>PVKU01000857.1:0-87002 GCA_004027475.1 Anoura caudifer
CACTTAAGGTTCTAAAAATGTACCCAAAACCCTGGGTTTTAGCGGGGTTGGGGGAAATCCCTAATGGAAGGGAGGGGGAACCATTGCAGATGCTCTTGAATCCTTTTGTTTCTTTGAGTTTCAGCTCTCCCCCGAGGAGGCTGGGGTGGTCCGGCCTGCCTGTCTTGACTTGTTTCTCTGCCAGGCACTGAATCAAGCCTGAGTTTCAGTGTAGCATTCTAGGACCCCTGCGCTGGCCCTCCGATCCTGCCCAGTCTGTCTGGACTCTCAGCTCCTACCGGTCTAGTTCCCTGACTGCCTTGGGGAAGGTACTCTGGGACTGAGCCTCACGCTGTGGGGAGTACCACCAACAAGACAGCGAACTGGGGCGCTCCAGACCCTTACTTCCTGCAGAAACATGAACTAGACTAGAACGTGGCTACAGTGGCTTCTTTACAGGAGCTCTGGAAAATTGGTCAAAGATCTGCAGCCACCAAGCAATTGCCCAACCAAGAAAACACCACAATCAAATGATAGGAAATTTCGTAGCCTTTCTACTCACCCTTGCCCTCTGCCCCCACCCTCCGCCTCCCAGTCTCCAGTTCCCTTCTGCAAACCACATTGGCAGTGTTTTAACCCAATTATCTTTCTGTACGCTACCAGTGAACAATCCCAAAAGGAAATTAAGAAAGCAATTCCATTTATAATAACATCAAAAGATACTTAGAAGTAAATTTAACCAAGGAGGCGAAAGACTTGTACACTGAAGACGGTAAAATATTGCTGAGAGAAATGAAAGACCTAAATAAATGGAAAGACATCCTGTGTTCGCAGATCGGAAGACTTAATATTGTCGAGGTGTCAGTACGACTGAGGCAATCCACAGATTCAACGTAATCCCTGTCAAAATCCCCACAATGTTTTTCGCAGAAATAGAAAAATGCATCCTAAAAGTCATGTGGAAGTTTCAGGGACACTAAAACCAAGACAATCTTGGAAGAGAACCAGAGTCGGAGGTCACATACTTCTTGATTTCAGAAGTAGTAGCAAAGCTTCAGTAACGCTGACAGCAAGGTATTGGCTTGCAGACACACAGGCAGACCGATGGAATAGAGTCCGGGAATAAACCCTCATGTATTTAAGCAGATGGTTTTCAACCAGGGTGCCAGAACCACTCAATAGAGAAAGGACAGTCGTTTTAAAGTTTTTAACAGACTTTATTTTTTAGCACAGCGTGAGGTTTACAGCAAAATTAGGCAGGAGGTATGGAAGGCGCACCCAGGACTGAGAACAGGAGCTTGAACAGATGTTCACGTGGCCGTGTTCCCAGCGGCGTCATCAGAGCAGCCACAGGTGAGAGCAGCCCAGCGCCCGCCTGTGGGGTAATGGATGAACAAAATGTGGTCTGCGCGCACCATGGAATGTTGTTTAGCCTGAAAAAGAAAGGAAATTCTGACACATGCTCCACCTGGTTGAATTTTCAAGACGTCCTACGAAGTGAAAGAAGCCAGTCTCAAAAAGACAAGTACTGTTCAAGTGCACTTGGAGGAGGTATGGAGACGTCTATTTTCCTGACACCAGCCGGTTCTCCAATTCTCTGACACCAGCTGGGCGACCTGCAGTTCAGTTCAAATTTAACACCGACTGCTTAGAGTTAGCGCAGGTCCCAGGGGTGAAGGGCTCTGCTCCACAAGACTGCCTCTCCGTTAGACGCCACTTGCAAATGCTGGAGGCTACCTGTACTTCTGACCAACTGTATAACCTGGGGGCTCCCACGACCCCTACTCAGGTTTTATAACTTGCTCAAATGGCTCACAGAACTCCAGTAAATACTTTACTTAACATTGACTGGTTTATTGTAAAGGGTACAACTCAGGAACAGCCAAATGGAGCAGATCCAGGGCGAGGTATGGGGAGAAGCACAAACTTCCATGCCCACTCCGGGCGCACTCGGATGTGGCGTGTTCACCAACCTGAGGGCTTCCTGAATTTCCTTGTTCAGGAGTCTTTCTAGAGCTTAACTTCCAGCTGCCCTCTTCTCAGAGGTGGGGGGAGGGTGGGATTGGAAGTTCCCAAACTCTAATCACTAGGTCTTTTGGTGCCTGATTCATCCTGAGCCCCACCTCATTAACGTAAACTCAGGTGTGCTGGAGAGGGGCTCCTTATGAATAACAAAAGACACTCCTATCACTCAGGAAATTCCAAACATGTTTAGAGCTCTGGGACAAAGACCAAATGCATTTTGATTATACCACAGGTAGCTAGAGTGGCCAAAATTCATAGAGACAGAAAGTAGAATGGTCGTGGGGGGGCGGTGCTGGGGGAGGAAAGAATGGGGAGCTATTATTTAAGGGGTTCCCAGTCGGTTTAGGAAGATGAAAAACGTTCTGGAGATGGATGGAGGGGATGGTTGCACAAGAATGTGATTGTACTTAATACCACTGAACTGTACAATAAAGAATGGTTAAAACGGCAAATTTTAGACTGTGTATATTTTAACACCACTACCATCCCCCTCAAAAAACCCCAAACCCCCACTACTTGTGAGGTGTTCCCTTCTGTCTGGGCGCTGCTCACCTCCTGCCACCATCTCCTTGGTCCCCGCACTTGCTGAGTTCCCTGGGTGCTGGCCTTTGTTTTCTGGTGGTTTGTGTTTCCCTCTTTTCCTCTCTCTTCTGTCCCCCTCCTCTTCCACCTCCTCTTCCGACTGAGTGGGGGACTCGAGGTGGGGGAGCGGGAGCCTCGAGGCATCTCTCCAGCATCTCAGGGTGCTGGGCACAACAGGTCCTGCAAGTGGACGGACTAATTATTAAACACGGTTCTGTTTCCTGGAAGGAATCAAGGTGACATTCAGTTACCTGTATGTTGCCGTGTATAATGCGCACCTGCGTTTTTGTGTGTGTTATACAAGGGCTTATTATATCTATGGCCTATAATCATTATATGCAGGTATAAATGTGCACCCTTATTTTTCCCTCAAAAATTTGGGCAAACTGTACACAGCAAAATACGGTAACTGAGAGCTCTGGTGGCTAAAGGAAGGGGTTATGAATCAATCGTATTCTTTCAATGGAAAGAGCTACAAAGCCATGACTGAGTGTCAGACCCAGGGGGTGCTGAGAATGCCATCTTTAGCTCTTCTGTCTACTCTTGGCCAAGTCCCTTCACTTCTACATATTGACTCCTTTCGTGGGACGGGGATAATATCGCCTACTGCACAAGGTAGAGGGGAGGAAGGGTTAAATGAGCCAGTAGGTGGCGGGTAAGGGTTAGGGTTATCAGATCAGAGCCAGTAAATCAAGGACAGGCCCTGTCGGCACTATCGCCAGTAGAGGCAGGCAGGCAGTTGGCTCCTGTCTGCAGGGGCTCCTGATTTAGGAGAGGCCAACACTTACCTGCTCATAATATCACCACGCAGCAGGCTCAAGGACACATGTGCACTGGGCTTTAAGGGGTCACAGCCTTCGGGAGGGCGTGCCCTGGTGTCCTCGCAGTGGGGAGCAAGCAGGACAGCTCCCCTGAGGAGGTGATGGTAATAGCTCATTTTTAATGAGTGAAGTGGCCAGGCGTCAGGTGAATGGGGGGTGGCCATCCCAGCAAGCTTCCAGGCAGTATCCCGATGGGGACCTGTCCCTTTTGAGAGCTACTCAGCCAAAAGCTGTGCCTGTGTGGGGAGATGGTGTTTGTTTCCAAGTGTGTGGTTGATGAGACCTGTTGTCTGTGGTAAAGACTTTGGGTTCTCTGGGATGACATACACCACTGGGCCGACCCGGGCCCACACATCAGACCGTAGTCTCACACCTAAGACTGTACTGAAGGAAGTGGGGTGAGCAGGCTTATCGAGTGGACACAGCGGTTCTTCCCCGCCTGGTTTCTGATTTCTGTCCAGCAATGCTGTTAACAGGATGTCCTTTCTGAACTTCAGCTCTCCAACTGCCAACATCAAACGGCCCCAAGTGGATTGCAGGATGGTGAGGGTGGAAGCCCCATCAGGGATGATGAAGACAGTGTTAAGGTGAAAGGGGTGTTTCTTCATTTTTCATTCTCTGTCTCCCAACTTGTTTCCAGCAGCATTCCCAAATTTAACCTAATGGAGCATCTCCCTTCCCCTGATCCTGCAGGACTAGGGACCTTGCCTTTTTTTTTTTTTTTTTTTTTTTTTTAATCTTCACCTGAGGATATGTTACTTGATTGATTTTTAGAGAGAGGAAGGGAGAAAGAGAGAGAAACAATGATATGAGAGAGAAACATCAATTGGCTGCCTCTTCTACACGGCCCGACTGGGGATCGAACCCCCAACCTAGGTGTGTACCCTGACCAGGGATTGAACCTGCAACCTTTTGGTGCATGGGATGATGCTCCAAGCAACTGAGCGGACCTGACCAGGGCAGGACTTTGTCTTGGCTGAGTCATTCAGAGGAGGAAGGACATCCTGCAGGTTCTGACACCTCACCTGGACTCTTCTGCTCTCTGACCTCATTCCAGGCATCTTTCCTTTTTCACGCTGGGCAAGATGTTAGCTCAGCCCCTTCCCTCCCACACGATTCAAGATGGGGCCTTGCCCCACCCTGAGGGCACATCGAGGCAGCGCAGTCTCTGTTGGCGAAAGGGGGAGATGGGAAGCAGGGCTGGATTTCACTTGCTTCCCAACTTCTTAGAATTAGACAGTGTGTCTCAGAACCTCTCCATGGAACAGTGTTTGCTTTGGCTCCCATCCCATCTGATTGCTTCCTTAGAGAGGAGGTAAACACAAGCCCCTTTCATTTACAGGGACCACTTTTCATGGACAACCCTGCCCGCTCCAGGAGGGAGGGGCACAGAAGTTGGAGCAAGACCAGGGGTTAGTTTTTCCCCTTTCCCCCCCTTCTCCTCTCTCCTAAAATTCCTGATTCTGCCCAAATTACAATGCTAACGTAGCTGGGAGTCCTTCAGGCTCCCCCAGCAGCTGTCTCTGTGCTCAAGGCCACTGTGCTGCCCAGCAGCTCTGAGAACTACAAAGTGGCAGCTGTGAGTCATCGAGTCAAAGCAAGGCCCATTCCAACGGGCTGTTTGTTTGGATGGTGGGGCTGTTTGTTTGGATGGTGGCTGCTGCGAGCAATCTGCGCCTCCTGAGACCTTTGTCCGGGGCTTCCTGTTTGGTGCCGGGGATCTCTGTGGAGCCAGTCTGCAGACTGTGGACCCTGTGATTTCCCTGAAGGGACCGTTTCTTCTCTCCAGAGGATCCAGGCAAGAGTGTGCACCTCTCATGCCTTTCATACCTAGGACACTAGGACCTGCTGGAAACTAGCAGCTGAGAAGTGTCTCTTGGTTGCTCTCCTTGGGGACGTCATTGCTTTTTAAGTGAGGCCCATGAACCTCCAGCACCAGAACCACCTGGTTTGTTAAAAAGGTGGGCTCCTGGGCGCCAGGGCAGACCCAGGAAATTAGCCTCCCTGGAGTGGGGCTCAGGAGCCTGTGGTTTTGGTTCTCCACCTGGGGGTTTCTGATGTTCACTGAAGTCGGGGAACGCCAGTGTGGAAGCCGTGCAGCCTGGGTCTGTCTCTGCTGGCAGCTGTGTTTGGGCCTCCAGCAGGACACCTGCCCCTTTGGACATGAGCTTACTGTCACAAGAAAGCCTGGTCCTGGCCAGGTAGGTCAATTGATAAGAGCGTCGTCTCAATACACCTGGGTTGCAGTGTCCTGCCCCGGTCAGGGTACAGATAGGAGTCAACAGCTGAATACATAAGTAAATGGAACAACAAATCTGTGTTTCTCTCTCCCTCCAAAATCAATTAAAAAAAAAAAAACACCTTAAAGAAAATAAAGGAGCCTGCCTGCCTCACAGGGTGCACCAAAATTAAATGAGGAGGTCTCTAAGTAAAAGCCCTCCACATTTACTGAATCCACATCTCTGTTCTCCTCCCTGCCAAATGCAGGCACTGAGGCATGCTTTCGGTCTCTAGAATATGGCTACTTTCCCTAATTTCAGCTGCAACCCTAGACTTCTGTTGCTGACTGGCTCTTCTCCTCCGTGTCATATTATACATTGGGATCCTAAGCAGACCCACTTACCCTCTCTCTGTGCTGGTGAGTGAGGTTGAGGGCAGGTCACCACCCTTCCAGGCAGAGGTCGGCCTTAGGGCCTACGCTAGAAGTGGCCATTCCTGGCAGACAGTGGGGACTGAGAATATTTTGACCAAAAGATGGATGACTGGCGTTCTGATATTACACTTTATCTTTAGTGCATTATCTTCTCTTCACTGAAGGAAGATTCCAGAGCATTTTCTGTGATTGCCATAACCTGAGGGGGCTGGGGATGAGGGTAGGGGGAAGAATGCAGCTTGATCCAACCCTCTTACTAATCTTTCTCACCTTGTATGCATAACCTGTTGACCTGAGAAAATCCCCCCACCTACCTCCCCCTACCTCTTCACTTCCCAAAGCCTTTGAAGTCTGTTTTAGGACTTCAAAGGTGGTAGAGCCCCTCCCTCTTTGGGGCGTGGCCTAGGAAGATCTGGGCTCCCTGATTCTCTGGAGCCAATTCCTCTTCCCACCCCCCACTCCCCTACCCCTCACCAGCCTCCTGCATCCGGAGTATAACTGTCCCGGTGAGGTCACAGAGAGCCAGTCTCAGCTTCTGGCCTGCTGTTTGGCATAGGGACAGGCATTTCGACAACCCCTTGCTTTATCTGTGGACAGTCCTCCTCACTAACATTTTGTTCTCTAAAGGCTTGTGTGTGTGTGTGTGTGTGTGTGTGTGTATGTGTGTGGTGGGGGGCGGGAGAAGTTCTGTTCGGGGGCCCAGATCACCGGCTGGAGGTTTACTGAGGAACTTACAGAGACATTGACGTTCCCTCCTCTCTTTGGACTGTCTCTGACTCGCTGTTCAGATAGAACCTTGGAAAGAGGTGGACAGGGCTTGCTTAAGGCAAAGATAAACCTTTTGTAGGTCTGGGCGTGACTACCCACCATGACCAGCCCAGGTAGGATGTATGATCAGGTCGCCTGGGGAGGTCACTTTTGGTCAGATTTATTACAGAGCCCCTTCTCTGTCCGCAGTCCCCTCGGACCCTGGCTCATTCCTCAGCCTCAGGCAACGTCTTCCCGGGGCAGGTATCTTACTCAGTGCCTTGTGGCTTGGCAAGGTTCTGTGGAAAGAGAGTAGGGCTAGGAAAGGGAACGCAGAAATTCCGAAGTTCACGTCACCACAGATTAACTCTGTGATTTCAGCAAGTTGGTTTAAACAGTCACGGAAGGGAGGAAACAACACGTCCTCGGAGGGCTCTGCTGCCTCTCTGTTCCGTGGGCGCCCTGCTGTTAGCTCACTGGGTGGTTTTGAGGCTCCAGTTACATGCTGGATGTGCCTTGAAAACTGAAATACTGCGTAAACGCTAGCTTTTAAGTGCCCTTAAAAAGAAAAAAAAAGACTCTGGACTGCCCCATGATCCTCAGAGAATGACAGGACTTCCCTATACACAAATCATCTCCTATCTGTCATGTTAAGTGCAACCTTGGATGAGGGACCACACCCTCTGTTTATGGGGCTCAGCATTCTTGCCCTTACACTCAGTGCTTTGTTTCAAAATCAGCTCTGGTCGTTCTGGTTGCGGGAGCCTCTCCCAGAGCTTCTGAGTTCCAGAGCATCCCTGCTGATTGGGGGCCCTACGAGCTGAGCCATGCGGTGGCTCTGGGAGTCCCAAGGGCATTCTGATCCCTTCTGACTCCAAGGAAAGCCTTTTACCAAGGCTTGGCACAGAGCAGCACTTCGGTCAACACGTGCCTAGTATGTGCCCTTCACGGAGGAGCATGGAGGTGGTGGTGCAGCACAGAACTGATTCTGTCCCCACCATCAGGAGACAGGGCCCGGGAGTGGGAGCTGTTCTCCCATGGACCTGGCGGTCCCGGCCTTCCCGCACAAGTGATGGTCGCCCATGGTAACATACGGAGACAGGCCGGGCTCAGACAGTCCTTGTGAAAATACCTGTTTTCTCTCCCCAGAGTTCCTCTGTCGCTCCTTAGGGAGGAGAGTAGGTGCCATATTACCTGCCCCAGAATGGCTAGCCCTGAATTCTCACGCTCTTGCACAAAAATCCATGAACTTCATGAGGGTTCTCCTACCCTGGTCCAGGTGCCTGTCCATGGCACATAACTCGCACAGGCCCCTGGCATTGCTACTGGACTGAAGGGGTCTGTTTGCTGTCACACATCAAAGCCCAGTTAGGCATGAACAGGAGTTTGTGGACACGAAAGTAAGGGCTTATTAAAGGGATGGTGCCATGCCTGGGACAGGTAGCTAACACTCAAAAGACCTGGCTCCCCGATGGCTTCCAGGAGGTAGATTATGTAGGAAAAAATCGTTAATCCTGGCACCTGACAGAGTGAGGGGCGTGGTCTCTACTGACTGGTTGGTGCCCCAGTGGGCGGGGGGGGGGGCCTGCGGGTTAGTTGCTCAGTGCATCTGGTCCTGATGTCAGCCGTGGAGTTGTTCTGTCCAACATCGCAAGGATTAATTTTATGGGATTGTTCTACCTCCTGGGTCTGGACCTAAAACGCAACCAAGGCCAAAATTTTGTCTTTAGTTTGATCGAAAACTCTGTCTCTAAAGTCAATAGGCCTGGGACCTTGTTTCTAAGACTACTGGACCCTGACCAGAACCTCATTGTCCTGACGGCTTAATGATAAAGCAAGGGAGAAGGAGGTGGGTGAGTTAGGGTGCGGGGTGAGGCCAGTGTGAGTCAAAATGAGGTTCCCGCGTGGTTTACCATCCAGTCTGTCTCTCTCTGAACTACCCGGCCCGGGCTATATCCCCTCCAGCCAGCTCCCCTGGGTCTCCACAGGTGACAGCGGTAACGTAACGGGTGACAGTCTGAATAAAGGCTGCCATCCCTTTGGCCCATCTTTCTCAGGAAGGACAACCTTCCTGAGGGTTAGTAAACCCAGTCTCCATTTACGGAGCTTAGCCCTCTTACCTTTACAGTCAGTTCTTGAGAACTATGTGCGGTGGTGGGGGTGGGAGGGTGGAGACAATGAGAGATAGCCTTTGGTAATTAAACAAATATTTATTGAGCATCTACTCTGTTGTCAAGCAACGTTCTAAGCTCTGAGGATGCAAAGTCAATAGGAAAGGAAAGGTCCCTGAGTTCATGTGTAAGGGAAGAGAGACTAGGCTATGGAGCAAGTCACTTATGGAATGACTACGGGTGAAAATGTCAGGACAAGGTGGAGGAGGGGTGACTTCACTGGGAGTCAGGGCGTTGGGAGACATTTTTGTGTAAGTAGGTCCCTGAGTAACAACCTAAGTTACGGGGCCAGATCTGATGGTGCTGCTTTGTTGGGGTGGTATTAGAGATATGGATGGATAATAGTTTTCCTGGTGCAAGGTTTAGATTTCTTTTCCTTTCCTCATTTCCCTCTGGGATCACGAGGCAGGGTTAGTGAACTCAGGAAGGCTCCTGAAGAGAAAGCTCCGTGGGGCCCACCCTGCCTGTCTCTGGAGACACGCCCTGAAGTACCAGGAACCTGCCCTGGCTCCCGGTGGCCCACAGAGCAACGGCTCTTCCAGAGCCTGCTCGAGAGTAACCACCTGGGTCTGACTTTCACCTCTGAACACTGGAAGGGGTGGGCCATCACCGAGAAAGTCCAATCAGACTTAGAAAAAACTTGGGAGGACTAGAAACTTGTATTGTCACATGAGTGACAGCATATGATGACGCTGCTTCTGCTTTGGGCTGTTTCTCCATGTCTGTCAAAGGGCAGGGCATGGTCCGGTCCAGAAGGGCAGCAGCATGCAGGACCGCAGGGGCGTCTTTCAGTCGCTGTGACACAGAGTTGGGGGGAAGTGCCAAAGCATTTGCGTGGGGCTTCACATGCTGCCAACTTTGAATATGAAAAACTTAGAGAAAATGACACACTGCCCTCTGCCACTCTGCTGGCCTGGTTGTTGGAAAGATGTGCCTTCATTTGTGCTCTTTCCCAGCTGAGTCACTGGGGAAGTTCTGCAAGCCTGTGGTCATTGGGGCCCAGCCCTGTCATCAGAGGGACCTCTGTGTGGTGAAGCTGGTGGTGACCCAGGCCCTTGGTGAAAGGGTAGCCTGAGGAGGCATCGCATCTGCCCTCATGTAGACCTAAACTTACCCTTTGCAGGTGTCACCATGAGGTGCCTGTGATCGTAATGTACCAGCTGTCATGTACCTTTCCTAGGAACCCATTGCTGAGGCAGGCTCTGCTATGCTTATTTCAGTAGCTGCTGCTTCTGGCATTTCCTAAACCTCCAGGACTGCGGAAATCCCAGAGCGTCAGGGTCCTGTAAGCCCCAGCTTTGCCCCAGCACAGCCACAGCTTTGAGGACAAACCCTGTGACTGGGGAGGGAGCTCTAAGGAACTTTAGAGTTGACCAGCTCTCACCCTGCTCCCGAAGTTCTTAGAGACCAAAGCTTAGCCTTTTAAATCCATAAACCTCTTTCACGAGTGATTTTCCCCCCAAATCAATGGGACTGTTTTTGTTTCTGAAGGTTTGCTACCTCCTCACTTCTGAGTTGGCTTTTTAAAGAAGCCGAGGGCTTGGGTTTGGGGATTTGAAAAATACCACCATATGAGCAGATTTGCATGCCCATTACTGCTTAACGTGGCATTTGTCTAGGAGCTGCCTGGTGTGCCTCGGTGGCTGGGGTCTTGTTTTCCCTGATTAAACTGTTGCTCCACGGAAGTGTTTAAGTGGCTGAGCAGCCACCTCGTTCTCCTGGCTTCTTTCAGAAGCGCCTGCAGACTCAGCCCCACAACGGCCCCCTAAGCCTCCGCCACAGGCCCAAAGGTGGCTTTCCTGCAGAGCGCCTTCACTCCAACCTCGACCCTTACCCGTGGGGCCCCGGGGCCCCTGCTTATGCATTGTTTTGCCTGGATTAATTACTCACTGTGTTACCGAACAGGAACCAGGCCTGGAGAGGGTCTGCCTCGGGCTTGTCTGTAATGTGTGGGTTCTTGACTTCATGCAGAAAAGATTTCACAACACGAGTCCAGGTGATTTGGAGAGGACATTTATTAATGCTGGGGGCAGTGAGACAAAGAAGGGCCTAGGGTAGAAGAAGAACAGGAGAGCCGAGGCGGAGCAGCCTTGGCTTCCCAGAAAAGTTACAGGAAAGAAGTGAGCCAAGGTGGGGCTGCTGTCAGCTCACTGGGCATAGCAGAAAATCGGCTCAGGGGACTAGCCTTGGGAGCTGCTGCTGCCCCTTGCTCCCCTGATTGCAAGTCTCCTGGGGCCCCGTAGAGTTTAGGAGATGCACACCTGTGGGGGAAGGAGCGGGGGAAGGGAAAGGTGAGGGTGTACTTCCGGGAGGGGAGGGAGCACTGGACCCTGCGCTGGGTCCCTTGTTTTGATGGTTTTAAAGGCTGGGAGTTTAGGGCGGTCTTAGGGGACATCTCAATAGACTGTTCATCAGCTTTTTCCAGGTGTGCCCTTTCAGGGTCATTGTCCCCACTGATTGGTGGCATGTGGAGGGGTGGTCATTAGTCATTGCAGCTGGTCCTGGAGGTCACTCGCCTGGTTTTGCTGCTTTTCTGGGCCTGGAGCTGAAATACAACTGAGGCCTAGATGTTACCTCCAGGGAGAAAAGGTCAAGGGGCCTACACCGCCATGACCAGGACATGCCAGGAGAGGAAAGGCCACCCTGGGGGCTGGGTCCCATACCAGTTTTGCTCGTTGCTAGGCATCCAGGGCTAGGCACCTGGGGCTTTCTGCCCTGGTGACCTTCTGTATCTGGCTGAAAATTTCGTGGCCAGTTTGTGTGGCTGTTTCCCCGTTCCACTTGCCAAGGAGTTTTCCTGACTTCTCACTACCTTGCCTCAACTGGAGGCGTGAGCAAATGTCCAAGTGACACGGGGGGGTGGGGTGGGGGGTGGGGGTATTTATAGGATGAACATGACATGCGCGCGCCTCAGTGGCCCCATCTTTGGGGGGTTTTGTGCCCACACTTGGGGCGATGAGTGCTGACATCACTTCCCAGTGTGGCTCATAGTCCCCCACGGGGACGTGGTCCTGGGGGATGAAGCCTCTGCGGCCTCCCTGCTGCTGGTGGCTGAGCTGTGCACACCACTGTCATGGCACACAGTCCCAGGAGTGTGTGGGTATTTTTTTATGCGGTAGAAATTAGGCATACTGCATTTTAAACACACATTAGTGCCCATAAATTCTGCATGGACTTCAACGAGCCTTTAGATGGTAACATTTTCCTACATTTGTCTGCGTAGCTTCAGTTTTCCTCGACTGTGATGCTCTGTGAAACTTCGCTTCAGGTGGGTCTTCCGTAAGACCCTTGCCAGTGTCCTAGAGATGCATGGATACACACAGGAATCCATGTGTTTTGTATGAAAGAGGTCACTCATCGTATAAATAAAACCTCGGGGGCATGGCATCATGCTGTACTAGCTCATGTAAGTGGATGGGCTTTAAGTGTGGAAATCTATATGGTACCTCAATTTATCTTTCATGAGGCTCTGATTTTAAAAGGACCCCCAACCATTTTTTTTTAAACAGTAAACTTTCTCTGAGAGTCTTGTCTAGATTTAAATTTCTAACCACATCTTCCCCTGGGTCTGAGCTCACCGCGTATTTGAAGGGAAGCGATGTTTTTCTGACACGCCAGTTAATTCCAGCCCATTCGTTCAACAGCCATGTATGGAGTTAGCCCCTACTCACCAGGCACCAGATGATGTCAGAAAAATGGCTGAAAACCAAAGGATTAGAGCGGTTTAGGCAAGGAGATGACGCCTCACTAGATGATCAAGGAAAACTGACCTCGAGATGGTCTCTGAGAGATGAAAAGATGGAGACCTTTCCCAGCAAGGACACTGCTTAGATAAAGGCAGAGGCTAGACGATGATGAAAAGGCTGGAACTGCGAATCATCCCATCTGGCTGAAGTACCGGGGGCACAGAGGAAGTAGGTGGACGTGGGACTGGAAAGGCATCTTGAAACTAGGCAAAGAAAGGGAAGAGCCACAGGCTGAGGGGTTTGGACTTCTGTGCTCAAGCTCCTTGAGCAGGGACTTTGTTGTCAGTGAAGTGCTGAGG
Source organism: Anoura caudifer (assembly GCA_004027475.1). Classification (NCBI taxonomy): domain Eukaryota; kingdom Metazoa; phylum Chordata; class Mammalia; order Chiroptera; family Phyllostomidae; genus Anoura; species Anoura caudifer. Next base: position 13,024 of record PVKU01000857.1, read on the forward strand.
ACTGTGCACCTGATTATGTTGCGCAAGGCGTTGCCTGAGGGGGAGGGGTTGGATTCAACATGGGCTTCCAGGGAAGGCTTGGGGGGTCTGGGACCGAGGGAATGAGAGAGGGCAGAGTCGAGGGTGACTAAGGGAGCTCAGAAAGAGCAGAGAGAAGGAGCCAGGGAAGGGAGAAAAGAGAACCAGGGAGGGTGGTTTGTGGGTCTGCCATAAATAAACCAGTAAGGAAACCAAGTGCATCTTCTGAGTCCTGGTGGGCCCTCCTCTCCTGCCTGACCCCATGGCCGAGTGAGTGTGCAGGGTGGAAGAGCGAGGCCTGCAGATGGGGAGTGAGTTCCTTGACCAGAGTAAAGCATTCTGCTGAATAGTCCATTCAAATGTGCCCATTTAGTCCTCAGGAGGACCCAATAAGCTAGATAGTGTAACTAGATAGTATTATCTTCCTTTTGTAGATTAGGAGACAGGCCCAGAGAGGTGAATGAACTTTGCCAAGGTCAGATATCTAGTAGCTGGTAGAGCTGAGATTTGAACTGAGAGCATTCTAACGCTAAAGCCTGAGCCCTTCACCACTGTATTAGAGTGATGATGTCCCCGGGGAATGTTGAGGTGGAAGGGAACAAAGGTGAGGGGTTCTTTTAAAGCGAATGACATGGGCCCTGACTAGTGTGGCTCAGGGGGTTGAGTGCCATCCCGTGAACCGAAAGCTCGCTGGTTCGATTCCTTGTCGGGGCACATGCCTGGGTTGTAGGCCAGGTCCCTGGATGGGGGCGTGAAAGAAGCAACCGATTGCTGTTTCTCTCACACATCAGTGTTTCTCTCCCTCCCTTCCCCTCTCTCTAAAAATAAATAAATAAATAAGATCTTTAAAAATAAAATAAAATGAGACATGGGTGTGAGCCCCACAGTAAGTACTAGGGAGAGCAAGTTTGAAGTCAGCCTTCAAGCTGGAGGTCTCTGCTGCAGGGAAAGCTGCTGACCGAGTAAGAGAATGTTTTTGACCCTCAGGGACAAGGAAGCATTTCCTAGGAGCCCAGAAATCGGAGAGAACATGCCAGCTCTGACCTGGTGACTATGCCTAGGGAAAGGAATGAGGCAATAGGACCCGACCCTGGGGCTGAGGGTGGGCTCCCATTGCCCTGAATAGCAGGTTGGGGGTGATGGGCAGAGGAGGAATGAGGTTGGGTTGGTGAGAACCTGTTTGCTGAGATGGTTGCCTCCTACCAAGAAGAGCAGCATCCACCTTGCTGATGGCCTGAGTCAGGAGGGATGAGGTGCCTGGGATCCTAGCAAAGGGCTCAGACCTGGACCAGGGTTTCTGTCCCCATTCCATTAGGACTGAAGCCCTCTCCATGGTGTGGATGTAGAACTCCTGCCTTTTATGGGAGCCCCAGGGTCCTCCCTGGATGGTCTGGGAATATCCACGACCAGGCAGCACTTGGAAGGGCAGCTTTGTGCCAGGGTTCTAACTCAGTTGTGACTCGGGGCCTTGTGGAGTGCCCCACTGTGGGTGGTGATGCAGTAAGTGGTTCTTGGGCTCTTAGTGCAGCTCAAGTGCGTGCTGCGTTTGTGCAGCGGGTTAGGGTGGGACTCTTATCCCAGATGCAGCCCAGTGGTTTTCCGGGTTTACCTTTGCTCTGTCAGATGCATGAGCCAGAAGGACAAGTGATCCATTACACAAAGTTTGGCTTCTTCCTGTTTCCCAAAGCCCTCGGACTGCACAGACGTGTTTTTAATTGTGACATTTGCTCTGGAAGTGCTCGTGACCAGTGGTATTGTAACAGTGTTCAGATACCACCCTTGAGTTTGCAGAGCAGGCAAAAGTAAAATGGAAAATGAAAACTGAGTCTCCCATTGTGGTTTTTAAATTTGCATTTCTCTGATGATCAGTGACTTTGAGCATGTTTTCATATGTCTGTCTCCTGGCTGTCTATATGTCCTCTTTAGAGAAGTGTTTCTTCAGGTCCTTTGCCCAATTTTTAATTGGATTGTTTGGTTTTCTATTGTTGCTAAGTTGTATGAGAGCTATCACCTCACACCTGCCAGAATGGCTGTCATCCATAAATCAGCAAACAAGAGTTGGGAGGATGAGGAGAAAAGGGAACCCTCATGCACTGTTGGCGGGAATGCAATTGGTGCAGCCACTATGGAAAGCAGTATGGAGTTTCCTCAAAAAATTAAAAATGGAGCTGCCTTATGACCCAAAGATTCTGCTTCTGGGAATATACCCTAAGAAATCCAAAACACCGATTTGAAAGAATATGTGCACCCCTATGTTCATTGCAGCATTATTGACAATAACCAAGATTTGGAAGCAGCCCAAGTGTCCATCAGTAGATGAATATGTAAAAAAGCTGTGGTACCTGTACACAGTGGAATACTACTCAGCCATAAAAAGGAGGAAATCTTATAATTTGTGACAGCATGGATGGACCTGGAGAGCATTATGATAAGTGAAATAAGCCAGTCGGAGAAAGACACATACCACATGATTTCACTCATATGTGGAATCTTATGACAAAATAAATGAACAAACAAAATAGAAACAGACTCATAGATCCAGAGAACAGACTGACAGCTGTCAGAGGGGAACAGGGTTTGGGGGCTGGGTGAAAAAGGTGAAGGGATTAAGCAAACAACAACAACAAAATAGGCAGACAACAGAATGGTGATTACCAGAGGGAAAAAAGAGTGGAGGGAGGTGGAGGGGAGATAAATGGTGATGGAAGGAGACCGTATACAGATGATGTATCATAGAATTGTATACCTGAAACCCATATAATTCTATTAACCAATATCATCCAAATAAATTCAATAAACTTTAAAAACTATTTTTTGAGGCGGGGGATTAAGTTATCCTGTATCAGGGTCCTTTTGGAAATGAAAGAAGCAGAACCCTGGATGATGTCCCATGATGTCCCTCATTCTTGCAGAAGGGACCCTGCAGGATTCTAATTTCCAGATCTCCACCTCCCAAGCCTCCAGGAGACCAGCTAGGACCTGCAGCTGGCCTAGGGTCCAAGCTGTGAAGGTTGCATTTGCCCCTCTGTTTAGGCTGGTTTTTATTCTCAAAGTCTCCCAGATCAGCAATTTAAGAATTTAAGAAGATAGACTGGACTCTGATGAATAGGTGTGACCAAAGATTAGATAAGACTCCAAGGACGTGAAATATTTTCTTTCCTGGAGAAGCCTACTCGCTTGGGCCTCTCTCAAGGCTCCTAGCCCAGAGGGCACTGCCAGGCCCAGTGGAGGAGGTGCTGGCCTGTGGAGCTGAGAGATCTGTTTTCCCATCTCTGCTAGAACTCTGCGTGAACCTGTACAAGGCACGTAGCCTCTTGGCCTCAACCCCACATAGCCTCCATTTGGCCTTCTGATAAGTAGGTTGTAATAGAGCAGCAATTTTCAACCTTCTTCATCTGGTGGCATGCATAAACTAATTACTAAAATTCTGCGGCACACCAGAAAATGTATTTTTTGCTGATGTGACCAAAAACTAGGTATAATTTTTATTGATTTACAAAAATATAATAATAGTAATTATCTACTCTTTTTGCTGCAAATTGACTTTTTAACATATATAAACATTCTTGAATATAAGGATTTCTGGTACCAAGAATTAACCAACCAGACGCAACCTTATTATGCAACATGGCTGAAAAAATGCAACTCTGTTACATGACCTATGTGTTTATAGTACAAGACGGCATTCACACCGGATGGTTATCGTCGTGCAGGCTGTTGTCATTTTTCAGTTTGACAATCTAAAGGAAAAGATGTCAGTGCCCCTGACTAAGTAGTCAGGTATTGCATATTTTTAAAAATCTTGTAGCACTCAGTTGAAAAATGCTGTAATAGAGGATGACAAAGGAACTTTCAAACTGTAACATTCTGCAATTTCCACACACAAGTGTCACCGTGTATGTTATCTTTTAATCTTTATTTTAAAGCCCCTGCCCCACTACATTACAAAGCTCCTTGAATTCAGGAACTCTGCTATATACATCTTGGTACCAAAATATCTAGTAGAATGCTTTTCATATAGTAGATGCTTTACAGATCTGCTTGATTTATTGATTATAGATTGGCATACATTGGAAGAACCCCACACTGGGCCTACAGATGATGACTTTAGTGAATATTTCAGAGCTGGGAGCCACGAGTGACCATTCTGAGTGGTTGTGATTGACAGGCTGGAAAAGCAATGGTCTGCAGACCAGCTGCTGATGAACGGTGTCGTAGTGTGGAGTGAGAGCAAATTGCTTCTCTACCTGCAGTTTCTTTCAAGTACAGGCAAGGAAAAGTGGGACCTTAAGACGGTGGATGGACTTACCTTCCTCCATTCTTGGAACTTGAAGCTTGCTTGAGGGCTCGGGCTGTTTTTCAACTTCTTTTTTGGCATTACATGTGGCAGAGGGCTCTGGGAGTTGTGTCACAGCTAGCCACTCCCGAATGCAGGCATTTCTGACCTTGGAAACACCCATGTCACACTGTATCAGGTTACTAGACTTTGAATTCCAAGGCAGATGGGAGATGTGATACGAGATGTTTTAAGTTGTTGGTGTGTGTGCATGTTCGCAGCCAGTTTGCATGTGCCCCTGTCCTGTGTGTACAAATGTGTGCAGCTGTGTGTAACTTTATCCTACAGGTGCTTTGTCAACTGCTAAGTTATTTACACAGTGAACTTAAGCTTCCATGTTTGTAAATGTGGTAATACCTTTAGGCTTCCAAGTCTCACTGAAAGCAAGTTTTGGGGTTACAGGGTGTAGAAATTTTCACCTTCTTCCCCAGCTGGTCTCTGAACTCCTGGTTAACAGATTCAGTGAAATCAAGAATTTAAGTGACATAAGAAGAAGTCAGTGTTGCTCTACTGTATCATAGAAATTGGAATGTAGGAATCACTACTCATTGTGCAGCTAGAGAAGAGCCAGCCTGCACTGAGAGCCCCGACTATAATTTCTTCTAATAGGTATTGATGGTGAGGGTGGTCACGGGTGTGTGTGAATTGAGTTGTCAATCAAAAGAAAGCTCCCTCTGGTGTCTTGAGGAGGAAACAGTCCCTGTCTAGGTTTTAAGAAAGACTGGGTTTGTGTTTCTTACTAGGAGTCTCTTTAACTTTGTGCCATTACCTCTTGGCCATTGGTTACTGTAATTGATTGTCTCTGTCTTTTATAGCTCGGAATCGCAGCTGGGTTCTTGGTCCCTCCTGTTTTGGTGCCCAACATCAAAGACCAGGACAAGCTTGCCTACCATATCAGCATCATGTTCTACATAATAGCAGGTGTCGCCTCTCTGCTTTTCATCCTTGTCATTGTTGGTAAGTTCATTAGTAGGCTGCTTGGGGGAGGGGAGGCAGGGAGGTGCTACTGGCTTCCACGGGCCCTTATGAATATGGCCATAGCATGTGGTGGACACTCACAGCAACCGGAGGCCAGGCCCCTGCTGGTTTTCAATGCCCCTAATACAGTGTCAGCTGGTCTTGTGTGTGCGTGTTGTCAGTGGCTCCATAAAAGTTTGATTGTGATCCAACAGTCCCCCAATATGACCTCACTGGAATGAATGGTCAGGCTGCTGACCCCTGGTGAAACCCCATGAGCATTTATTACAGGCATGTGCTCTTCATGCCTGACCTCATGTAACCCTCAGCGACCCTGTGAGTGAAGGTGCCACCATCGATCCCATGTAACAAAGAGGAAGACTTGGGGAAGTTAAATAAATCATTGAGGGTTAGATAGTGGCAGAGGTTGGATTTCAGCCTAAACATATCTAATGCTATACTCTAAATTTCTGGTACAAAACAGAATTAACCCACAAACACTAATAATCTCATAGATTCACCTGAGAATACCTGGGTACCACATTTTTAATGCTTTTAAAACATATATAAAAATAATATATGCTCACTATGGTAAAATCCAGAAAATACAAAAAACCTAAAGAAAAGAATGACCATTAATTTAGCCTTGTACAAAGTAATTGCAACCTCAGATAACTACTATTAATTTTATATGCATATGTATTTAATCACTGAGATATTTAGTTAATATAATTTTTTAAAAATTCTTTTATTATATAAGTTTCAGGTATATAGTACTCTAATTCAACATCCGTATACACTTTAAAGTGATCACTACAAGTCTAGATACCAATCGTCATCATACAATTGATGGATAATATAACTTTATATCCTCTTTTATAATCTGAGTGATATTACATGGTCGGTGATAAATTCAGAAACAGCAGAGAGGAGGCTTTCATGGTCGGTTAATCACCTGTCTAAAGGTTAACCAGTTTTTTTCCTAATACCTGAAAGTTTCACTAACTGTGTTAAAGGTTTCACTCCTTCCTTCTGGCCTCACCTCCAGAGTCAGTTTTATGGTCGTTCACCTCATTCAACTGTTCCTACCATGACAATTCCCTCCCCTGGGGACAAGTTGAGGAAGGGCTGCCTGCTGGCTTCCGGAAGCTGGCAGGATGTCTTAGACCAAGGACAGGACTTGGAGTTCCTGGGAAGGTGAGAAGCCATAGAGCTGTGGGTAAGAGCAGACAAGAGCCATCCAGCCAGGGCCCCTCTTACTTGGCCAGACCTGCAGTCTCAAATTGTGATGTGCCCAGCTCTAAATTCCTGTGTTTGTGGCAGACGAGGGCCTGGAATCCTGGAGGTAGGACATCTCTACATTTTGGCTCTTTATTATCAAGCCCAGACAGTAGCTCATTGAATAAAGAACTGAAAGATCTCATCTGAATTCTGGTTTGTGGTTGCCAAGGCCTTGAGTGAGCATCTGCTGTTGCAGAGGTCAATAAGGCCCTGCCTTGCTTTCTTTTCCCTCCTGGAAGGAAAGGTGAATGGGCAGGACAATGGATGAGCACTTCCCAACAGCAGGAAGTTATCCTGTAGGAAATTAGCCTGGACCACTTCCAAGAAGAAAGTAGCCTGGCTCTGCAGCCAGAGGGCTGGGTGGCGGGGAGGGGGAGACTTTGATCTTCAAGACATTAAACTGCATTTCCAGAGCTTCCTTTAGCTGGAGGAGTTCTCCTGGGGTGAGGGGGAGGCCACGTGGGGCTTGCTTGGACCTGGTTGGGGAAAAGTTTAGCTAAAACACTGGTTAAACTAATATGCTTCCAAAGAACTGAATAGCAATCAATGCAGTTAAATTGATTGCACCAGTTGTACCGAAAGTAGAATATATAATGAATGGTTTCCCCCCTTGTCCCCACCCTAGTCCTTCCTGTCAGAGTAGCCTCTCCCATAGGAGCATGCTCATCCTCCAGTCCCTCGGAGGCAGATGTCTGATTCAGACTTTGAGGAGCTCAGAACGGACTCTGGAGCTTTTCCTGATTGAAGACCCTTTCGCTCACTCAGAGGTGTTCACTGACTGCCCTGTGCCAGGCTCTGTGTGAGGAGGCCCGGGCAGCACAGTCCCCTCCCCCACAAGAGGTGCGCTGGTGCTAAGCCGCTAGCTGGGCTCACTACTCCCAGAGCCTCAGCTCCTCTCTCTCCAGGTTATTACTCTTGGGTTGTTCTCAGTGCTCTGTGATGTGTTGTTTGCTGGTCATTATGGGACTCCTTGATCCGTGAGCACTGCCTGGGAGGCCCCAGGGGTTGCAGCCATCCAGAGACCATTAAGAAAAAGTAATAGGCAGACCACTCACTCGGCCATGGACCATGAGAAAATAGGTATCGTTCTGATTCATTCAAGAGAGGGAGCTGGAAAGGATTTACTTGAAGAATTGATATTTCCCTTTGAGCCTTAGCTCCTCTTGGGTGACGGAGCCAGCTCTCATCTACGTGTAACTCTGCAGGGGTCACCACAGGGATGTTCAGTGATCTCTCTGTATCTTTCCTTTCAGTATTCAAGGAGAAGCCCAAACATCCCCCCAGCAGGGCCCAATCCCTGAGCTATTCCTTGGCAACCACCGATGCTTCATACTTAAGTTCCATCATCCGGCTCTTCAAAAACCTCAACTTCGTGCTGCTTATCATCACCTATGGTAAGGTGCAGGTGTGTCCCAGATGGCGCTCAGGCTGGGAGCGGGAGACCAGAGGCCTGATGTGTCCGTGCGTCTTACTTCTCCCAGATACCAAATGTGCATGCAAAGTAGTTGTTTAGAGTCAACCAGAACAGTCAGCTCTGTCTCAGGGCCCTGGCACGTTCTGTAAAGTCCACATAGGAAACCATTCCTTCCCCTATCAGGTTATTGGACAAATGCCTGTGGGTCCTCCAAGTCTCATCTCAGCATCACTGCTGGAAAGCAGTGTTAGGTGATCCTTCCTCTCTTCGCGTGCTGTTCCATCTCCAAGTTTGTCTTCTTGCTAGACTGTGACCTCTCTGAGTGCAAGGATTTGCGTCTTTCCTTCTTTATAGTTCTGTCTTTTCTTCACCAGCAGTGGCTGGTCTGGAGTGGCTGCTCCTATGGCTAATGAGTGAATGACTGACTGAGCCAATAAATGAATGCGAGCATGCGTAAACAAGTCTTGCCATATTAACCACTCCTCAACCAATCTTCCTCCATCTTACAACATTGACTCCTATAATTTTTTTATCTGCAAGGCAATATCCCTGTTTCATTTCATTTTGTTGGCTTCGGTACGATAAATGTTTGCCTTTATGCTGGTGTATTGGCTTGCCTCTCCAGCGTGGTGTTTCTGCCTCTTCTTTCCAACTTTTGATAAGAACATTAGAGATCCACGCAACTGGACTGCTGTCCATCCTACATTTGAACATTTAGTCCACCAGCCAGCTTAAAACCCAGGGTCAGCCAGTGTGTAACATGCTCGGTAACTATCTGAAAAAAACGAGATTGGTTTAACGTGGCTTACGCTTGGGGAAACCACAGTGGACTGTAACCTTATGCTCTCTGTAGGTTCACAAATGTGTGTTTTGTAACAACAGCATTTGCTGTGTGCCAAGACTTCTCCCATATTCTTTTATTTAACTTCCACCACAGCCATGTTAGGTAGGTACTCTAACGATCCCCATTTCACAGATGTGGAAACTGAAACTCAGAGAGGTTAGGTAACTAGCCCAAGATCACGCAGCTTTTCCAGGATTCAGGCACAGGTTTGTCTAACTCCAACACCTGCACTCGATGGCTGTTACACTTTGCCTGTAGTTTTTTTCCTAGAACTGTGCCACAGTTTCCTTTTAGGCTTATCAATGCCCTTCATCTCGAACTGCTTATCTGCCAAGGCATTGATAAGAGATGGTTTCATCCCTGGGTGGAGAGGCACGCCTAGGTGATTTGGGCAGAGGCAATAGTTAAATGGCCTCGTATCTGGAATAGCTCCAGATCAGCGATTTTCAGCCTGCATCTCAGGGCACACATAAACTAATTACTAAAATTCTGTGGCACACCAAAAAATGTATGTTTTTCCAACCTGACAAAAATAGGTATAATTTTGATTCATTCGCATCGGGTGGCTATTGTTGTGTTGGCTGTTGTCACTTTTTTAATTTGAGAACCTCAGGGTAAAAGGGGTCAGTGCCCCTGACAAAACAGTCAGGTATGGCACATTATTCTTGCAGCACACAAGTTGAAAATCGCTACCCTAGATAACTAGATTGGTCTTCAAGGTCTCAGGTCTGTGTTTTCGTTCTCCCCAGCTTTTCAGTTCTTAGGCTATTTCTGCGTTCATCCACAATACTAAGCTGCCTCACATGGGTTGATGGGCAAAGCAGTTCACTTCTGAGTCTCTGGAAGCATTCCACTCTGTTGTCTGTAGACGGAATTTATTAACATATTCCTCCAAAGTCTCAGATTATCTCAGTGGGAGGGAATTAAACTAATCTCGATGTTGGTACTCATTTCAGAGAACCACAAACCTAATTTCCATGGTAGAGAATTGGGCTTGGAGACAAGGCTGTTTGCCAACAAGGAAATGATTCTTAGGACTATGCACAGATTTGAGAAAGTTTTTATTGAGCCGTTACTGTGTGTCAGGCACCATGTTAAGGCTTTATCTGCATTATCTCTTTTAATCTTCAAAACAAATCTGTAACAGAGGTCCTTAACTCTATTCCATTTTATTCCCGAGGACTCTGGTTTAGTCCTTGCCCACAATTGGACCACTAGCAAGCAATAGAGCGGAGACATACATTCTTGTCTGTCTGATGCCAAAGCCTGTCTTTCTAACTATTGTGCCATTTTGCTTCCCCATGCAGAACACAGCCTGTTGGAGACAAAGCTGGGGCTCTTTTCTTAGCCCACATGCCCAAGTGGTCTTTGGGTCTGTCTTCCTCGGATATAATTCTCAGACCAGTTACCTGGGGGTTGGGCTCTTCTAGAGTGTAGATCTAGAGTTTTACAGTTTTGGAAGCAGGACCAACATGCTGGCCAGCTGTCTTGGGGATTTGGGGATGGCGGGGCATCAGCTTTTCTGTGTCTGTTTGAGGCGTACAGGTTATGTCAAGGCAGTCCACCTGAGAGTCTCTGCTTTCTTCTCCCAACATCTTTGCTTCAAATTTAAAACAACAGCAACAAAACCTTCTATAAAGTCAACATATGGCAAGCATTCTAGCAGACAAGAGAATTGCATGAATACATTTGCAGGACATGGGTGGACATGCCTAGGAGTAAGAGCCTTGAATGCCAGACCAAGGAGTTCAGAGTTGTACATAAGGAACGAGAGACCTGTGTTTGGGTGTCCACTCTGTCAGTTCCTGAGTGTACCACCTTCACCCATCTTTTGTCCTTCTAACTCCCATCGCCCCTCAGAAAATAATAAAAACAGTTGCTTCCTGTTGAAGTTCTCCGAATGGAAATGAAAGCTTTACAATTAATTGCAAATAAAGACACTGCATGCATCCACATTGCTGTTGCGTTGATCAATGTGCTGATTCCTATATTCTTTCTTTGGTCTGAACTAGATTCCCCAAGTAGTGAGTAGCTCTTGTGCAGCCGGTGGGATGTCCAGTGTTGTATCTGTAGTGGTTTTCCAGCGCTCTCCAAGCTGCTGCGACAGCTGCCCCGAGCTGAGGTGCAGCAATACATTGAAGGCTTCGGAGGAATTTCCCTAGAGGCTCTGGCCACCACCCCTTAGAGGTAGGCTTGTGAGATGAAATAAGCGCCCTCAAGTTACATTTGAATTTCAGATAAACCATGAATTCTTTTTAGTATAAACATGTCCCATGTGATATTTGGGGTATGTTTATGTTAAAAAAAATCATTTTTTTCTGAAATTCAAATTTAACCAGGTATGCTATTTGTTTAAGGAAAAAACCAAATATTTTTTTCTTAAATCTGGCAGCCCACTTAGAGGGGAGGACTTGCAGAAGTGGGTTTATGCTTGATGTTGCCAAACTATCACCAGGAGAAGAAACTGCCTCCTCCTCTGGTAAAAGACCTCCCTCCTCCAAGTTGGACAATGCGGGACGATACAGGCTGAAACCAGATCCTCAGAGGGTCTAGCAGACTTTGGGGGTAGGGCAGGTCTTGTGATGTGTATCAGCCGGGGGGGTGGGGTGAAGAAAAGAAACTTCTTTGGCCACCTTCTTTTTGTGTCTCTAGGTCTTTCACATGTCCTCCTCTATTCTCTCTTCATCAATGGTGATGGCGTAACAATTGCCATGTTAAAAAGAATGTTGAAAATTCTCCTCCTCTAAAGTGTTCTTAGGGGATACTTTTCCTTGTTATCCCTATAGGGCCTTGCCTCCATTGCTTCTTTTTTTAAGAAAGATTTTATTTTTTAAAAACATTTTATTTATTTATTGTTAGAGAGAAGTCAAGGGAGGAAGAAAGAGAGGGAGAGAAACATCAATGTGTGGTTGCCTCTCACACAGCCCCTAATGGGACCTGGTCTGCAACCCAGGCATGTGCCCTGACTGGGAATCGAACCAGTGACCCTTTGGTTTGCAGGCTAGCACTCAGTCCACTGAGCCACACCAGCCAGGGCTATTTATTTGTTTTTAGAGCAGGGAAAGGAGGGAGAAAGAGAGGGAGAGAATTATCAATAAGCCACCTCCTGTACACGCCTCAACTGGGGATTGAACCAGCCATCCCTCAACTTTCAGGATGACACCCAGCCAACTGAGCCACATCAGTCAGGATGCCTACATTGCTTCTGAATATTCTTCTAGTGCTGAGCATCTGAATTCAGAGCCTCAATGAATGTGTATCCCAAGGATACCTCCCTTGGGGCGCTTAAGGGTTTCACCATTGCCCCACTTACATGGGCCTAGGGAGGTGCTTTGCGCTCCCTTAAAATTCTAGCTTAAGAGTGGGTATGAGGAGCCTCTGGGGCAACTTCAGGAGGACTGGGTATGAGGAGCCTCTGGGGCAACTTCAGGACCAGTTGTGATCTCCAAGCTGGGGATGCTTTGTCCCAGCACATTCTGGGACCTCCAGGCTCCTGACTCACGCAGGAAAGAATTCAAGAACAAGTCCGAGTGAGAGTGAAAGTGAATGTTATTGAGGTAGAACAGGAGGCAAGGATGTGGGTTTCTGGAGACAGGGTTAGGGGGTGAGTCCAGGATGAGCTGCTGCGCACCTAGTTGCTATGAAAGAGAAGCACACATCTGAGTGGACACAGGAGAACTCACAAGTGAGTTGCTCACTGGGTCAGTCAGTTCTTGTGATTTTATATGAGGTCTGTCCAGAAGGTATCCAGCCATGCAATATGAAAAAATAGAGACATTTAATGAAGAAGGTAGATGGTACAAGAAACATTGTACATAGGATGATGACACTTCAGTCCCCTTCAAAATAGGCACCTTGGGACCTCACACAGTCCTCCAAATAGCCATCAGCTGCCCTGCTGTGTTTTTCCTGAATCTCGTCGATAGTCTAAAATCTCTTCCCCTTCAAAGGTGATTTTAGTTTTGGGAAAAGCCAGAAGTCACATGGTGTCAAATCTGGGCTGTAGGGGGACTGATTCACCTGGCTGACTTGATGTTTTGCCAGAAAACTCTGCACAAGATGTGATGAATGAGTGGGTGTGTTTTCATGATGCAGCTGCCAATCATCAGATTGCTTATAGCCCCCATGTGCTGAATCATTCAAGTAGTTTCTGCAGAGAAATGTTCAAGCTTAATGCAAAATTTGATGCAGAGTTGTTTCTCTACTCACTCAGTCATTTTGAATGTGATGGTCACACAGTACACGTGCTTACTCAGTGGTGTCTACTGCCCCCACTGACTAGTACAGTGAAGTCATCATTGTTCATGTATGTGCATTCCAGTCCACTCTTCTTAGCTGCCAGGTTATATCAATATTGCACAAACTGTTCTCATTATATTAAGAATGGTTGGATTTTCCCTGACAGCCCTTGTATGTTTCCAAGAGTGGGTTGATTCTGAACTTTGTGGTGCCGCATGCTGACTCTGCATTTAGGTTGGAAGGGTGTCCTTTTTCCTAATGTGGTCCATTCTGAAGTGTCATGGTGTTCATGGTGCCAAATTCTGTCTGCACCTTCTGGTTGGAGGGGGTCTTGTTCCTAAGGTCTGTTCCAGAGTATCATGATGCTATCCCCTTTGGCCCCCGCTTCTACTTGTGGTGTCAGTTTTCATTATAATGATGGTATAATGAGCTTTGGGGTTGTTCTCTCATCATTTTTCCCTCCATCTTGGGTTGATCTGGCTTTAGCCAGTCCTTGTTGTTGAATCTGTACCACTACAGGAGTTTCCTGCCATAAACTGTTTCACTTTGATCGTGTATGGAGGTAGGGGCTCTAATGAGAGGACCTAGAGCCTTATTGGCCCGAGGTGTCTGCTCCTACTTCCTCATTTCACTTGTCAGGAGCTTTCCCTAACTTCCTTCTATCCTGCCTCACTCCAGGATAATCTCCCTGTGCTTCCTGTGGACTTTGCCCTCCTTCATTCCTGTTGGGCCCAAGCTGAGAGTAGCAGTTGCACCTGAAGCTGAGCATGACCTGGAGCGTTTTCTTGCCCCTTAGAGCATGAGGCTCGGACCAGAGGCTGAGAGGGGCTGAGAGAGGTGTGAGGAGCAGGACTAGGGATTGCTTTCATTCTTCACCCTGCCTACATTCCACCCCAACACCCTTTTTAGGAATGTGTCTCTTTGTGGGCCTTCTTGACTCAGGAATGGAATTTCCGAGTGGCTGGTGTATGGTGTAAAGGTTAGTTGGCTGTGCTTGTTGTGTAAGAAGTTGCTGAAAGTCTCAAAGTTGTGGACAAAAAAAAGGGGGGCGCTCTATGGAAAGTAATCTCACAGAGTGGTCTGATCATAAATTCCTAACTGGGGTAGGTCATGATGGATAGTCACACCCTGGCATATAATTTCTCTAGTGAAAGGCTTATCTTTGCCTTAAGCAAGCCTTGTTTATGTTTCTGTGCTTCTAAGTCAGCACACCTTTGAAATGCCCCCTTTCCAATGGCTCCCTCTAATACCTGACCAACTTTTTGACCCCTCCTTCCACAGTGCGACTGCCCTCAAGAGAACACATAGCCTTAACTATCCTGTACCAAGGGTGTCCAAACTTTTGGCTTCTCTGCGCCACACTGGAAGGAGAAGAGTTGTGTTGGGCCACGCATTAAATACATTGCAACATGTAGTCACAGAAAAATCTCATAATGTTTTAAGTAAATTTACGGTTTTGTGTTGGGCCGCATTCATAGCCATCCTGAGTTGCATGTGGCCCGCGGGTCACGGGTTGGACACCCCTGCGTGGAATCCAGTCACTGCCTTGCTTTCGTCCACCTTCACGTGTTCTTCTTTATGCTCTCTCCTAACCTCAAATGCGTGAAAGAAACTGTAGACTGTGATTTTCTGGTGCATTCTTCCCTGTCTGTAGAAATCTTGCTTCCAGGCGTATTCTCTGCCTCCAGTAAACTTCTGTAAGTCTTCTCCACAGGTTTGGACATTTTCATGTTGACACAGTCCTCATGGCCATTGGTCTGTCGTGTAGCCGTAGTGGTATTCGCTGGCACTCCTTGGTTTGCTGACTGCCTGTGGCCCTGTGCCCCTCAGGAGGTGGCACTGAACCCAGCTTTGTTGAATCCCTGAGGTGACCTGCTGGGAGAGGCAGGGCTTCCAGGAAATTTTCAGTAATCTCAGTTGGGGAAATGCATAAGAACCATTTTTTGTTTAGAGTCTAAAACAGAGTGATTAAGAGCAAGGACTCTAGAGCCATATAATCTGAGTTCAAGTCCAGCTCTGCCACTTACTACCTGTGTGATTGTGGGAATGGTAAGCAAAACTTCCTTTCTCGTTTTGCATGAGAATTCGACCTTCACTTAATTTTGTATCTCATTCCTCTGGGAGCCTGATGAAGGGAGTAAGTGAGCTGCACTACGCAACGTTGCTTGTGATAAAAATGACCTCTTGTGATAAAAATGACTACAACTGGATTGGGAGACCTATTCACAACTGGTAAGAAGCCATTCTTTGTGCTTTGTAAAGTATGGTGACTCTTTCACCTGCCTTTCACTGAGAGGCATTTACCCACTGATGTTTCTCTCCCTCTCTTTCTCCCTTTCCCAAGTAAGTAAGTAAGTAATAAATAAAGTCTTTAAAAAATTAAAAGAAACAGAAACCCCACAACTACACTGAGACAAATATAAATTCAAATACGGTCTTGGAAAATCTGCATGTATGAAAAGCTCTTATAAGAGGAGACTATAACTGTAAAGTTCTAACTAAAGACAGAGAAATTTCAATGAGATCATATGAATTTTTAAATACATTAAAAAAGAATTAACCAAAAAAGTAAGTTGAAATAAAAATAAAACAAAGATCAGTGCCATAATAAAGAAAATGGAGAAAAAATGTAAAGACTAATAAAAGTAATGGATGTTTCTTTGAAATGGTAAATAGGTTTGAAGAGCCTCTAATAAGACCCATCAAGCTGTAAAGAGAGAAGAAAAAGAAATAAAACCAGAAAAAAAACAACAATCAACACTACAAATACACAAAGAAATTTTAAAGAATACCATCAACAATTATATACAACATATTGAACCATCTAAAAAAATTGAAACATTTTAAATCATACTCCCTCTGAAGGCTAAATCACGACAAATCACACTATCTGAACAAACCAATTACTAGTAATACATTTGAATCAGTAAATAAAACACCCCAAAATGAAATTCCAGACCCAGAGAGATTTACAGGGGAATTCTAACAAATACAAAAACAATGGTTAGTACATATACTTCTCAATTCATAAATTATGAAGTTAACTTACAAATTTATCTTCTGAGGACAGCATTACTTTGATACTCAAACTAATGCAAGAAACTGCAGAGAGAAAGAGACAGACAGACAGACAGACACTTACAGGCCTCTATTCTTGATAAATGTACACACAAATTCTCGACAACATAGTGCTAAACCAACGTGAATGATATAGTAAAAAGGTACACACCCTGATCAAGTGTTAATTATACCAGTGATGCAAGAATAGCTCAACAGGGTCCCCTTTGTGGGACCCTGGAAGCTATGCCTGTGGAGTTGTTACAAGCAATAGTGGCTCCTGTTGGGTGTTATACCAGGGTGGTTGCCATGGCCACTTATCCCTGCACCTTAGGGACCAAAGAGAATAGCTTTTGATGACTCGGTGGACTGGGGTCCCATGGACTGGTCCTGCTGAAGAGGAACTCCTAAGGCTGCCCTGTCTGAGAGCTGTGTCCCTTCCAAGTGGATCTAATGTCAGGTGTGCCAGTTGGTAGACTGATGAGCCTCAATGTTTAGTCAAACTCAAAAGTCTCCTGGTGTATTTGTTTTTAAACTCTGTGTGCCTTTTTCTCATCCGTAAACTAAAGATGATAATACTACCTGCCTTCTAGTGTTGTTGGGATGATCGTAAGGTGCTTAGAACAGGGTCTAGTATGTAAGTATGGACTGCTGTCATCGTCATCTTCATCATCATCATTGTTATTAGGAAGGGGGCAGGAGGCCCTTTCTCCTTTGGGTCAGTTCCAGTCTCATCTTAGTTACTAACTCTGTGGCTTTGGACAAATGATCTCATTCTCTAAAATCAGATTCTTGCGGTATATCCTAGATTTTCCATTTGTTTGTTGAATGAATCAGTGAATTAGGAGAGGCAACGAAATGTTCCTTAGGGTCCTTTCAGGTTTCAAATGTAA
This sequence comes from Anoura caudifer, assembly GCA_004027475.1. Lineage (NCBI taxonomy): Eukaryota > Metazoa > Chordata > Mammalia > Chiroptera > Phyllostomidae > Anoura > Anoura caudifer. The sequence goes on from PVKU01000857.1 coordinate 30,063, forward strand.
GATTTTGTGTGACATTGACTCTGAGAAGAAAGCTGAAGGAAGGGTGGGGAAAGAGGTGAGAAACCACCTGCAGAGGGAGCAGTGTCAGGGGTCAAAGGTCTGGGGCAGTCTGCAGGGGGGCTGGTTCATTAGGAGGAGGTAGCGGGTGTCCAGTAGTTCTGTTCACCACATGGGTCTAACCAAGGCTTAAGAGAGGAACGTTGATGATTCTGACGTTTGAGTGACACTTTCCTTCATTCCCAGGGCAGGTTTAAAGGGAGTGGAGGGCAGCGGTGTGCAGCTGAGAATAAGTTGAAATGGCTACTTTCAGTTGTCTTGGAGTATTTCTTTGAGAAAAACTGCAGAGTAGTGTCACACTGCCTGGGTTTTTCTTCTCTGAGGACACCACTCACAGTGGCAATGACGATGAGGATTTTTGACTCCACAAACCGCTGGGAGAAGTGAGCAGTGGCCCCAGCAGAAGGCCAACCCTAATGCTGTGTGTTTCTCCCTCCCTCCATAGGTCTGAATACCGGGGCTTTTTATGCCTTGTCCACTCTGCTGAACCGCATGGTGATCTTGCACTATCCGGTAAGGGGGTCCCGGAAGTGTGCTGGGCCTGGAGAGGCTGAGGTTTCTGGGTCTATCTCAGCACGAGCTGGGGTAGTGGTTAACTCTTGGGTCTCCCAGTTCTAGGCAGCGTGGTATGGTGGCATGCTTATGGGACTTGGAGGGTCTCAATCCTAGTTCTGGTGGCACTAAATTATGTGATAAGCTAGTTAGTATCTCTGAGCTCTTATTCTATTTTCTGCAAAAGAAGCATAATTGCTTATTGAAAGGTTACTTTTAGGATTAGGAAGTAAATAATATTGTGTGTCTATATATTCATATATATTATATACTCGTAAATTGCATAGCAAGATGCCTAGCAACACAGTAGGTAAACATATATGGAGAGTTGCATCTGAAATATTTAATTTGTAAAATATGGACAATGTTTAATTTTGATTGGACTCTTAGTTACTCAACTGAAAGTATTTTGTAAATGTTTCCAGAACCATTAAGGGTTGGATGCTGGGAATGGGATACTGAGTGTCTTGGATTCAGGAATTCCAAGTCCAGCCTCCTTGTGGAAGTACAGGGTCTCATGGCCGCAGAGGCAGCCACTGTGGCTAAGTGTTCCAGTTTTGGAGTGTGGCAGGTCTGAGTTCAAATCCTAGCTCTGCACTTAAATGCCTCATGACCTTGGACTAACAGGTTTATCTCACTGTGCCTCAGTTTCTTCATGTGATAAGTGGGGAATTATGAGAATTAAATGAGATAATGATGTAAAATCCTCGGTATGGTGCCTGGCTCAATAACAAGGGCTCAAAATATATATGTAACTGTTATTTTCCTATTTCTTTTGGTACTGATAGCTCCAAAAACCGAAGTAGGGGATATCTGGGCATGCGTACTTGTTTCCCCCTCTGTGAAATGGGAATAATGATAAATAAGATAAAAGAGTTGCTCTAAGGATTACATGTTTAAAAAAACTCTACCTGAAAGTGCTCCTAAGGACAGAATTTGGTTCACCCCAGCATCCAGTGTCATACACACACCTCTGGGGTTCTGAGAATATGGTAGGAGGAGCATCTATTCTGTGATTTTCTCCCCATTGGTAGCTTCTTACAGGCTGTCTTGCCCCAATACGTTCTGAGAACTGGCTCTGATGGAGCCAGGGTTCCTGGCCTTTTCCCGTTCACCGCATGGTGACTGTGGTCTGTCTGTGTCCTGTTGCTGGCTGATCTTTGGGGGCTGTGGTTTTTCTTTCCAGGGGGAAGAGGTGAATGCTGGAAGAATAGGCCTGACCATTGTCATTGCAGGAATGCTCGGGGCTATGATCTCAGGCATCTGGCTGGATAGGTCCAAAACCTACAAGTAAGTGACCCTTCCTCTTGGACTGAGAATCCTGAGAATCGGGGACTCAATTTGAAATGATATATTCATTAGTAATATGGCTCCAAAGGTGTGGGCGTGGCTGCTGAGTGCTCAAGTGGGCAGTTCAAATTTATCTTCTTGTGGCCTCAGTTTCCACATTTATAAAATGAGTGGAAAAATACCCACCCTGTGGGGGATCTTTGGGAAGTTAGAGAAAAAGGACATGAGGCCTAATGCAGTACCCGCTGCCCCAATAGACATGGAAGGGGGTCGATGGGAGAGAAGTGAAAATGAATGTAGAAAAAATGCCAGCAGTTGGAATGTTTGGGGAAACCCCAGACAATGGAACGAGGAGTGATTTCACTGGCCTGTTCTCATGGCTCCCTCAGACCACGTGGGTCTCACCATGGTGCTCTGTGCTTACTTTGGTTTGCAGTGTATTATCTTATGTTTGCCTGTACCTTCTTGGTAAATAGCGCAATGTGCTTTAGATCTGAATGCTCAATGCATTTCTAAGAGCCCGGAGTGGGACACTGAGACTTTGGTGCACTCACATGCCAGTCTGATTCAGAATGCTTATTAAAAGTACAGACTCCCGGGCTCTGCCGTCATGGATGCCAATTCCAGAGAGGCACTTGCCTTAATCTGCATTTGTCTCAGTTTGCCTCAATTCAGGAGCCAGGCTCAGAGTAAAGGCTCTGGAAAAAACAGAGGCCCAATATCCTTCTCTTCTTACTACATCTTTTTAGTGCTCTGTATGCATTGGGTGCTCAATTAATGCTGGCCAGTGGGGCAGCTGCCAGGGTTGTCATTCCCTGGGGCAGGGCAGTATTCTGGGCTGCTTTGTCAACGCCTCCGAAGTTCCCAGTGTCTGGAGGCGACAGACAGTGGCAGACCTGTTCTCTGCCATACAAACCCACTTCTGTGAGGCTCTGGTCAGACCAGGTCTCATTGTGTCTGCCCGAGTCAAAGGCCAGTTTGGGCCATCCCCGGGGATGTGGCTGCCTCTCGGAACATGACGAAGGACCTGGCTTGGCTTAATTAACGGCTGCTGGAGCTTGGCTGCCATCTCGTCTCTGTCATCTGTCAATTACTTGCTTCAGCCACTTGCAAGAGCCTTCCCCAAACCAGTGAACAGCACTGTCTCTGTTTCTGGGGCTTGCTCTGTGGCAGGAGAAGGAGGCATTGGAATGTCACTAGGCTGGAATGTGGGCTGCAGATGATGAAGATGAAAATGCAGCAAAAGGCTTGGGGAGGACACTTCGGGACCTAGACGTCACCAGTTCGTCTGTGTCACTCGATGCCTAGACCCTGTGGTCAGCAGGAGACACTCCCTGCACTGCTGCCCAGGCAGAGAAATGATGAGTGAAAACTGTGATCTGGTCTTCGGGTGCCAGTCCCCAAAGACCTTTTCTCCCTGAGGCTGCCAGATTTGTCCTTCCTGCTTTGGAGGCTAGAATCTGGTGGTCAGGCCTGTTTGTTACAGGCTGGAGCTGCAGATAGTTTTTCTAGATGGGTCAGTGGTTTAAGATGAAGCTATGATTGAGCAAATCTGGTGAAAGATGAGCTGGTGGGGTCAGTGAGACAGAATGGTGCTCACCGAGTTGCTTTCTGCAGCAGGGGGAGGTTGGACTAGATGGGGGGAGCAGGAGGAGGGGCAAATCTCCTCTATTGGCAGCTGCTTTGAAGCACCGGGTGGGAGGGGCATCCTTCAGAGGCTTTGCCCTTGAGTTTTTCCAAAGCAGCAACCACACAGAGTATTAGTATCCTCCCTGCAATAGTAGAAGGAGCACAGGGTTCCCATCCCAGCTCTAGGTTCAAATCCCAGCTCTGCATTTACTCAGTGGGTGACTGGGGACTAGTTCTAACTAGTCCAAGCCTCAGTTTCCTCATTTGTAAAAGTAGGCATAGTCATACCTCTCTCTCAGGGCTTTTATAATTGTTGAGTAAAATAATAAATGAATGTAAAATGCTTAAGAGAATTCCTAGCACCCAATAGATCCAGGTATTAGTTTGACGTTACTATAGCATGCGTTTGCTGATGCCCCCACCACGTTTCTGGCTTTGGGGGAAATGCGTGAAGGCTTGAAACTTTCATTGTCTGAGACCTGATGTGGTGGCAGGAGGGCAGAGGCATGTACAGAGCTGGGAGAGGAATGCAGGGCCAAGCAGGAGTCAGGGCCCAGCGGAGTCCAGAGTGGGCACTGTGGGAGCAGTGTGGGGAGGGGCACCAGCAGGGTGAGCCTGCGACAAGCCAGCTCATTGCTGATGGTCCTTCAGAGCGGACTGGCAGAGGGAAATGTGACAGGGAGTTCGCGGAGCTGTGTCATTGGTGTCAGACCCTTAGGTGAGGGCTGGAGAGCGTTCTCTCTTAGTTCCTGCTGTCTGGAGTCACTCGCATTCAGCGGGCAAAACTGTGCTGCACTCATGCAGGTGGCAACAGGAAGAACGTTAGCAATGACAGAGAATCTAAAAGTCAGGCCACTTCTCAGCATTGGGATCAGTCATGGCACCTTGGGCAAAGCAGACGTGCAGAACTGGGTGGCTTCTGGGGCCGTCCTGCACACAGATGTTTGTCCTGTTTGTTTTTCTTGTGGGTGATGAGGAGAGGAAAGGGCTGTGCCCTTCTTGCTATGGGTAGGAAGTGACACGGCGAAGCGCAGCTTGCTACCATTGAGAGAGTTCTGCAGGAGAAAACACATGTAGCAGGACGGCTTCGTGCTCCCCTGGTCTTACCCTTTGTGGCGATGACTGCATGTAATTGAATAAGTATCTGTGTGATCAGTGGTTCGGTGTCCATCAACCTCATGGACAGAACGTTCTAGGAGAGCAGATGTCCCAGCACACAGCAGAGGGCATGACACACAGCAGGTGCCTGATAGATACCTGTAGACTGAACGACTGAATGAACGAATGAACGAACAAGTGCTCCTGTTAAAGTCAGAAGTGCACGAGTCAACTTTTTGTTTCTGCTTGTAGGGAGACAACGCTGGCGGTCTATGTCATGACTCTGGTGGGCATGGTGGTGTACACAGTGACCTTGAGCCTGGGGCACCTGTGGGTAGTGTTTGTCACCGCCGGCACACTGGGGTAAGTTTGACCTCTGACAGGTTTAACTGGAAAGCACCGTCCCATGGCTCGTAGAGCTGCTGGCCTCCTAGGATGCGATATTGATCCCTTTGCTGGCTTCTCACTGATCTCTGTGGAGATGTGCAGTTGGTGGCCAGAGGTTTTTTTTTCTTTGAGGAGCATATGAAAATGCATTTTATTTTTATCAGAGGTCTTATTTACATGTAGCACTTCAAAAGACCATCTGGAGCTTCCAGGCCCATCTGTGCTGTTGGGATGGAGTGTGTCCTTCACCGAGTGTTTTTTAGCTCTGCCTAGCACAACATGGGGACATGGAAAGTCTGGGTCCCGGCCTCAGTTCTGCTGCTGTCTGGTAGGCTACAGGCATGTCACTTAACTGTTCTGAGCCTCCGTCGTCTCCTCATGTGTAAATGAAGACAGGTGGCCTGCCTTGTAGAGCTGTTGGAAGGACTGAGAGAGACAACAGATGTGAAAGCAGCAAGAAGTGTGGTGCAGGTGTAAGAAATTAGAATTGTAATTCCCTAGACCTGTTGTCTGACAAAGCATAGGAAAGAGTACCCCTTCCTCAGTGGTCTTGCTCAGCTTCACGTCCTAATTATTTAGTGTGGGCAGCACATGAGTGTGTGTGCGCACAGGTGAGATGGGGGGAGAGAGAGAGTGAGCGCATGCAAGCCTCAGTCCTTCTTAGCTGGTGACTCACTGGGGGAAAATAAGGATGACCTTGAGCTCCTCCAGGTCCCACAGTCTTGGGGATGCTGTTCAACATCCAGGGACTTCCTACTCCCAACACGGGGCCCCTGTACCCATGATACAAAGTCTCTCAGCTGAGGGCCAAATGCTCCAGACATCCCCACCCTGCTGTAAATGCCCACCCTGCCTGCAACCGATGGCCGGATGTAGAAGAAGCAGGACTTTTCAGTACAGAGGCCTCCCGAGTACAAAGCCTACGCATGAACTTCTTCCTGGCCTGCAGGGGTCTCTTTCCTTGGTATGCCCTCCCAGGGAGTGGCCTGATCATTCAGGGCCTGGCATGTCTTGGTGGGTAGAAACAAAGCAGGAAAAGGAGTTCTAAGGGAAGAGGTGGGCTCTCCATCCTTCTTGTTCTGGAAGCCATCCATCACCTTGTTTCTGTGATCTGGCTTTCAGGTTCTTTATGACTGGCTACCTGCCGCTGGGATTTGAGTTTGCCGTGGAGCTGACCTATCCAGAATCAGAAGGCATATCATCTGGCCTCCTCAACGTGTCTGCCCAGGTAGGTCTTCTTAGGTAGTACAGTGGCTCTTTGTGCCTTATCCTGCTTGGTTTAGGCATTGCATCGTGGCAGCTCAGTTCTACTGTGGGCTAGTTGACGGGGCACTTGTTTCCAGTCTTCTGTGTTCCTTCCCAGGTATTTGGAATCATCTTCACCATCTCCCAGGGCCAGATTATCGACAACTACGGAACCACACACGGGAACATCTTTCTGTGTGTGTTCCTCACCCTTGGAGCAGCCCTCACTGGTGAGTTGGGGCCTTAGGACAAGAAGAGGCTCAGGCTGCATATGGGCTTAGGCAGTTTGGGACCCAGTGTCCTGATTGATTATACAGATCGGGGGACACAGGCAGGATGGAGGGGAGGGCCTGTCAGGAAATCTGCCTGGGAGGCAGTGCCATATTTTGGTGGAATGACCCTGAGCTTTGGAGATAGAAGACCCTCATTTGAATCCCAGGCTGTGAGCTGTTTGACCTTGGACAAGTAGGCCAACCTCTGGGAGCCTCAGTTTCCTAATCTACAAATGGGGGTTATTGTGAGGATTAGAGCAATGTATGCCAACGCTCTGGCTAAATGTAAGTGATCTATAAAGCCATTGTCATTGGCTTCTGCCTGTCAGGGGCAGCAGTGATCTCCAGGCTTTATCAGGCTAGGTGACAGTATGCCCCTAGCTTCCTGAAATATCCAAAACAGGTCTGGGATACCTGTGACCCTTAGGAAAGTCGGGGCTCCCTCTCTTGGATGAATTTGAGCACTGGTCTGCTTGATAACTCGGTGTCTCTGATGCTCTTCCTTCTCGACCCCTTGACCTCAGCATTCATCAAGGCCGATCTCCGGAGGCAAAAAGCAAACAAAGAAACTCCTGAGAATGTATGTATGTGGGAGCTTGCTGGGCTGAAATCTGGGTCCCTGGCTGAGGATGAGGCAGCATGGTGGGGGTGGAGCTCCCAGAGTAGCCACACTCACAAACCTGACACCAGTGTCTCCCCTGCGGCTGTTTCAGCGCTGCCCTCCTGCCGCTCCTTCCCCGGCTCCTCTCCAGCTTCCTTCTCTTTTCCTGGCCTCCCTGCTCTGGTCCTCAGAGCATGTCACTATGGTGGCAGTGTGCTGAGCAGCGCCCACCCCTTCCTCGGCTCCTGAGCCCAGTTCTGGGGCCCTGGCTCTGCTGCTTTCAGCCTGGGGTCAGTGCTGGACAGGAAAGGTGGGAGCCTGGCTGTCCTTCTGTCCTGGCAGCGGTGGCCCCAAGGCAATGGCCCTCCTGGCCTGTGACAGCCCCTTAGGCAGTGCTATGGCCATAGACGGACTGGACCCAGTGGATGGCCAGTAGGGCCCTCAAAGGGGTAAGTCAGGAGGCAGGAGCCGATGGTGGTAGGAGGGGAGAGAACCAGGAGTATGACCTGCAGCAGAAAAGCGATTGCCTTCTGTTCTCATCAGCTGGGAACCATTAAATCTGAGGAGTGAAAGTGGGCTATTTGTAAACAAAAAGCCCTCTAAAATTTATTACAGAGGTAATGCATAGTCTTTATAGAAAAATTAAAAAATACAGAAAAATAGAAAAATTTAAAATGCAGAAAAGTGTACAAAATTTAAACATTACCCTGCAATGCCATCATCCAGAGGTGAGATGCTATTTTTTTGCATTGACTTGTACCTGTCCATATCCCCATATAATGTATATGTGTGTATGTATACTCATATGTTATATATATACACACACATATAAATTGTTTTTAAACAAATATGGAATCTTGCTTTTATCTGCATTGTGAACACTTACCAGCTCCTTAGTCCCTTACAACATACTTTTGTTTTTAAACAACCCATTTTAATGACGGCACAGTGTTCTGTTCTGTGAGTGAGCCGTGATTTATTTAACAGTTTTCCTGCCTATGGACATTAAGATGGTTTCCAACTATTGTTTTAAATCGCACTGTGGTTACGTCCCGGAAGCGGAAACTTTGCGCATGCGCTGAAGCACAGTATTTCCTTGAGCGGTGGATCAGTGGTCCTGTACCCTTTTAAGACCTTGACAGTACCGATAAACCGTCCTCCAGCAAGGTGCTGTCCGTGCTACCGACTTATGGTGCGAGAGCAGTACGTGTGTGGTAGCCGGCACCCTTTGTCCGCTCGAGAACTGCCAGTTTTCTAAGGCAAAAATGGTGTCTGAAAGAGACGTATTTAGCATGTTACGGACACGTGTTGGCAGACAGATGATAATCGTTAGTACTTTCCTGTGTGTCTTCTGATATCACACTGGACTTGGCGATGGCGTGTGGAGGGAGGAGCTCGGCCGAAAGATTTGCTGGGGAGACAGGGAAGCCTCGGGGCAGGAATGGTCCTCGCTGGACGGGCTGAGGACCAGGCATTGCTGCTGTGCGGGTGGTCTTCCTCGTGCACCACGCACTGGGAAACGGTGATTTGAAACAGTTTGGTGAATGTAGAATGAGCCTGGGAAGCGTGCCTGGAATACAACGGGACAGATTTCTCCTGCAGAGGTTTCAGTTTGGAACGTGATGTATCGTGTCCACTGATGTGAGATTTAGCCAAGTTCACTTTATAATGCCCACAAGCAGAAAGCAAAGGCTGCCGGCAGTCCTAGAGCCCAGAGATAACCTAGGGACATTCTAGCCCACTTCTCAGCGTTGTTTCCAGCGGGAATGCTCATGCACATTTGGTTTCCTGCTTTGCTTGTCTACTTAATACAGCTTGACTATTTTCCGCACCATTACCTTCTATAACATCATATCTACACATCTCCATTTCCTCTTGTTGAATGTTTAGGTTGGTTCCAGGATTTCACTGTTGCAACCAGGTCCTTGTGCATGAGGACCAGGTTAGTTACGCAAGCTTGGAGTTGTCGGCTCAGTCCCCTTCTTTTTGGAGCATTGGGAATGGCACTGACTAGGAGTAGGAGGCAAGTTCGGGGATGGTTCTCCACTGTCTGTGTCTCTGGATATGTCGCTGTGCATCTCCAGGCATCACGTGCGTCTGGGGCAGCTTGCTGTTCTGGGCAGGTCAGTCAGGCTGGGCCAGCCCCCGCTCCAGGCAGCTGGCGCTGTCCCAGAGCATCCCTTCTCTGGAGCCGGCCCTGGTAGTCAGTGTGCATGAGCCCTGCACATTAGCACACAGAGTCACTATCAGAGCCAGGTAAAGCCAGGCACGCAGCAGATTTGGCCAGCACTGCTCTTTCTATTAAGGGAGGTGTATGGTTTCGGTAACAAGATACAGAATCTATGAGATGGGGTATCGACCAACCTTGACTATGAAAGTCTTGGTTTGGGTTTCCAAGTTTTTCCAGTTGTAAGGGTGGTTGTGCTTCCATTAATCTGTGTTTCTGGCTGATTTCAAGGCAATGGCTCTGGAGGAGGCAGGTGTGTGCACATGAGTGTGCAGGTATGCACATGTATGGGTGTGTACACATACATACATGTGCCAGAGAGAGAGACTGCCTGACTGACTTGCGTTGCCTGAACAAAGGCTTCCCATGATCGAGGCTGACCTGGGGCCAAAGAGTTAGCCAGACTGAGAATGGGAAGGCTGGATTTCCACAGTTGTCATTGCCCCAGACTGGCCCTGAGACACTCTCTGGGGAAGCACCACTGACACAGGCTCTAGCTTGGCCCCCCGCACACTCCTGCAGCCGAGTGGCGCTGGCTGCGCAGGGTTGTGTGGAGCGCAAGGCCTTCTCCCTAACTACAGGAGCCCTTGAGCTAAGAAGCAGTGTGCTCCTTAAAAAGCCAATGCCCAAAGTGGCTGTATGCACCCAGTGTCCCCATACGATATTTTCCAGGCCATATTTAATTTCAAACCCACCTAACAAGCGTGACCCAAAAGACTCGTCTAATCCTGTGCCATCTCTGCCCGAGAAAGCCAAAGCCAAACTGTCCCAAAGTCTCTTTTTCTGTGCATTAAGTTTATATACATATTTTTAGTCTCTGAGTTTATATATGCAATTATGCATCCTGCTTTTATAAAAAATTTTTGTTGCATCCATTCCATGCACATCATAATACTATTCCTCATCCTGGGGGCTGCCTCCAGATGAGGGTACTCGGAAATTCAGAGGGAGCTGCAGATGTGGCACTTGGACAGCTGTTTGATGGTCAGTGCAGGTGACCTGTGGGCTGTGGGATTGGGGAGGGACTGTGAGCGGAGAACAGCAGCACTTGGAGCAGGATGGTTTGTCGTGACTGTGGCATCTCAAGAAAGCTGGCCTTTTTTGTTTTTCCTTTGATGACATTGTGGTGGGGGTGTGTGTGCACAGCTGTGTGCATGTGTGTGAGTTTGTGTTTAGGAGACACACTTGTGGCAGGGGCTAGCACTTCTTTTCTTGTTCTCTTTGCTCACTCTTGAAGATGCTGGGTGGCTTCTGGCTCTTGTTTTTCTTGCTGATTACACAGTCACTGAGAGGGAGTCACTCCAGCCTGGGTGGAGTCCTGCGCCTCTTCACCCAAGGGGCTGCCTGCTTGTTTTGCCTTGTAGAAACTCCAGGAGGAGGAGGAAAAGGAGGAGAACAATCCCAGCAAAGCACCCACCACTGCATCTGAGGAGCACCTCTGAGAGAAAAAGGTGGTTGCGACTCAGGGAACACAGAACATGCCCCCCGCCCCACTTCAGCCAGCATGGCTCTCTCTGCCAGCGCAAAGGTCTTCGCTGGCAGATTCTGGAAAGAACTGGCTGGAATATTTGTGGGCTGGATGGCGGTGTCTATGCTTCTGGAACCCACTCAAGAGCTTGCATGGTCTAGATGGGGAAAATCGCACCTTTCACCCAGTGCAGATTCAATTCCCGCTGCCTCCCCTTCTAGGCTCTGGGAGCTGGTGTTGGGAGAGGCTGGTGAGTGGTGGGGTTGGTCCTGGCTTTGTGCCTTGCCTTTCCCCCTCACCTCCATTCCTCATGGAGAAAGCCTGCCAAATTATCACGGAAAGAAAGCTTATTCAGGATATTAACTTTTTCTGGTGTCTCAAGACCCTTAGAAGCCCAGTTCTAAGGAGCAGCAGCTGTTCTGGAAGAGAGTCATTTTTGGGTCGTCAGACTAACTGCTAACTTCCTGTGGGAAAGAAAGCACCATCGAATAAATCCAGGGGCACTCCGGGCCTTGGTTCTCCTGGCCTAATGTTGGGGTCTGTCCTCAAACCCTCTGTCCTGACAGCTGATCAAACCAAATGTCAATAAACTTGAGAAAGACTTCGTTGTGTCCGTAAAGGAGCAACTGACTTGGGAGAGGCACCCACCCAGGTGTGTGAGGGAGCTGGGGGCCACCTTCTGAGTGTGTTTGTGCGGGCCGTGTTGGGGAACCCTGGCAGCTGACTTGGAGCGGGGAGGTTCTATGTGTCACGGTCACCTGTGATGCCTCTGTCAGGGACACCGCCTAGAGAGACTAGGTGCTGGTTTTCTCTGGAGGGAGGGAACACCAGCCAACTTCCTGTGACAGTTCCTGGAAATGAACCTTGATTCGTTCCCTCCTGAGAAATCCAAAGCTGCTTCTGAGATGAGAGGGGTGGAAGGAAAGGTGGCCTGGACTGGGAATCGAGTCTGCCTGAAGTGAGTGTCTCCCGCCTCTGGTGGGGACAGCATTTGCACACCCGGCCCTTTCTGGCAGTGACCTTTCATCAGATGTTGTAAATGTAAAGGGATTCCCTTTAAGCCAACCCAGGCCGACTGCCTCTCCTGCGGAACCTGCTGTCTGGCTCTACTGGTAGGCTTGGGTAGCATCTCCTGAGAAAAAGACGTTTTGGTCATTTTCCCGTACACTGAACAGCTCACTCATGACCACTGTGCTGTTTTGCCTTGGCTACTGCCCAGGACTCAGCATATCGGAGCAGCCCGTGCTAGCAAGGGCTGGGGGGCTTGGGCCCCTGCCGGGGAGCCAGGGCCGTGTGTGCATGCGTGCGTGCGTGTACAGACACTGTACATAATCAAAGAAGTGCACAGTTCAGGTGGGGGACTGGGTTAGGGGTTGAGGAGAGGCAGAGAAAAAGTAGGCCTTTTTGGTAAGGAGAAAGGTGTGTATAGTCTTCAGTCCCTTAAAGTGTATTAACCAAATGTTTACCAAATCCATTGCTTTCTTTTAAGAAATAATCTATTTTCTATTTGTAAACCAGATGCTTGAAAGCAATGAGTGTCCAAGTGGCCTGCCTGGTCATTTGATGGGGCAGAGATGGCTTTTTGGTAACCCCTGTGGGATTATCGCACATTTCTGAGGCCTGGAGGGGTGTGGTCCGGGGGTTGGGGGAGGATTGGGGCAGGAGGGCCAGCTCCTGCGGCCTTCCAGAGAAGTGGCCCTCCGTTTACATAGGTGTCACGTCCTAGTGGGTTCTTTTTCAAAGACGAGGCTGTAAAGGTCACTGTTGACCTATGTGGGAGACAGCCACGCAACGTCCAGAACGTGACCCTGACTGCTGTCTGTGCTGTGGACACGTGAAGGCTCACTGAGCGTTGAGGGCTGATGAGACAGCCCGCTGTTGGTTCGGGCTCTGCCTCAACGGGCGGCCGAAGTGTTTGTTTTATCATCACCGCAGCCACGCAGCACCGGCCTGCGCTGGCCAGAGCCCAGTTTCCGCATCCACAGTTCCGTGGAATGCTGTTTCCTCTGACCTGTCTTACTGCCGCCCCTCCCTTCCCAGCTGTGCCCGCCTCATGTCTGCCACTTGGCCATGCTGCCATCAGTGTTTGTGCACGTCTTCTCCGGAGAGTCACACCCGTGCCGGTGGCATTCTGGCACCTTGTCTGTTAGCAGTTCTGCTTTAGATCATTTAGGAAGGGAGCCAAGCCTGGACTGTTAAAGAAATCTGATAGTCATAGTGTCTGCTAAATACTCTACAATCCGCATCATCTCTTTAGATCCTCTGGGACCTTTATTTGGAAGTGTACTTCTGTGAGGCATGCCTAGAGGATCCAAATCATGATTTCATTCACTCCTTTCTTAGGTGGGTTCCACGTGGATCTCCACCCAAATGTTAACTCTCTGTAAGATCGTTGCTTTTCTTCCTTCCTCCTTATGATAGCAACGGAAAGAGAGTTCTTAGCACGGAGCTATTTTTCTAGACATAGTATTGTGGAGATGTGAGCGAAACTGCTGCAACCATTTCTTGGCACCATAAAAAAAGCCAGCCTGAGGACAAAGCCAGCATGAGTGGGCAGAGCCAAGCAAATCACAGAGAAATGGAGCTGCGTCCTGATCAACCTGTTCCTGAAGCCTATTATCCCCTTAACTTTACAGTTTTGTGAGCCAATGCTGTCTTTGTTGTTTAAGCTAGTTTAAGGTACATTTTCTTTCATTCATCCAAAGAACCTTAGTTGATACAGAATTTCCAAAGCATTTAAGTATCAACTTTGAGCTTCCTGTCATGCCCTCAGAAGCCTGCTGCCTCCCTTTCTAATCTGCTACTTTCCACTTCCTAACTTCACGTTGTAGTTTACTGATCTTGATGCTTGCACAAGCCTGTTCCGCTGCCTTCAATATCTGCCACAAATCTTCAGACACATGCTACCCGGGCATTGAAATTTCAATTAAAATCATACCTACTTCCTGGTGATGTAAGTTAGGCGCATACCCCCCCTTCTTGATTATAATAGCTATTTTCTAGAATTCTTACTTCTGTCCTCAGTTATTCTTTCACTTGTTGGCTTTTTTCCCTACTATTTTAAACTCTATTTAGAGCAACAAAAGATTCCACAGTTACAGAGAGAGAACAGAACACTAGAGCCTGGGGCTGGTCCTGCCGCCCAGTGGGGGCCAAGTGCCACATGAGAACTGAAGCACCACTGAAGCCAGTTTCAAGCAAAGCCAATGCTTCTTTTGAAAACTCTTTATATGATGCCTTTTCTTTTTGTCTTCACTTTTCCCTCAATATCAGAATGAATTCTTACAGCTGGCTACATAGTGTGCTCCCCCTGCTGCCAAATTAATCTCAAGGACAGCGCAAGGACGCCTGTACGACTGGCACTCCCTGCTCGATGTTCCGTCTGGGAGGAAGCAGAAGGGTGGCCCCAGTGCTGGAGGAGCACTGGTGTGGCGTGGGCCATCCTGGTGGTGACCACTCTCGGCACCTGAGCGGCTTATGGGCTGGGACAGCCCGAAGGCACCTCACTGCCAGATGGGTAGCAGCAAGGGCTCCGGCTGAGAGAGACCGCAGCCTCGCCCTTTCTGCCGGGCTGGAAACACAGCCCCAAAGTAGGACGCGTCCAGCAGAGAGGGCACCCCCTGAGAAGCAACATCCCGGAATTTTCTTTCCTTTGGGGGCCATGTATGTTCCAGTCTTTGGTGGCCAATGGAGCCTGCAGCTATGTGGCAGCCTTGTTAAGTAGCGCATGTGGGAACTACTCTAGGCCATACAGATCACTTGGTCCACGGCAGGCTAGGGGACAGTGGGGAAAGGAATGGAACCGCACCTGCTCTGCTGGATCGGGAACCAAGCAATACGTATTACTTCCGTTCTGGCCATACCAAGTGGGGATGCCTTGAAGCTGAGTCAAAGGGTGTTTTCCCTTTAAGACTCTACCTGCTCAATTCAAATACCTACCATTCACTTCGGTGGGTGGGAACATTCCAAATGTTTTGCTGCCTCAGCTGAACTGTCTGGAGAGTGTTAAGTAACGTGGATTTTTCTGCTTTCACCTAGAAATGGTTAAGAGTCGGGAGCCTCCAAGCACCAGACCCCAGTGTCAATCTGTGAATTGAAGAAAAACACCCCTGCCTATGGGCAGAGAGACCTGTACCTACAGAGATACTACTTCTAGTTCACTGTCAAATTTTTAACAGAGAAAAACAGACTTCCATTGTCAAAGTCTTTACAGAATATACCCAAACCGTCATCAAAGCACACGGACGCCCAGTAGCAAATCGTCCATCTCCTTGGCTACAAAGGATGGACCACAGGAGCAGGGTCGCTGCCTGGGTCGGTCGTTTCTGTTTCCTGAGTGTCTGGTGTGGAGTACGTGCTCAATAAATACTTGCTGAGATCATGAACGGGCCCTTGAGCCTGCGTGCTGCGGGGCTGTGCCTGGGGGACAGCTGTTCGCTCCGGTGCACTCTCCTTGGGGTTCAGCGTTCCCCTCTCCATCGCCAGCAGCCGTTTCTTCCGTGCTGCCTGGTTCTGTGTCTTGCCTCTGCATTTTCAAGAATCTGTTTCTTCCATAGGAAGGAAACAAGAAAGGGTCCCGACTGTTCAGTTGTGACCTCAGAATCGTGCAGGGGGGGCGAGGGGAGGAGGAAGATTTGACTTCAAGAGAAATGAACGTGTGATGAAAGGAGCTGGAGGCGGCCAGGCCTGCCTGGCTGCTGTGCCACCCCGCTCAGCACGGGGCATTTGAGCTGCAGGAAGCTGCGGTTCTCCTGCACTAGGGCGCAGAGGGGGCGGACGGGTTCTGGGCGTAAGGGTGGTCAAAGTACAAGGACTGATCAGAACAGAGTTTTTCAATGTATTACAAAACTTGTTACACAAATACAGCTGACCAGAAGGTCTAAAAACAGCCCAGACTCTTCCGACCATAATCCGTCTGAGATACAGGGATGTGAGCCACGCACGCTCTCAGGGGAGCCCTTCTTAGAAGAACTGCCTGCTTCTCAGTGGTTCGGAGCCCTGGGTCCAGTGGCAGAGAGGAGCCCAGCGTGCGTGGACAGCCCCGTGAAGCAGCCCTTGGTGGCAGCTGCTCTGGGTGAGGCAGCAGCTTTGAGTTTCACAGTCTGCATGTTCTCCACACAAAGCAGATCAAGGGATGGAAATAAGAGGGAAAAGGCAGAAGGCTCAGAAGAGACCCTCAAAGAGGCTATGGTGGGGGAAGGGCACACAGAGGGCTTCTGAGGTGCTGGCAATTTCTTGATTTGGATGGATTTACAGAAGTATCACTTTAAAATGATTCTTTAAATGGTTCATTAAGTGTTAATATACTTTCTGAATGCATGTTATACCTTTAAATGTAATAAAAAAAACAAAACAACATAAAAGGCTGGAGGCAGAGAAGGGGGCTGATGATGGAGCAAAAAAGAAAAAATTAAAGCTCAGGGAGGATGAGGGAAGAAGACACAGCCAAGATGGAAGAGAAAGTCTTGGAAGAGGTAATGCTGGCCTCAGTTTCTCTTCTTCTGTCTGGATACTGGTTCTGCTTCTAGGTACCGGAGCCCAACAAGCATACCCAGGATTGAGAAACCTTAAACACAGAGAGAAGGTTAGTGGCTGATGTAAACACGGTGCTCTCTGGCACCCCTGCTGTGCCTACTCAAGCTGGGACAGTTCCCATGGGAGGTCTAGGGCGGTTGCATGCTTACTTGCCACCATCAGGGGTGCCAGGACGCCAATTGTGGGAGCTGCAGTCCCGTACACAAACAACTCAGAAAGGAAGTGCCCCAGAGCGAGGAGGAAGGTCCAGAGCGTGATGTGGTAGAGCCTGCAATGGAGCAGACAGAAGGAAGAACTGAAGTACTGCTTGCTCTGTGCAGAGGAAAGGTGATGGTCAGACCTGAAGCACACAAGTAACAACCCAGGAAGTGGCTATGGCTAAAGGCAAAGGAGACTTGGTCCTAGGAAAGACCTGCCTGCTTGGTCACATCCTTTCTCTACTAGGGCAAACCTGAAGGTTTCCACTGCTAAACTGAAAGGAGAATGGTCCAGGCATCTGGAGTGGATCTCCAAGTCTTATTAGCTATAGCAAAGCAGGGTCTGGATTCCGGCAGTTCCAGGCAGTATAGACACTTTTGGATCAACACGCTTATATATTCCACTTACTCAAACTGGCTTGACTCAGTAGTCTGCGCCCACCTGGCAGGTGTTTGGCCAGGGGCTGGTCAGTGCTCATATGATGGATGGCACAGAATGAAGGGCCCAGATGGGGAGTGAGTAGCAAGGACCCCTCAGGCGCTTTTAGATGCTCTTGCAATGTGAATTGGTTATCTGGGCTTAGCCTGGGAGAGCGGTCAGATGGAGGGCCCGGTGCCAACCTCCTGGGAAGAGGACTTGTTCCTCGGCTTTGACAAAAAGGTGGGGAAGAGGCAGGTTACAGAGTGATTGGCCTCCTGGATTGCTGATATCTTTTTTTTAAACTATGAAAATTTTAAAATTATGAAATCTCCCAACATACAAAAATTATAGATAATAGGATACTATAATTAACCCCTTTGCAACCAATACCTTCCTCCATCAAATCTGGACATTTTGACATTTTTGCCTCGCATGTGTCTTTTCTTTTTAAAAAAATTTTTATTATTTTATTTTATTTTTTACTTTTTTTCTAAGAAATAAAATATTAGTTATCAGTCAAAGCATCCTGTGATGCTTATCTCACCTGATCCCACTCTCCTGCCTCCCTCCTCCCCAGAAGGAAACAGTGTCTTAAATTTGATTCTTAGGCTTCCTGTGCAAGTTTTTTTTATATATTTAGTGAATATGGGAGTTGACTTCAAGTTTCCAGTTAGGAAGGGAACAGAACCACAGGGCACATCAGAAGCACAGAGAGACGAAAGTGCCGGGTTGGAAACACAGGTCAGCATTTGCAGTGGTCGTGTATTGGGAGGCGGGGGAATGAATGGGTAACGGAGGTAAAGACAAGTCCGAGCTGTTTTTGCCCGTTCCAGAAAGCACAGCAGACAAAAGATACTACCCCTTATATCTATCAGCCATTCCTCACCATGGTAAAGGTCTTTAGAATGATTATTCAATCCTCACTCCCTCCTAGTCACCCTGAGAGGCAGAACAGAAATACTAGTATCATTTTATACATAAAGAGATCGAAATGCAGAGAAGGTATACAGTGCACTTGCTGCCACAAAGCTTGTCATTAACAGAACTGAGACCAGAGCACACTGTCTTGTTTTCATTCTCAGGCCCCAGGCTGTTTACACTAAACCAACTTTCCCAAGATCTGTGTGAACCTAGAACTAATAAACCAGTTTCAAGTTCAACAAAAATTAAAAGTAAAGTTGGAGAGACTGCAGGGCTAACAGCCCTGCTTCAAACCCCACCTGAGTCAGTCTTCCTCAGATTAAATTAATTGCACCTCTAATATTCAGATCTGCAGTCAGGAATAAAAATCACTGCCTCCTGGGGCCACCGGGAGACTTAATCAAGGTCACATAGATGAAAGCTCCTGGCAAAACAACAGGGCTCAATAAATACCATTACCTCCTCTCTTCCCCGGATGCTGAGGGTTTGGATCAGACAAAAATATTTTATGTAAGTTGGTGTTTTGGTGGCCTCACCCACTGACCTGAGCAAACTTTTCCACCTTGATATGGTGACGACTGTTGCTGGGAACAAGGCTCGAGCCCCCTCCAGTGGCCAGCACTGGTTATAGCACTCTCTAGACGAGGCTGCGGCTATGTGCTCCTCCACCCTCATCTGAGTACCCTCCAGAAGCTGAACACAGAGGAGTCCAGGGTCCTCTTTCACCCTCCTCTGCATAAGCATACAACAGTTTACTTGCAGGCTCCTTTTCTCATGGATTGTGATTCTTTTCATTCCTGCTTAAGGGGGCATGTGAGAAGAAGGTAAGCGTGGGTGGTTGCTCTAAAAAGCACACTACTGTACTTCTTTAGTAGAAGAGAGGCTGATTCTTCAGCAAAGAAGTAGGGGGTTGGATGCAGGCTCCTGGATCAGCACTGCCAACTTGCTATGTCAGTCAAATGAATTTTCAAACCTTAAAGACCTGCCAGGCCTATTATGTTCTTTAGGCCTGGTAGGGATGGAACCTACCAACTTTTTATGGTCCTCATTCTAGGCTGACATATCAAAATTAACAGGTCGCCAAGGAGAAGACCAGAATGGGTATGCATAGCACCTGAGTTACAATAAAAGGATGCTAAACTCTTCCTTCCCTTACATACGTCTTGTTATGGATGTCAATGGCACAGAGGCAGCGAATCACTGATGAGAGCAGTGTCCAGATTCCAAAGGTCCGAGCTTGGAGGCCATTCACTGTGTAGCAGAAAAAAGCAAGAGTGTTGAGAAGAAGGTTAGGGTCCCTTCCAAACTCTTCCTATTTCACTGGTAGTTCAGGGGAGGCAGGGAGCTGGGCCTGAACTTCCCTTGGCTGGGCACAGTGGAGGCTCTGGTGCTGCACATGGGAACAAGGAGTGGAAGGAATTCCAGAATAAGAACTGCTCAGCTCCTCTTCAAATGCCTGCAGCTGGGCAGGGTAGCTCGCAGAGTGGAAACCCAACAGAGAGCCCACTTGAGCAAATAACTGCTGGATGTAGTAGTTTATACCTCTGCCCTGGATGCCAGTCTGGTGCTGGGGAAGCCCAGTGAGCCTGGGTCAGGACAGGTTTGGGGGAATGTTGCAGAGAGTGGTCTGGCAATACAAGATACCTGGAAGGTCAGCAGACTTTCAAGGCTGGTGTAGGGGAGAACTCAAAAATAAAGGAACCTTTTATGATGGCCACATCTGGTCTTTCAGAGACCCAAGTGCCTGGGTCTTCTCTGAATCCACATCCATATTATTGGACAGAGCCCAAACCAGGCTAATTTCCTATGCACATGGTAGTGGAACAAAGCATTGTGTCTGTAGTGTTTGCCAAGGCCGCCCTGCTCTTGCTGGCTGTGTCCGACACTGCTATATTAAATAGCTTCTCCTCAAAGTACGGATGATACTCCACTGCAACAGTGTTCTGGACCCTGGGCATTTATTAGAATCAAGTGAAAAAGTTTGATAAAATTACCAAGATCTGGGTACCAGACTAGTTAAATTCTACTCTCTGGAGGTGGGCCCCTGGGCCTAAGTATTTTCTCAAAACTCCCTCCCGCAGTGATTGTGATGTACGGCCGTTGACCTAAGGTATTCAGTGGAAGACCTCTGCATAGTTGTCAGGTGAAAAGAATTCTATATGCTAACCAAATATCTAGCGGTTAGCCCCAGTGGGCTACATTCTTTAGAAACCAACTTGATAGCTTTTCCGATGAAAAGACTGAGGAAATTTCTGTAGTTGGTGAGATATGAAAGTGAAATATTTCACCAACCCTAACTAGATGAGGCATCAGGTAAAATTCTACCGCAGTACTGATATGATCAGCAGAGAACCATGACAGCCCCCAGATCATGAGGAGGAGGCAGTCTCTATTTCTGGGCTGGAAACAGACAGACAGACAGATGCATGCACACACACACTTCTTTTGCTCAGCTCTATGCCCTTCAGCAAGTCACATGACCCCTGGGCTTCTGGGTCTCAACTTAAATTTAAAGGGCTAGACCAGATAACCTCTAAAATGCTGTGAATCTATATGGGACTCCTGGACCATCTGAGGGCAGCGTTTGAGGGTGAAAAAGTGAAATTGTCTTGGCCCCCTTTCCAGGTCCTCTACTCCTACTGCGTTTGAGCGCTGTTCAAAATGAGCCTGAGCCTACTTAATTCCACTCTGTACCTAGATGCCACAGAAAAATGAGTTAGGTCAGAGCCTGAATCTGGGTTAGCTATAAATGTGACACAGAATTGTCAGCTGCCGTGAAACCATGCTGCAGCTCCAACCACCCCACGCAGCAGCGCGAGGAAGTGTGAGCTGAAACCTGAAAAGGCTCTCAGCGGGGAGGCTCGGGAAACTGGGAAAGGCCACTGTGACCTTCCGAAGTTTCATTCTGGGAGACTAACTTGGAGGGATTTGGGCTGTCTTCTCAGGGACTATGTTCTGGTTTGGGGAGACCCTGGGTTAGTAACTCTCCATCTGCAACATGGAATGTAACCATGTGTGTGCCATGACATGATTTCTGAAGTGGTTGCGATAACATGAAAAGTTTCTTTATGGCTTTCTGGTGGGGCTTCACAGAGTCACCAAGTAACTCTATTTCCTCATTTGCCCTTGTAATGCTTTTTAATAGACTGCCTAGGGCAGTGTAAAATGAATGAAAAGGTATTCAGAGAAGCTTTGGAAGGAAGATGGCCCCAGGACTATCCATGAAGTGTATTACTGTAGTGGCTGCCAAAGGCTAGATTAGGCAGCATCAGAATCACCTAGATAGTTATTAAAAATGCATGCCTGGGCTCTACCTAGGGGGTGAAAGTTGCAATGAACAGGTTTGGGGAGGGAAATGGGCACTCATGCTTTGTTTGCTTATATGTCTCCTAGTAAGTTATTCTCATGTACAGACCACAAGTTTGGTCACTCCCACAGAAGATGCAGTTCTTTGACTTCTTACCCAGGTCTGGCTTGCCGGTGTAGAGCTTTTCATAGAGAAAGGTGTGGTCTCGGAAGCTCTGTAGTGTGTTCCCCATGGCTATGATGGACACCATAACCAGCCAGCTTCGTAAGACATTCAGAAAACGGCTCATGACTCCCCGGAGGTCTGAGAGGGCTTCTTGCCTTGGAAACAAAGGCAGGGAATGTGAGACAACAGACGGTTAATCTTCCACAGCCATAAGCTCTCTCGCCCCTATAGTTAACTTGCTTCCCACTCGGGAGGGCTATAAGCTTATTTTGTCCATCACTTTATAAATTCCTCTGCAAGTCCACTGGGCTCATCTACCCCCACTTACCTTAACACACTACCTTGACCTTCACAGAATTAGCACACTGCCTTTGAAATGCCCTAAACCAAAGTGTGTTCACCTTTACCCTGAGTGAAAAAGGCTAAATAATGCAATAGGTAGACATGACAAACCCAGTGGAAAAGCTGGAGATAAAAAAGGGAGCAGTAGAAGAGGAGGTGTACAAATATTACTATAAAATAATAAAGTGTATTTATGTGTAAGGCTTACAGAAATTGGTCTCAATAGTTAGTCATACTAATAGTGTTGAATCAACAGCATACTTTACAATAAATGGCACAATACTTATTTTTGTCTTGAGCAATTTCTCCAAAATGTTACCCTACATCAGGATTCTTTTTTCTTGGCTGAATCAGCCCTCTTATATCTCTACTTCTAGACTGTTTTTTCAGGTCATTCCTTTGTAATGCAAGTGGCTGAAAGGTAAAAGTGTCAACAATTAAGGTAAGTGGCTATTGATGACAGGTCCTTCCAAATGCATAGAAGCCTTACACATTTCAGTGGAACCAATGGTGGGAGGGCAATATTTACATCCTCAGGTTTTCTCTAATCTGCTGTCAGGTATACCATGCTCCATAACCTAAGAAGAACACTGTAAGAGTCAAATAAACTGCTGTGACTTGAGAACTAGTAAGACATTATGTGGGGAAGGAAACAACAATGATGGCACTGGGTTGCAGGAGAAATTATAATTGTTAACAGTTACTGGGTGCTGGTATGTGCCATGAACTGTGACAAGCATCTAATATATACTGTAGCATTTCCATTAATACATGAGGGTTGGCACAGAGAGGCTAAGGGATTTGCTTGAAGCTAAACAGCTAATATATGGCTGAGCTGAGACATGAAACATGGTCTGTTGGACCCTACATTGCAATGCTGCCCCACTGAGAATATTTTGATGAAGTTTCCATCTTTGAGGAAGGCAAGCATACTATACCCTCTTTCATCTTCAAGTTGTATAGAAAATACCATTAGGTTGTGTACATCTAATAATGGTATTAGTTTTCATCTTCATTATGCTTTTTGGTCCACGGTTTCTGCTGTTGGGTTAACTTCTTGGGCCTGAAGTGGTGACCAACTATCAGGCTTCCTTGGACACTCTAGCAGGAAAAGTTTGAGTATGGCCCTACACTGCCCAGGTGAAACAGATCCTTATTAAAGTCAGCCATAGCTTAAGATAGTGTGAGGCACCAAAAAACAAAAAACAAGAGAGGAGGAAGAGTGAATAAATAAATTCCTTGGGGAAAGGTGGATCACGGGGTGGACTCTGTCCAAGTCCGGTGAGAATAAATAATAGGGCTTTACCAAACATCACAAGCAGTCAGAGCCCGGGCCAATATCCGCCCACACTCCCACCCCTGCCTCCCCAATTCTCCTTATTTTCTTATCCTCCCTCAATAGGAGACTCAGGGTCACGCTTCCAGGCGTCAGAAAAGGTGCATAGATGGCCCCCTGTTTTTGACAGAACTTACACCTTTCATTTCACAGAAGCTCTTAGAAATCCCAACAGATAGATGATGAGGGCAGAGCCTGAGCAGTCTTCTGAACTGCTCTACCAGTCCCTCCACCCCACTTCCCTGAAGCTTGAGGGCCTCCTAGATTACCCGACATCTATTCTCAGATTTTGCCCTGGCCCAGCCCAGCAAAGGTGTGGTGTTAAAACTTGAGTCAGGAGAGAGGCGTTCCAATCCTGGCCACCATTTAGTATTTGTCACACAATACACTTTACACTTTAAGCATTTACACTTTACAGCCTAGGTTTCTGCACGTGCAAACTGGAGGTAAAAGAACTAATATATCAAGGAATATTCTCCTTACCTGGCGACCGGACCCCGAGCCCAGCAGCAGCAGCAGTAGCAGCAGCAAAGACGCTACCCTTAGACAGCTCCACGGGCCACCTGAGCCATTCGTCCCCGCCCCACCTTCACCAGGCTCCACGATTGGGCCGTTTCTGTCAGTGCTCGCTCTTATTGGCTGTTCCGGTTCTGCTCCAGCAGGAGATGGGGCGTGAACGCTTACTGCCAATCAGCGGTTGCCGCTGTTCAAGTCTCACCCAGGGTACGCTACTGACACCGTAAACCCGCCTGTTGAGCGTAGCGGAAGAACTCCGGGCTCGAATTCAACCCTTTATGGGCGGAGGAAAAATCATCAGAGAAAAGAAGTCAAGATTTTTCGGCGGATAGCAGGCTCCGAGCCCGCGCTGAGAGACGGTGACGACATTCTTCCGCGCCCGAAGCCGAGCGTTGTCAGCGCCAGGTGGCGGGCGCCTGCGCAGTGGCTCCGAGCGGGCGGTTGCTTGTTGGTTGTTGTAGTAACGGGGGAAGCAGCCGTCCGCTGCAGCGGTGAGCCCGGCTGGGGAAGGAAGAGAGAAGTTGTCGCAGAGCGCGATCCCGGCCTGCCCGCCCCGAGCAATGGGAAGATGAGACAGGTAAACGCCTGCGCGGTCCCCGACTCGAGTGAGGTGCGCTCCCGCGTCTGAGCGGGTGCGTCCGCTGCACTTCCCTGTTAGAGTCTGGGAGCAGCTGTAGGCTTCCGGGAGCTCTGGGCTTAATTGCTTCGGAGGAGTAGCCTGCGTCCTTCCCGCGGGGAACATCTGGGGACCTACCCGGGATTGGGGAGAGCCAGGCGTGGGGCTGAGGGGCTGATCCCTTTAGAGCGTGGACGCTTCGTGGACTAGTGTCCTTAATCTTCTTTCGAACGCCCTGCCCTGTCTGTTCCCGCTCCGCAGGCAGTCTAGGACAGGTTGGCATCCGTTCCTGGTTGGAGATTTTCTTTTAACTGAAAGGACATGCCAACTTTTTTGAAAGATCGAGAAATCCTATTGGGAATCCTCAGAAGAACGCTTTTGGAGGTTGTTGGATATTGCCCTCCGCTGCAGATCTGTAGGGATCCTTATCGGGATCGGCATCTTTGGTTCAGTTGGTAATTTGATTGTATATATGAATGCGTAGCAAAGTGAGGTTTGGAAAGATTCACATCACGGAGTTATCTCTAGATTATGGGATTATGGTCATTTAAAGATTTTCATTTTCTTTATCTGATTCCTATTCTTTTACAAACATACATTTTTACCCTATGGTTGTTTTTTAGATTAGACATTCGGAATATCTTAATTTTAATGTCTATTTGAGATTCAGGTCATAGATTGTGATTTTTAACAAGGGAGAGTAATTTTTGAGAGTGTTTGGAAGGACTTTTTATTTTGGCTGTTTATTATCTTGATTCAGGAGAATATATTGGTCTTTTGGTTCAGTAGTTGAATGTTAGTGGAAACACGAGGGCATTTTATCTGTGTGTTTGTCATACAGGCTAAAGAAATATTTGCAAGGATCTTAAATCTGAGTATCTACTTTTAACCCAGGTCAGGTTTTTCTAGAAGGAATTTATGTTTTAGGCAATCATTTTCCTACCTCAGACTTTTCCCAAAAGTTAAGTAAGTCTGTCTTTTTGGTGCATGTTAGACACTATATATAAATGAAAAATGAGAAACTTCAACTTAATAATGGTTCTTCAAATACATAGAGGACACACAGTATATTTGGGGAAAAAACCTTGATTTGGGGGTTATATGTGAGGAACTGTGATAGATGGTAAGCTTCTTGAAGTTGGGCACCATTTAGGTAAATATTCTTGGAAGATCATCAGCAGTAATCTGCAAATAGACATTGCATCATATTTTATACCATTTGGCTCTCCCACAGGTATCTGTGCCACCCAAGTTATTTGATCCTGTGAATCTGCAAGGAAAGGTCTCTGAGGCCCCTGTCTGCTGACTGCATGACAAACCCTAAAGGAAATGCCAATCGTGATGGCCCGGGACCTGGAGGAAACAGCATCGTCCTCAGAGGATGAGGAGGTGGTAAACCAAGAGTAAGCGACAGTCAGCCTGTTTTTGAACCTTTGTAGGATGGAAAACAATTCTCTTTTACTGATACGTTCTTTTTAAAATTTATTATTATTTTTTTATTGCTGGGGACATTGAAACAAAGAGCTTAGGATAGAATAAGCAACAGGAAAGAGCCTAGGTGGGGCTGCTTTGGCTCTCTAGAAATGTTAGAGGGAAGAAGTGAGGGAAGAGGTGGAGCTGCTTGGACTCACTGGAAAGTCAGAGAAAAAGGGGGCTTTGGAGGCAGTTCATGGATTAGCTCGGGGGAAGCTGCTGCTGCCCACTGCATCCTGGTTGCAAGTCTCCTGGGATTCCTTAGAGTTTAAAAGATGCACGCCTGTGGGGAAAGAACAGGGAAGGGAAAGGTGCCGGTGTGATCCTGGCAGGGAGAGTGCATCAGTCACATATATCATTTTATCCAATGTCCTCCTTTTGGTATTGTCTGATGCTGGCCTTAGCTTCTATCTACAATCTAATTAAAGACCTTATTGTTTGGTCCTTGTGTGAAAGGAGATGAGGCTCTGGACTCATCTGCGAACATTGGCTCTAGATGTTCCAGGTAATAGCTCTTAGAAAACTCCTGATCAGAGCTCCGAACATAGGAGATTTTGAAATGTTAAGATATTAAGGAAAAGTAGGTCTCCAGGCACAGTGACGTTGATTGTGTTACTTTCTCAAAAACCTGTGCAGGGCACCCAACCTTTTGGTGTCTCTGGGACACACTGGAAGAAGATGACTTGTCTTGGGCCACACATTAAATACACAAACACTAACAAAAACAAAAAAAATCTCATTATGTTTTAAGTAAATTTACGATTTTGTGTTGAGCCACATTCTAGCCGTCCTGGGCTGCATGTGACTCGTGGGCTGCGGGTTGGACACCCCTGCTTAGCAGTGATAGAATGATGACAAGAGAGAGGTCAGGTAGTTTCCCAGAGTCACCCTGGGCTGGACATTGGAGTGCTACAGCCTGCGCTGAGCCACATCGCTTTCTGGAGTTCTTCTGTGTAAGAGTCAGAGTTCTTGATTGCTGGGTTCTCGCAGTAGTAAGAATATAAATGTGAGTGGTAAGTGCAGAGGCTACAGATAATGACGAGGGCTTTAACTACTGCATCTCATTTAATCTGAAGATGTTACTATTCCCACTCTGTTAAACTCATGCTCACCAATATCAAAGTACTTCCTTAGGGAGGGATGGGTTGAGATTCAGACCTAGTTTTACTGAATTTTGAAGCACTTTGCTATTTTACCTCCGTTAACCTTCTTACTTGATACAGAACAAAGAGAAAAAACTGGCTTATAGTTAAAGTTAGTTTTTAAGATTTCCTGCAAGTTCCCGTGGATATGTGTATGCTGTATAACTGGAAGCAATGGGGATAGTATCTCTTCAGGCTATTTTGTAGGAATATGGTTGGGATCAAATAGAATAATGTATATGAAATAACTGTAAATTATGAAGTGCCATACATGTGTAAGGCATTATCCTTACTTTAATATTGAACTTAAAGTAGACTTCTTTTTTTAAAGGAAAATGAGGGTTTTTAAAAATAATTTTTATTTGACCTTAGAGAGAGAGAGGGGAAGGGGAGGAGAGAGAGAGGGGAAGGGGAGGAGAGAGAGAGAGAGAGAGAGAGAGAGAGAGAAACATCAATTTGTTGTTCCACTTATTTATGCACTCATTGGTTGATTCCTGTACCTGCCCTGACCGGGGATCAAACCTGCAACCTTGGCATATTGGGACTGATGCTCTAACCAACTGAGCTACCTGGCCAGGGCTAACGTGGACTTCTTATTATAAAATGGAAAATTTTATTATTTAATATTATAACTTGAAAAAATTGTTGAAGCATTAATAAAGCTTTGGGGAAAAGCTGCTCATCACTATTGGGTGGTAGAAAATAATAGAGGTTTGACATTACATTTGGGTCACTCTCATTCAGGATAATTAAGTGGATAATTCCCTGAGGTCACTTTGCATCCTTATGACTTCTTGCTTTTTGTGTGCAGCCTCTTGCCCATTTCACAAAATTTTAACTTCTGCTCCAAGCATCAGTCTTTCAGTTTCTTTCACTCCATAAATATTAGTCTGGTTAGTGGGGTCAGAGGTTGAGCCTGATAGTGTTAGGTTGAACTGTATGAAATTGTTATTTTGGTAGGTCACAAACAGTCAAATAGTGACAGTGTCAGGTGGTTCAACTAGTACTGTAGTAGGTACTTCATAAGTACTGACTGAACGAGTAAGCATATGATTTAGTTTACGTTAGACCAGGTGTTCTTAACCTTTTTAATGCTGTGGATTCCTTATAAGAATAATGCTTTTAAGTGCATAAAATACAATACAGTTCATTAAAAAGATGCCAAGTATATTGAAATGCATTTGTCAAATTTTCTGAAAAAGTTACTTGTGGTATAGTAATTTGTGCTTTCTTGTACATTAAATTACAAAATCATTAAAACATGGGGAAGTGAAATTTTATTTTCTAAAGACAATAGCATGAAGACTTTTTGCTTAGTTTGTATGAGATGATAGCCTTGTGGGGTGGATTAATACTTAGAAGTGGGGATACTGGGAAAGGTCACAGATGTCTGGACTACCAGTATGAGCGGTCCCTGTTTGGTAGCTGAGTAATTGCTTGGGGGAGAGATGCCAAATCGTTGTCTAGCCTCATCAACCAGAAGAGGAAGACTGTGATCACAGATGATCTAGTGGCAAGTTTTATAACATAACTTAGAAGTAATGATAAATGTAAATGATATTTTAACATCCTGGCATCAACTGTAAAATGGTATAAAAATCTAATAGTGATGCACTTTGCTGCCTATATTCATAATTGAGAAATATTAAATTTCTAGTAGAAATTAGTGAAAATAAAGGTGTCATATGCCGCTTGCCACTTCCCCTTCCCCCAATCCAAATTCGTGGACCTTTTGCTCCTTTTTTTTGAACTCTCACTGTTGATTTTCGACTGCTGCTGTTGGTCCATCAGCTCACGTCTTGTCCGTCAGACACTTGTTTCATCCATTAGCAGTCTTAGGTCAGTCTTGCTCACACTTAGAGCAGTAGGCTCACATTTCAGAAGTCTTTGGAAATTAGAAGGCCTTAAATCATCCGAGGATGTTGATTTGATCTAGTGATGCATTTCCACGGACATCTGTCAGATCTCAGATTCCTAGGCTGTGTTAAAATACTAATGCCTCGTAATCCTGGACTTTAGGACTAGAAACTGACAAAAACTGTCCATGCTGTCCTTGTTTTGCATGTCATTACCTCAAATAGTCAATGTAAAGGGGGCTCTTTTCTTGTAGCTTGCTTGGGGATCCTGAATACAGACAATATATAGATGTGGAAACTCTCATAAAATAATTTGATACTTGTTTTGTCACTGACAAAATATTTTTAACTTTAACCTCTATCGTAAAAGCTGGCTTTGCCCTAACCAGTGTGGCTTGGCTGGCTGGTGTCTTCCCTCAAGGTAAAAGATTGCTGGTTCAATTCCCGCTCAAGGCACATGCTTGGGTTGTGGGCCAGTTCCCCGGTTGGTTCTCCCTTTCTCCCCCTCTCTCTAAAAATTAGTAAAATCTTTTCTTTCTTTTTTAAAGCTGGCTTTCTGTTAGTTGAAAGGATCATCAACATTTACATGGAGAAAATAAAAGATCATGCACGAATGATTATACAGTGAGTGCTACAGGAGTTCGGACAAGAAGGCATCGCTGAGGGATGGAGGAGCTGGGCCAGGCTTCAGGGAGCTGGGCCTGGGAGAGTGGGGTTGAACGAGCAGAGAGACGTGGGGAAGGCATTTCCAGCAGGGGCTTGGTATTAATAAGGCATGGAAGCTTTGAGTTATGTAGACTGCATCCCAGGAGTGAATAATAGTATATTCCTCATGAAACTGCTTCTTAAAAATCAAAATGTTCTTAGGCTTTCAATAAAGTGAATTATAAAACTGGTCTACTTTGGTAATTAATCATTCAAATGCTTTGTTCTTTCCTGCCTGTAAAGCAGGTGTGTCCAACCTTTTGGCATCTCTGGGCCATCCTGGAAGAAGAAAGGTTGTTTTGGGCCACGCATTAAATACATTGTGACACATAATAACAAAAAAAAAATCTCATAATGCTTTAAGTAAATTTATAATTTTGTGTTGGGTGCATTCATAGCCATCCTGAGCTGCATGTGGCCCGTAGGCCACTGGTTGGACACCCCTGCAAGCACATTTTCTTAACCTGTACCTGTTTCTGGTACAAAAGGAAATTTAAGGTCCCATCCTAATCATTTTGAATCTTTTCCCTTTAGCACCATGTGGTGGGAGCATGATTTTAATGGTAATTTAGCATCTGCCTTAAGTATGTTTTAGTTGGCCTATTGAATTAATAACTTGTCTGCTACCTGTCTTATCTTTTTCTACATTTTAGGTGAAAAGATTTCTCCATCAGGGATCTGGCTTTCTACAGAGAGTGTAGTTGGGGCCTTGCCTCTGCTCAGCTGTGTACCTCTTGTTTGTGTTCTGACTCTGGTCAGTCTTATCGCTGTGACCCGTGGTTGTAAGTGATAAGGCCCAGCTGTGCCAGTTTGTAGGCAGTGCTAGATTGACAAGGAGCTTTGGATAGTTTCCAAAGTTTCTGTCCAAGACTTCGTCATTTAGGCTGCCTATTTTTTCCTTCTATCTTCTGACTTGGAAATATAGTGGAAAAATTAAAGTTGGAAGAGATCAGGAATAATCTGGCCCCATGCCCACACTTTACAGGTGTTTAAAATTAAAAAGCAAGCAAAAAAATTCTTTTTGCTAAAAAATGCACCCTTTAAACACCATTTCCCACAAGTGCGCTCTGTCTCCCAGGTCAAAGAGCAAGAACAATAAACATCCACATTCCATTTCTAGAAAACAGGGAGAGAAGTAGGTATGGTGTTCTTTGCTTTCCTCTCTAAAAGGCTTTTGGCAGCTCATCCCAAGTCTAAAGGCTGCCTTCCTTCTAAATTGGTAGTCTGGCAGCCTGTTCATTCAAAATGTGGATCTTTGAAAACTTGGGTTGGGACGGCCCGACTTGGCTTTGAGATTTGTGCTATGGCCTTCGTTAAGGGTGTGGTCATGTGAGTTTTTGACAGCAGACTGAATCTTGGCTCAGTGGATCTTACTCCATTTAAGAAACTGATTAGTTTAAGCTCCCAAAGAGTTGAGTTCAAGGTGTTCTGCATACAGAATGTCATGAACTGCCATTAGGGTGACGGAAGGGTGGGAAGCACACAGACCTTTGGGCTCGTGTACCTTTCCTGTGTCCAACCAGCTGCGTGACCTTGGCAAGCTTCTCTTAGCATCTTCAGCTCACCTCTTGTGGGGGCAAGAAGATTAAGTGAGGTAACACGAAAGCTCTTAGTTTAATTCCTGGCACCTGGGAGGTGCTCAGGTGATTTCTCTCCCTTTCTACCTCCCTGCTCTAGTGAGGTTGAAGCTTCCTAATCCTTGGGTAAATATACATTTAAGATCTGCTAAACTGAGATTTCCTGAGGCCAGGGAAAGAGAATAAAGCCAGAGGTCCTTCTCTGGAGAAAAATAATCCTATTGTTTCATTTAGTAAGGTGTTATTTAAAATATGTGGTTTTAATTGGGTAGTGGCATTAATTTAGGGTTCCTAGCTCAGAATCTTAGACTGGGTCATCCAATTGGTTTAAAAAAGGACCACAGGGTGTTAGGGGGTACATAAATTATTGTGAATAGATTTGTTAGGATTCTTTATGTGTCCTGGGAACTACACCACAATTGTCCTAAAAATAAGCAGACTCCATTAACTATTATTTAGGAGGGACTGGCTCCCCAGCTCTGAGTGTGCTGCTTGGGGTCTCACCTCTTTCCTTCGTGCCAGCCAGCCGGCTCCCCCGACGTCCTCCTTCACCAACATCTCCAGAGTGTCCGTCAGGGTCACGGAATGACGGTGGCAGTTGCAGCCCTCTCGGCCTCTTAAACACCATCCATGGGAAGAGAGGCCATTTCTTCTGTGGCTGTTAGAGAAGAGAAAGGAAGCCTTGCTTTCTCAGAGGTCTCACACCCTGTCACCTGACTCTCCCTGGCTCCAGCTGGTGGCTGTGCTCACCCCTGAAGCAGCCCCTGTCATTGGGAGACAGATGCCCTGATCGACTGAAACCAGTCAAGGCCTGTCCCTGGATCAGGGATGGAATTAATCTTAAACAAACCATGTGGCTAGAAATGGAAGATGAATGGATTCCCGTGGGACATTTAGGGTTCCTGTTTCCGAAGGAGGGGGAAAGTTTGTAAGCAGCCAACCAAGTGATCTGCTTCAGCAGTTCAGATTTTGAGTTGTAAATTAATAAAGCCTTTTGTCACGGTTGTAGGGATCATCCATGTATCATGTGGACTGGAGGCTGCAGGAGAATCCCAGTTTTGGTATTCCATGCTGAGGCAATTCTGACAAAGGACAGCAATATTCGAGTAATTGGAGGTGAGTGTGACTTCCCTCACAGAAGGCAGGGCTGGGGCATGGCCCTGACCACCTTGTGTCGCAGAAACTGCTAACACCCATAGGTAGGGAAATGGCCTTGGCCACGAGAAGACTCCACTGGTTTGTTATACTTGAAAGGCTTATTTATGATTTCTTGAATTGTTTTCTGCATATTAAAATTTTTTTCCTTTTTGAATTTTTTCAGAATTATGTATACATGTACTTATTGTTACTTTATTGTGGTAAAATACAGAAAACAAAATTTACCATTGTAACCACTTTAGAATGTACAATTCATTGGCATGTAGTATATTCACAGTGTTGTGCAACCGTCACCACTGTCAGTTCCAGAACATTCTTATTGTCCCAAAGGTAAGCTCTGTACCCATTAAGTAGTCACTACCCAGCCCCTGGCAGCCCCTGATCTGCTTTCTGTCTCTGTGGATTTGGCTGTTCTGGACATTTTATAGAAATGGACTTGGATGATACGTGGCTTTTTGTGCCTGGCTTCTTTCACTTAGCACAGTGTTTTGCAGATTCATTCATGCTGTAGCGTGTATCAGGACTCTCCTCCTTTGAGTGGTTGGGTGATGTCCCAGGTATGTGTGCGCCACATCTGTGTGTCCGTTCGTCTGCTAATGGAAGCTCGTTTCTGCTTTCTGGCTAGTGTTTTATAAATACTGTTTCTATGGACATTCATGTACAAGTTCTTGTTTAAACATCAGTTTTCAATTCTTTTGTGTATATGCTTAGGAATGGAATTGTTAGATTGTGTGGTAATTCTCCGTTTGACTTATCAAGGAACTGCCAAAGTGTTTTCCACAGTGACTGTACCATTTTACATTTCTGTCAACAATATATGACAGTTCTAATTTCTCCACATTCTCACTAAAGTTTATTTTCTGTTTTTTAGATTATAGCTATACGACTGGGTGTGAGGTAGTATCTTACTGTGGTTTTGATGTGCATTTCCCTAATGACTCATGACATTGAACATCTTTTCGTGTACTTGTTGGTCATTTGTATATCGTCCTTGGAGAACTGTCTAGTCAAGGTCTTTGCCTGTTTTTTAATGGGTTGCTTGTCTTTTTGTTGTTGAGTTATAAGAATTCTTCATAACTTTTGGATATTAGACCCTTATTAAACATATGATTTACAATTCTTCCCTGTTCTGTGGTTTGTATTTTCACTCTCTCAATGGTGTTTTCTCATGAGCTAATGGTTTTCATTTTGTTGATGTCTGATTTGTCTATTTTTTCTATTTTTGCTTATGCTTTTGCTTTTGTATTTAAGAAATCATTGCCTAACCTGAGGTCATGATCTATATGCTTTCTTCTATGAGTTTTATAGTTTAGGCTCTTACATTTCGAGCTAAATGACTTATAATCAATTTTGGGTTAATTTTTTTACGTAGTGTGTGATAAGGGTCTATCTTCATTGGTTCGAATGTGTGTATCTTGTTCTTTCAGCATAATTAGTTGAAGAGACTATTATTTCCTTATCAAATACTCTGGGCACTATCGAAAATCAGTTGGCTGTAGCTTTATGGGTTTATTTATGGATTCTTTTTTAAAAAAAGATTTTGTTTATTCATTTTTAGAGAGAGGGTAAGGGAGGGAGAAAGAGAGGGAGAGAAACATCAATGTGTGGTTGCCTCTCATGCATCCCCAACTGGGGACCTGGCCTGCAACTCAGGCATGTGCCCTAGACTGGGAATTGAACCAGCGACCCTTTGGTTCTCAGGCTGGTACTCAGTCCACTGAGTCACACCAGCCAGGGCTATTTATGGACTCTTAATATTCTACTGATTTTTTTGTATATTAATCTTACATCTTGAAACCTTGCTGAACTCATTTATTAGCGCTAATAGTTTTTTGAGGGAGGTTCTTTTGGATTGTCTATATACAAGATCATATCATCTGAAAACAGAGATAATTTTACTTCTTTCTTTATAATGTGAATGCCTTTTGTTTCTTTTCCTTGCCTAATTGCTCTGACTTGAACTTTCAGTACAGAGTTGAGTAGAAGAGGTGAAAGGTGGGCATCTTTGTCTTGTTCCTGATCTTCCTGGGAAAGTTTACAGTCTTTCACTGTTTAGTATGATGTTAGCTGTGCGTTTTCAAAATGCCCTTTATCATGTTGAGGAAGTCCCTTTCTAGTCCTTTGATAAGTGTTTTTTATTATGCAAGGGTGTTGGATTTTGTAAAATACATCATTTTTCTACATCATTTAAGACGATTCGGTTTTGTTTCCTTCATTCTCTTAATGTGGTCTATTACACTGATTAACTTTTTAAAAAGTTGTATTTTGTTTATGCTATTAACAGTTGTCCCAGTTTTGTCCCCCTTACCCACCTCCACCCAGTCCCCCTCCATTGACAACCCCTCAGACAATCCCCACACCACTGTGCATCGGTCATGCGTATATGTTCATTGGTTACTATGTTCCTATGCTGTACTCTACATCCCCGTGACTGTTCTGTAATGACCAATTTGTACTTCTTAATCCCTTCACCTTTCTCACCCTTCCCCCTGACCCTCCTCCCATCTGGCTACTATCAAAATGTTCTCTGTATCTGTGATTCTGTTTCTGTTCTGATTGTTTATTTTGTTCTTTTAGATTCAATTAATGATAGATATGTATTTATTGCCATTTTATTGCTTAAAATTTTGATCTTATTCTTAAAGAAAACCCTTTAACATTTCATATAATACTGGTTTGGTGGTGATGAACTCTGTTAGCTTTTTCTTCTTTGGGAAGCTTTTTATCTGTCCTTTGGTTCCAAATGATAGCTTTTCTGGGTAGAACAATTTTGGTTGTAGGTCCCTGCTTTTTATCACTTTGAATATTTCTTGCTAATCTCTTCTAACCTATAAAGTTTATTTTGAGAACCAGCTGACAGTCTTATGGGAGCTCCCTTATAGGTAACCAGCTGCTTTTCTCTTGCTGCTTTGAAAATTCTCTCTTTGTATTTAACCTTTGACATTTTCATTATGATGTGCCTTGGGCCTCTTTGGGTTCATCTTTTTTGAGATTCTCTGCGCTTCCTGGACTTGTATGTCTATTTCCTTCACCAAATTAAGAAAGTTTGTTGTCATTTTTTCAAATAGGTTTCCATTTTTTTGTTCTCTCTCTTCTCCTGGCACACCTATTATGTGGATGTTGGAATGCTTGAAGTTGTCACAGAGGCTGCGTATACTATCCTCATTTTTTTTGGATTTTTTTTCTTCTTGCTATTTGATTGGTTGTTTTTGCTTCCTTATATTTTAAATCACTGATTTGATTCTTGGCTTCATCCACTTTACTGTTGATTCCCTGTAAATTGTTCTTTATTTCAATTAGCGTCTCCTTAATTTCTTACTGGATCTTTTTTATGCTGTTGAGGTCCTCACTAAGTTTCTTGAGCATCCTTATAACCAGTGTTTTGAATTCTGCATTTGATAGATTGCTTACCTCCATTTTGTTTAGTTCTTTTTCTGGAGTTTTGTTCTGTTCTTTCATTTGGGCCATGTGTCTTGTCTCATTTGGGCAGCCTCCCTGTGTTTGTTTCTATGTATTAGCTAGAGCTGCTACATTTCCCGGGATTGGTAGTGTGGCCTACTGCAGTAGGTGTCCTGTAGGGTCCAGTGGTACAGCCTCCCCTGTCACCCAAACTGGGTACTTGAGGTACACCCACTGTGTGGGCTTTGTATTTGTAGTTGATCCTTGATTGCTGTTGGCAAATCCAAGGTCAGCCACCACCTGTGTTCTGTCTGGGGCCACCTGACTATCAGCTACAAAGTGATCGGTAGATGATTGCTACTTGTGCTGGGCTTGGAGGTGCCCAGGTGAGGCCAAGCTGTGAACCAAGGATGGCTGTTGCTAATGCCAGACCTGGGGCTTTTAGCAAGAAGTATGGGTCTCACTCAGGCCTGATGGTGCTTGTTTGAGAGAATTTAGGAAAATCTGAAGCATGAGCCAAAACAAACCATTTGTATGGAAAAGCCACTGAAACAGCTTGGGTGGGCCCAGAAGTTGAAAATTAGTTGGCTGTAGGTGTATAGGGCTTCAGGGAATCACCAGAGCGGGGTAAAGAGTGTGAGGCAGGTTGATGGAGACACAGATATGGTGCCAGCCTGCTGGCTCTGTTAGGGGAGGGCTCAGCAAAATAAAGGGCCTCTTTAAGCACTTCTATCTGGGAGAAAGCTACCATCCAGCTCTCATCCTGATGGCAACCAATTCAGCTCCTCCTCATATGTCTCTGGTGCCTTTCAATCTGCTACCCCTGCGCTGGAGCTCAGAGGGAGTTGAGTTCAAGTAAGTCCATGTGTGGGCCCTTTAAGAGGAACTGCCTGGGACCCCCGAGGTTTTTGTTTTCTACAGCCTCAGTTCCTGCTGGTTTTTAGAGCCAGAAGTTATGGGATTTACCTTGCTGGCACTGGAACCCTGGGCTGGGTGGCCGGGTTTGGGGCTGGGACCACTTGCTCCTGAGATATCCCTTGGGATTTTTAACCACCACCTGTGGGTATGGAGCCTGTTCCACATTTCTGCTCCTCCTACCAGTTTCAGTGTGGTTTCTTGTCTAATTCTGTAGGTGTAAGACCTTTATTTAGCTCGATTTCTGGCAGTTCTGAATGATGGTTCTGAAGTTTAGTTGTAATTTGATGTTGGATCTACTTTTGTTTGTTGAACTGCCCTTGCGTTCCTGAGATAAACCCCACTTGGATCTCACGCATAGTCCTTTTAACGTGCTACTGGGTTTGGTTGCTAGTATTTTGTTGAGAATTTTTACAACTATATTTATAAGGGGTGTTGGTCTGTAGTTTTCTTGTGATGCCTTATCTGGCTTTGGTAGCAGGGTAATGCTGGCCTCGTAGAACGAGTTCTGTCTTCCTCTTTGGGAGAGTTTAAGAAGGAGTAGTGTTAATTCTTTAAAAGTAGCATAAAATTCACCCGTGAAGCTATCTTTTTTTTTTTTCCCAATCCTCACCCGAGGATATGATTATTGATTTTAGAGAGAGGGAAAAGGAGGGAGAGAGAGCTAGAGAGAAACATCAGTTGGTTATGGAACCCACAGTGTAGGTACGTGCTCCAACCAGGAAACGAACTTGAGACCTTTTGGTTTACTGTGCAATGCTCTAACCAACTAAGCCACGCCAGTCAGGGCCCATGAAGCCATCTTAATTCATTTTATTGCTAGTAAAATTAGGATCTGCTGTACTTTGAACTTACTTTAAGGTCTGTCCTTGCTCTATAGTAAGCCAGGAGTTGGTGAGCCACCTGCTTCTAGGATTTGAATCTTCCTCTCTCTTTAGGGGGTCCTTGTGTTCTAATCCCCTCAGCAAGTTGCTAGGTTACCACCTAAAGGAACGTGGTTCATTTGTGAGCAGCTAAAGATTTGCTAATATTTGCCGAGAAACTCCCTCAAAATATGACTTGAGTCAAAACATCAAGTGTGGATTTGAAGACAACAGAGGTAAATAATTCCCCCAAGACATATTTTTTTAGGCATGCTTGCACATAAATTAATCTGTGTGTTTCATGGCAATAGGCAGACCTTTCCTTTTTAGAATACCTAACATTTTAGGAAATTAGCACCTGTCAATGTAAGTTTCCCCATTATTCAAGTAATCACTATTTTCTAGAATCTGTAAGTCTTTGGGCTTTTTTTTTTTTTTTTTTTTACACATTCCTGTGATTAAATAAAAAGCCACTAGACCTTTTTTTTCAAATTGTTTTCGAATTTTCTGTATCTTCGCAATTTCTTGAGGTTGAATAATATTTTTCACCTTCCATATGTAAAGAACAATTTGAACGACTTTTGCTAGTTACTGCCTCAGATTTCTGAATTGTTAAACACGCTTGGTGTTTTTTTTCTTTTTGCTGTCTTAAATAGCTGACATAGATCTGCTGAGACCGTAATCCTGCGGTTAAATCCTCTTGAGGAGTGTAACTGGGGCATCAGTTGTCTTCTGTTGGACACTGGCCTTGTTTTTTCTGTTCCCTGCTTTATGCTTCATTGCATTCACTGTTAATGTTTTTGGGACAGTGTGATTTAATGTGCTTTGTTAAATGTTCCAGGAATATATGTTTTTTCTTCACTATATCCTTTTTTATTTCAAAATTGTGTATACTTTGAACATGTAAATGGGATTTCACTTCAGAGGCAACAGATATTTTCAGTTTAAAGTAACTTGTTTTTTAAAGATTTTATTTACTTATTTTTTAGAGAGAGGGGAAGGGAGGGAGAAAAAGAGGGAGAGAAACATCCATGTGTGGTTGCCTCTCATGTGCCCCTCTAGCGGGGACCTGGCCTGCAACCGAGGCATGTGCCCTGACAAGGAATCGAACCAGTGGCCCTTTGGTTCTCAGGCTACCAGTCAATCCACTGAGCCACACCAGCCAGGGGTAAAGTAACTTTTTTTAGAATGATTATCATTTTATAACTTGCTTTTGAATGTGTCAGTTTCATAAGTTTGCATTTGTATAGACTAGCACCCAATAGAAATATATTATCAGCTACATATGTAAATTTTCCAGTGGCTTTATTAAAAAAATAAACAGAAATAGTTTATTTTAATAATATATTTTATTTAATCTAAAATGTCATTTCCACATTTACTCAATATAAAAGAATCATCGAGCTGTTACATGCAGTGTGCACTTTACACTTACAGCACATCTCAGGATGGTATATAGTTTTCCTTGGGCGACTGGACGTGATCTGTGTTTAGGTTTCATAAATGTTTTAGTTAAGAAATAAATTTGTGTGCTCAGGTTACTCCAAACAAGTTTTCCAATGACTGAACTGAGTATCAGTATTTAAGTTTAAATTAATTAAAGTTAAATAAAATTGAAGTCAGTTACTCTCTCATGCTAGTCAGGTGCTCAGTGCTTACAAGGGCAGTTGTGCTTTTCTGACAGTGGGGCCAGCTACACTGTGTTTCCCCTGATGGGGTTGTTCTTGTGTTCTAAAAGTCAGAAACATCAGTTTTTCGTCTATGTAAGAGAGAAATGTCGAGTGGCTGCCTCTCAGAGGCGCTCACTGAACCCACAGCCCACGCATGTGCCCTGACCAGGAATCGAACTGGTGACCTTCCGCTTTGCAGGACGATGCCTGACCTACTGAGCCACACCAGTCAGGGCAAAAACACTTCAGTTTTACCTTCATTCTAGTTTCCCTTACTAGTTTTGACCAACTGCCTTAGGGCGCTTCACCATTCCCTAGGTGCCTCTGGGCCGACAGATTGCCAGTTCCTTGTTTTTATTTGCTCTGCTCCAGTCAGCTGCAGAACTTGCCAGGGATCCTAGCACTTCTAGTTGTCTCCCGAGGCCGATGTAAGTGGTTGGAGGAGAGGAAAACTGGACAGGCTCACAGTGGAATTGATGCAGCGTGCATCCAGAGGCTCCAATGTGTTTGGAGTTTGCTAGTCATCAAGGAGGATCATGCCCTGCGTCTTGTTTTTATATCGAAGAAAACATGGGCAAAGTGGCTCTTTCTTAGGCGGTTGGGCAGGTTCAGTTTATACCTGCAAGTCTTGTTTGACTTGCCAGGGAAGAGAGAGTCTAGAGTTGCCAGGTTTTTCAAGAGAAGCCCAGAACTCTACATGATTATATTGTTCCAATTTTAAAAGGTTGGAAACTAATTCAGTTTTACATTTAAAACACCACAAGGAATGAACAAACCATGTCCTTAGGCTGGACTTGGCCTGCAGGTCACTGGTTTATAGCGTCCGGTCGCACACATACTGCTGGTCAACGTTACTGGTCACAGGACTTGGGCACAGGGCGTGAATTTGAGTCACAGTCACCAGCAGTCAGGTCACTGTGTGTCATTCCCCCCGCCTTTCTTGCTCTCCCCTTTCGGAACATGTTCAGTGCATCCAATCTGGGTTGCAGTCAGGAGGTATGGGTTAAAAGGATTGGTCATTGCTTGCTAAATACTCACATACTGTGAGAATCAGGTCTGCCACTGAGTGCAGTGATAATTACATTTTTCTTCTATATTAGGAGAAGTAGGACAAGGAATATTAATAGCATTTTTATTTTTTATTTGCTATATAAAATGTATAATTTACTATGTATGGTACTCTGCACTAATGGCTATTTTACTATGTATCTTCTCTTATTATATAAAAATTTTATTATGTATCAACTATTTTAAGAGCTTTTCAGGTATTAACTGATGCAGTGAATTCATATAAAAATACTTACTCTATGAGGTAAGTATTTTTGCTATCAACTCCATTTTAAAGGTGAGGAAGTTGAGCATAGAAAAATGAAGGAACTTATTCAAGATGACAGCCAGGAGGTAGGAGGGCCAGATTTTAACCCTGACTGTTGGGTTCCAGAGACATACTCTTTCTCTTATTACCCCCCACCTCCCCCAGTCCCCATTCTGTATTTTTCCACACACTTTACTGATCACCTTCCCCGTGGCCCCATCCTGTGAGGCAAGCGCTGCAGGACAGGCCCAGAATCGGAGCAGTCCTGGCCTCCAGCAGCTGATGTTTTGGCTTTTTGTGAGAATGACAGTGGAGATGTTGTGATCACAGTTATCATAACGAAAAGGCCTAATGTCCTTTCATTTGTCTAAGTTTTAAGAGCAGTGCAATGAACACATGTATACTCTTTCTAGAGTTTCACCAACTATTAACATTTCGTCCTATTTGCTTCTCTCTCTCCCCCTTTCCCACATTTGAGAATTAGTTCAAATGTTTCATATCTCCTAAGAACAAGGGCAATATGCAGTCCTTTTAAAAAATTGTTCTGTAGAATTCTTAGCTAATGTTTTCAAGCTATTTGCAGTGATGCATAGAAAGAAATTGAATTTAACGGGCCAGAGTGTTAGTCCTCGGGGATATGTAGAAATCTCACATGATTACAGACTGTCCTCTTAGGCAGGGGTCACAAGCACAGAGTGCTTGCAGGTGCCAGGCAGGAAGTAGGGATGAGTGAAGTGGGCCAGTGGGGACTCTGCTGAACTGGATGGCGTGGAAGTACATGCACTTCTTCAGTTGACTCTTGCCGTGCCAGAGAGAGAGAGAGTGAGCGGGAGCGAGCTCAGGGTTTTCAAGGGAAGCCCAGAAATCTAGATTTTTTTAATACGAATTCTGCCAATTTCAAAAGGGCAGCAGTTAATTCAGTTTTATTTTTAAAGCACAGTGAGGAAGGAGCAGACCATGTCTGCAGGCAGGTGTTGGCCCTCAGGTCACCAGTTTGTAACTTCTGGCCTGAAATACGCTGGTCACCAGAGTCGCTGCACACGGAGCACTGGCTGGAGCGGGGTTCTGACCTGTCTGGTGCAGTGTGTCCTGATGAGTCTCTTTTCAGAATGTTTTTTCTTTTTAAGATTTTGTTTGTTTATTTTAGAGAGAGGGAAAGGTAGAGAGAAAGAGAGGGAGAGGAACATTGATGTTTGAGAGAAACGTCAATTGGTTGCCTTTCACACGTGCCCCGGGGTGGGTGGGGGTAGGTGAGGGTACCAGGCCTGCAACCCAGGCCTGTGCCCTGACTGGGAAGTGAACCAGTAACCTTTCGCTTTATGGGACAACATCCAGCCAACACTGAGCCACGCCAGCCAGGGCCCAGGATGGTTTTTAAGTGTATAAAAAAATTGCATATGACTACAAAGGAAATCCATTGTGTCAACATATTATCAAAATATTTTTAAAAACCCAAACCGTGATATGTATGCCTTTTTATTTGTGCATTAAATAATGATCTAATGGTAGGTCTATTCACTTCCATAATTTTTTAATACTGTGAGGATAAGAGATATTTTGAGATAACTGTAACAACTATAAAATAACATTAAAATACCTGACTTCTAGTGGTGGCAAGGTCACAGGTGCTGCTAATAATACTCTGATTTGTTACCTCCATCCCTAATTGAAGGTAATGTTGAATGTCAACCGGAAACAAGTGAAAACGGAGATGTCATTCCCCTCACCCCATTCATGTTTAGTAACCCCAACAAATTGCAGGTTAAGAACCCTTGGTCCAGAATAGTCTGTGCCCTTCACTTCTGGTAGCATAAGGATAGCAGTGTAGTGTTATTCAGTATACTTGAGCAAGCCGCCCTCTTACAGTTTATTTCTGTCTCTACAGTTGCCTCTCCTGTTACTGAAATTGATTTTGTTTTTCTCCAGAACGTTACCATTTGTCTTACAAGATTGTTCGAACAGACAGTCGCCTGGTACGCAGCATTCTGACAGCCCATGGATTTCATGAAGTGAGCTCATTTTGACTACTTCCCCTGATCTGTCCAAAAGCTGAAAATCCTAGCCACCTGACTCTCAGTTTCCACCGCCAACTCCAGAAAGCACATGGGGCCAGTGCTTAGTGGTGATGCGGAATTTGCATGGAGTTTCTGAGTGGGTTTTCCACTTTCTCCTTGCAATACATGGAAAACATTTCCACAATGAAAAAAATTTTTTTTGTTGCTATGCTTTTCAGCTTAGGCTAGAGGCAGAGTTACCTGTAAGGAATTGTTTGTTACCCAATTAAATTTCTTTGATTGCAAGCAACAGAAACAGACTCTAACTTAAGCTCAAAGGGATTTGTAGAAGTGTACACTGGATGGCTAGTGGGATCCGAGGGAAAACTGAAAAGGCAGGCCTTTGGAAGGAGAGAGACAGGACAGCTCCAGGGATCTGGGATAAGAATCTACAGGACCATCTCCTGTAGGCACTCCCTGGAAGTGACTCTATTCCATTCATTGTCCTTGTGTCTTTTCTTCATTCAAGAATCACACTGTGGAGATAGAATGACTGGTCCAGCTTGGGTCAAGGATTCTCTCCATCAGGGAAGAGAGGGACAAGTGATTGGCAGGTTCTTTAAAACCAGAGGATGTTATTTCCAAAGAAAATTGGGAAAATTTGGATGTTGACATCAAAAGAGGCAGTAACAATGCTGAATAGACTCCACTGTAGGTATTTTTTGAGACAGTTGCTAAAGGTCTGGTTGCTAGCTCCTTATCCTAGGTTGAGGTCAGAAGTGGACACTTGAAGTTCTGCATACCAGTTTTGTCTTGTTGCTGTTTTATCTTCAGGTTTTAATGTGGCACCTATCACATCATAGGCAAAGAATACTTAATTGTTGAAAGAATGGACAAATGAATTCTTATGAATGAATTCTAAGCTGGTTTGCTGCTCTAAGTTTTTACTTCTGATCAGTAGTGTATACCCAGCATCTATAAGCTTCTGAGAAGGGAATTCTGGGATTGGGCCCTCTTCTCACACACTGATATGCAAGCATATTAAGAGGCACTGTGGACTTCCTTAGAAGGATTAATTTGTTCTAATTTTTGTGTCTGAGACTTACCCAACTCTTCCATTCTTTAAACTTGATTGTCCCCATGTTGTATGTGCTCCACTTCTGTTGTGCTAGGCTCGCGTATTGACTGGGCCACTCCTGTGAGTGCTTTGTGGACGGGTCAAAGGGACTTTTCATCCAGGGTTCTCCTTGGAGAGGGGTTTTCTCAGACAGTTCTTATCTTGTCTGTTTATGTGCCCCCAGGTTCACCCAAGCAGCACTGACTATAACCTCATGTGGACAGGATCCCACCTGAAGCCCTTCTTACTTCGCACAC
Source organism: Anoura caudifer (assembly GCA_004027475.1). Classification (NCBI taxonomy): domain Eukaryota; kingdom Metazoa; phylum Chordata; class Mammalia; order Chiroptera; family Phyllostomidae; genus Anoura; species Anoura caudifer. The sequence continues at coordinate 73,686 of PVKU01000857.1, forward strand.
TCTCTGAAGTGCAAAAGGTTAATCACTTTCCCAGGTAATGCTCTTGTAGCTACTTTGCTCCATTTAAGGTACCTGGCATTATCATAGATTTAAATGTGAAACCTAAAATCACTCAACTTCTAGAAGAAAACATAGGAGAAAATCTTTATGACCTTGGATTAAGTAAAGATTTCTTTGATATAACAATGTGAGTATAATCCATAAGAAAAGGAAATGGTACTTTGGACTTCATCAAAATTTAAAATGTCTCTCCTTTGAAAAGACTAGCCAGAGCCTGGGGGAAAACACTTGTAAAACATGGATCTGATAAATAAAGACTTTATATCTAGAATAGATGATAAACCATCAGAACTCAATAATGAACAACCCTCTTTTTTAAAATGGGCAGAATAGTTGGACAGATACTTCACCACAGAAGATATACAGACATGAGAAGATGCACATGAAAGTATGTTCAGTACCAACAGCCGTTAGTGGAATGCAGATTAAAACCAGATGAGGTCCTGCCATACACTAGAACATGGGAATGGCTAAAGACAGACAGAAAACTAGACGTGCCACATGCTGTTCAGGACGCAGCACGACAGGAACACCAAAGCTGTGCTGGTGGGAGACGCAAAATGGTGCAGCCGCTTTGCATAGCAATTTGGCAGTTTCTTAATCAAATTAAACATATACTTATGTGGTGGTTATAAAATGTGTCCACGAATTCCCTGACATCATTGCCTTCAGAAGATTCAGCTTAATTTCTCTGTTTTTGAATGTGGGCTAGACTTAGTGACTGTCTTCTAAGGAATAGGATGTGGCCAAAGTGACTCTGTGTCCCTTCTGAGACCAGATCATAAAAGATGTAATAGCTTTTTTTTTTTTGATGTTTCTTGGATCACTTGATCTGGGCAAAACCAGTTGTCATGTCAAGAAGGCATTCAGTTAGCTGCATGGAGAGATTCATGTGGAATCTTCCTGCCAACAGCCAGCCCCTGACGAGTGAGCTATCTGGAGAGCAGGTTCTCCAGCCCCAGGCAGGCCTGACGAGGGCCTGAGGTTACATCTTGCCTGTAACCTCACAAGGGACCCCCACGACAGAACTACCTCGCTCTGCCACTCCCGCATTTCTGACCCACAGAAACCACGTGAGACAGAAAATGTTTGTTTATTTTTCTTTAGCTGCTGTGTTTGGGGGTAATTTATTTGGCAGCAATAGATAATTAATACTACTTGCTAAACAGTCTTAGTAAACCTAGCAATCCCACTTCTAGAGACATGAAAATGTATGTTCACACAAAAACTTATAAAAACTTATGTTCATAAAAACCTGTACACAGATGCTTATAGTGACTTTATTCATAATCTTCAAAAAGTAGAAACAGCTCACATATCCTTCAGTGGGCGAACAGATAAACAAACTGCAGTACACGCCAACAGTGGGTTACTGCTGAGCCCTAATAAAGAATGAAATACTGATACTTACAACCACAAGCAAAAGTTTCAGTTGTGTGTTAGGTTCAGTGAAAGAAGCCAGTGTCGGAAGGGCACATACCATATAATTTCCTTTATTTGACTTTCTGGAAAAGGCAGAATTACAGGGACAGAAAAGAGGTGGATGTTTGCCAGGGCCTGGCAGTGACGGGAAGGGTGGACTACAAGGGGCTCGAGGTGGCTTTGTGGGATGTTGGACTGTTCTGTCTCTTGATTGTGGTGGTGGTCGCATATCTGTGTGTGTTTATTCAAACTCACAGAATTATACAAATATTATACCTTAATGAATAAATCTGACCAGAGAAATCCATTTCATGAAAATGATTGGTGAATCTTTGGGGCTGACAAAGGGATAGATTGGGGATCTGCTCCTGTCCTCAGTAACGGCTCCAGAACTGTGAATGTGAACTCTTTAGAATGTGCTAACACTGGAAAACCTCGGAGTCGGACTTTACTGAAATGGAAATGCCGTTGTGATTTTAAGGTCATATGAACTAACCCGGAAGGACCGACTGTACAAAAACATCGTTCGAATGCAGCATACGCATGGATTCAAGACTTTTCACATCCTCCCCCAGACCTTCCTGCTGCCAGCTGAGTACGCGGACTTCTGCAGTAAGTGCGACTCATTGAGTCCGCCCCCAGCAGCTGACCTCGGGGCTGACTTGCTTCAAGTCGGTAACCAATCGTGGTTTCTCATATCCTTAAAGAAATGGTGTTTCTTTAGTAAAACAGCTGCAGAGATAACTTTAAAGCTGTTTTTATTCCGACTGCCCACCTGTGTGTTTATTCTTAGTATCATTTATGTGAGGACATGTTGGAGTCATAAATGTGCCCTTGTCTCCTATGACAGTCTTCTTCGTTGACAAGAGTTAGTGCACATGTTAGGATGTGTATAGTTCTGCATATAAACCACACGGGCACCCTTTTTCGGTGTCTCACGTCACCTTGATTTCTGGACTTGCGTGACTTATATTTTGGGGGATAAAGTATCATGGATCTCTGGTTGTTTGGAGGTATCATTCAGTCTCACTGGTTTTCCTTGGAGTTCAGACTAGTGGAAAAAATATACAGGGGAGCCAGATAGGGCTCCCAATGTCAGCTGTATCGCTGGTAAAACTAGCTAGGGACACATGGCCTTCGTCCAGGTGTGGGTGGGCTTCTTATTTCTTCTGCCTCGAAGTGAATTTACCGCTGCAGGTCTAAGCAGAGGAGATGGGCTATTTCAGGCTTTCCTTTGTGGGGCAGAGCCCGACTCAGCAGGCTCAGTGTGCAGATGAGGCTTGAGGCAGGGCTTCTGTGAGAGTTTAAATAGTAATAACACTAACAGCTAACACTTAATGAGCATTTCCTTTCTATGAGGCCCTCTTCTAAGTGGTGCCGCCACTCTGAGGTAGGTACTGTTATTGTTCCCACTTTTACAGGTCAAGAGACTTAAGGTGCAGAGCGGTGAAGGAACTTTCCGTAAGTGGGGCAGCTTGCAGATGGCAGGGTCAGGATTCAGCCTGGCCGCTCGGCGTCAGAGGTAGTGCTTGGCACTGCTGCGCTTTCCGGCTGAAGGCGCCAGGCCACATGTGCGCAGTGACTGCTCCCCAGTATCGTTGGGGAGAGAAGTCATGTCTGCGGGAGAGTCAGGGACAACACAGAGAGGACAGGCAGGCAGAGTGTTCTCTGAGAGAGAGGCTGTTGATATCTTAGGGTAGAGGAACATGGAGCGAGGAAGAGAAAGCCCTCTCCAGACTTCCTGACTTTTGATACTTTTAACCAGTTGGACTTAAGAATTGGGTCTGGTCACCCAGTGGAGTGTTCATCTTCTGGACTCTGGTCATCTGGATCTGCCTTGGTGAGGGCATTTCACTCCTGGCACATGGTGCCCCGCCTGGGGGCGCAGGTGGACGGTTCCGTGTTTGCCTACAGAGGACTCTGAAGTGGGTCAGAATAGGGTATCAAATTAGGTGAATTAAGTTAACCTCAAAGCTATAGTGCACTCAAAGTTGAAAATTTTTAGTTAAGAATTTTTGTTGTGCAACTTTAGCTAACGTAATAACTTTTTTAGCTTTCTCCTCTGTTAAAAAGAGACTGTTACCAATACCGACCTTACAGTGTTGGGAAGTTTAAGTAGGTTAGTACATGGAGGGCACTTGTAATGGTGCTTTATAGGTGCTTAATAAGTGTTCAATATTATTTCCTATTTCGAGTTATGTTGCGCCATAGTGCTGCATTGTAAAAGTTAAAAATTACATCATAAACCAACAAGATAGCATAAAATTGCTTCAGCCAACGTGGTGGCGTTGTGAAAGGGCGCCCAGTAGAAACTCCTCCTGTTGTTGGATGAGAAATGAAGTCCAGAATAATTTCTTGTGAAAGACTAAAGGGATCTAAGTTGAAAATTCCCTTTCTCCACTTTGCTGTTGCTGATCTGCTGTTTGGAATTCCCCAGCCTTGGGAGGCAGGAGGAGGCTGGGGAAGCTCCTTCAGATGATTGGGTAGAGTTAGGGTCCCTCCATCGGTTCATGCCTAACCTGTCTCTCAGTAGAATTGCTTCTTCAGCAATTATTCACACTTTTATGTGTTCTGCTTTTTAATTAAAATGAATTCCAAGGGTGAAAAGTACACAGAATTAACTCAGCTGCAGCCCAAAGCCACCACGTTTAGCCCCAGGGCAGTTCTTGCAGGCAAAGGGTGTTCCTCAGTCCCGAACACAAATTCCTCCTTGCTGTCACCGCCCGAAGATTCCAGAGGGATCTGACTGTGTTTGTGGGAGCGGGAGGACAGGGAACGTGTGGTGGTAAGAGGGTCTCCTTGGTTTCAGTCTTGCCAGAATCCCAGTCCCTCTTTCCGGTCGTCCAGAGTATGTGGCCTCTCAACTTAAAGCCACTGGGGAGAAGCCCAGCTCGTTAGGTTTGTCGTGTTGTTATATTTACATGTTAGGGAGAAACCCGTCTATTCCTACCACTTCTTTCAAAGAGGCATTCCCCTTCTTTGGAAAGTCTGTTTCACATTCTCTTCTTTCCCTGTTTTGGCCACCTTGCATATTGTAACTTGCAGTTTTGTTTTCTCCATGACTCTTGTCTGTCTGACCCTCCAGGGCTGACTCAAGTGTGCGCAAGAGGAGATTCCTGAGGAGAGGGAGGTGAACAGGCTGGCCTTTACAGAAACAGCTGCATGAAATGAGCTGGAGGGAGCAGGGGCAAGACACAGAGTGGTCCCTTTGAAGGCTATTCAGTAGTCCAGATGAGACGTGTAGGTGGATCGAACTAGGTAGCCAGCGTGGAAAGAATGATAGAGTGAATAAGGATTACCACCTGGCTGTGGGCTGTGAAGCAGGGGTGGAAGATATCTCCAAAGGTGTGAGTCTGAGAAGCTAGGAAGACCAAGTCTGTATCCAGAGAGTGTAACCAGGAACACAAGGAGTGTTAAAGGGGAAGATTGTTGAACTTTGGACCAGGTTTGGATTCGAGGTGCCTACAGACATCCGCGTCCTGATGTTCGGCAGGCAGTTGTAAAATTGTGATTTTGTTTCATCCTCTCATTCAAGAGGGGAAATGGTGAAAAAATATATGATGTAGTATTTGCTGTAATTTTGTGGTCTGCTCCTTCTCTCTTTCTCCTCCTCCCTCTTTTTTTCTCTTTCCCCCCTCCTCCTTCCCCACCCTCCTCTCTCTTGGTCTCTGTGTCTGTTCCTGTTTAATTTTTAAGACTAGTCCAAAAATATACATTATTTTAGCTGCTGCCCACCACTTAGAAATTTGGAAAATTCTTTGAGTACCTGAGTAGATAACCATTGTTGAAATTTAAGTTGATAAACTCATGTCCCTTTCTTTCTCTTTGTTTCTCTCTCTCACTTTCTATCCCAATATTTTGAGCAGATTCATATTCAAAGGATCGGGGACCTTGGATAGTAAAACCAGTGGCCTCCTCTAGGGGGCGGGGCGTCTACCTGATCAACAATGTAAGTATCCCACACAGCCTCTCTTCTTTCTGCTCTTCCCTCTCTTTGTTCTAGCTACGAATGTGGTTCCTTCTCATTAAGAGCAGGTGTTCCCTTCTGAAGTCTGCATTCAGAAGTGAGTTGAGGGTAGGTCTGGATTGTCTGCCGGCTGTAACGTCCTTCCCTAACAGTTACTCTGGCTGAAAAGTAGCTTGACCCAGTTTTGCGAGGAGGGCAGCCTTTGGTGTCAGCAGAACAGAGGTGTCTTTTCCGCTTTCAGCATAATGTCATGCTGTCTCCTCAGCATAAGCGTTGATTAATAGCACAAATATTTAGTTTTCACTGTGAGCAGAGCTGTGGGATCCTGCCTTCAAGGCCGTCAGGGAACATACAACCCAGTTCCGTCTGGGGCCTTGTTGCACCTTCCTTCCTTTCCCCCTCCTGGCCCCCTTCTCATCCTCCTCTTCCTCTTCCTCCTCCTGTTTTCTTTCAGAAGTCATCAGTATCTTAATTCTTTGCAAAATCCTCGTTAAAAGTTGTTTTTAAGTCAAAAACATACATGGAATAAATAAAAAATCCTAACCGCAGTCTCACTCCCTAGACTTAGAATAGTAGTTAGTAACCTAATACAATCAAATTATGTTTCTTCTTTTCTCAACTCTGCATTGTATTTGTTAACTCCCAGGTTGATATTTATTGTTCTGATATCACGTCCTCCCCTCCCTTCCACCTTGTCCCTCTAGGTTGGATTGCTTTTTATTGTTTCTATATTTTAAAGCTTTTTAAGCATTTATATTCTTTTAATAACTACGATTCAGTTTCTCTGTTTTATGTATAAGTTGAGTAAAAAACTTAATAGAAACTTTACTGCATGGAATTCTGAAATTTAACCAACATTTCAGTCTCTGTCTTAAAAAAATTCTTTCTTTGGTCAGCCATTTTCAGGTAGAAACCAATATTATTTCTTAGTTCAGGGGAAATACCTTTTTTTGGCCTTTGTTTCTGCTTCTAGAACTCCTCTGTGAGGTAGTCTGGGTCTTCATGTCACCTTCCTTTCACTTTGAATTCTCTGTCTTTCCACTGTCTGTCTGTCTTTGTCCTCTGGGCCTCCTGTTCGAGCTCCGCCCATTTGTCCTGTTTGCTGTGGTTCTCTGCAGAAACTCTGACTCTGATGTGCTTTCTTGTAAACAGCCCCTTGTCGCTCAGTGGATGCAGTTTGCCTGTTGGTCTTGCTGACGATACCAGTTGATAGTTTATAAAAGTTCTTCTCTGTTTTGTGAATTTTCTTGGGGATCGTCTTTTCTTTCTGTCAGGTTTTCTCAGTGACTGTAGGTGTGTTGAGTCAGGTTTATGCACAAACGACTGGACCGGTGGAGCTGGACAGCTGGCCTGACGGATTCCCTAGGAGCGTCTCCCTGGACGGCAGGCTGTTTGGTTTTGCTCCAGGTCGCAGCCTGCTGACTGTCAGGCTGCACCTGAGGTGGGCCTGAGTGGGGAGGAGCATGCCGCCTCCGCCCCCCCTTGCCAAAACGGGGAGGCCTGACTATGAAGACAGAGGAAGATTTGGTGATTCCTCTTTGGATCAGGGCTACCTTTCCCCTCTTTTCCCCTTACCCTGTCAGGGGATAGCGTGGCCTCAGGTTCCACTTTTTCGGATCCCTGCACTCGTACAAGACCTCCTCTTCTCCAGCGTCACCTTAGGTGCTACCCCGAGGGCAGAGCTTTGGGTGTTGAAGAAGGCCCGCTGGCCTTGCGCTTCCCAGTGCTGTGTGTTAATTACCTATGTGACTCTCATCCCTCGACCCACCCCTGCTCTTGCTTGTTCACTGCCAGCTTGGAGCTGCTCAGAGGCCTCCTTGGGAAGATCACGCTCCCCTCTGATATGCTGGGCAGGGACTACCTCTGCTCTCTCTGCTCAGCCTGATCCCACCTGCTTTCTATCTGACAAATCTCCTTACACTTTTGTCTATTGCTGGCTCTTTTAACGGCTTCCACCCTTGTTATCATTTCATTTTTTTAGAAAGTATCATTGCTGTCCTTCCTGTGGGACTCTGGAAGGGAGGGAGGGGCGGTAGATGTGTTGCGTGTGTGGTCAGTACTCCATTTTAAATTCCCCTCGTCTCTTCCCATAAGATCTGAGCTATTTCTTATACGTGCAGAGGCTCACTCACTGACAGGGCTTGCGCAGTGAAAAATCCTTAAATTCAGTCTGGAATAAAAACTGTGTTATAAACACTGATGGCCAGGCCTGTCGTGCTGAAGATACGTAGGATCTGGTTCCGAAACGGCAAGTATTCGAGTCCCAGGCCCCGGCTGCAAGCCCTGTGACCTGGCCCCTGAGGCCCTCGGGAAGCCCTGGACCCTGGGTCGCTTGTGACAGAAAGTCCTGGTCAGATCTCCTGTCTTGTTTCTGTTCTGACCTTGGCATGAAGGCTCTTGTCCAACAGCTTTTCCTTCAGCTGCACGCCAGGAGCTCCAGGTTGTCTGAATCTCGTAGACGGCACTAGCTTGGATTTGGGTGTTAGCTGCCAAATGGAATTGCTATTGAAAATCATTGATAGTACGAGTTTGCTTTTTACTTTCTTAGACATGAGTCAAGATGAATAGGACCTATTCCCAGCTCATCTAGGGCTTTTTTCTTTTGGAATGCTCTTTTGCCCTAGTGATTTGTTGTTTTAAAACCAACATCATAAAGAATAGAAAAGTTAAACTTTCCTTGGTAGGGCTGAGAACCCCGTGCCCTAACTCTTCCCTGGGTGCCGAGCCTCATAAAAGGGGTGACGAGTCTTTAGAGAATGCGTTTGGCAGGCAGTCCTCCCTCCCACCTTTCCCTGGGCTGAATCCCTGGAGACCCCCTGCACAGATCAAAGTACTTGGCTGGACCCTTGGCCCTCCTTTGGAATGAGTCTGATTCTTTGAGGTATTTGGTGGAGGTGCCAGACAGAAGCCTGGGAAGATGCCAGCAGGCACTAGGGGACCTGGCAACATGTGGACACAATGGGAAGATATTCCCATTTCATCCCAAAACTGGAATTTTATCACCTTTTACCCAGACCTAAGAACCGTGTAGTTAATACTCTTCTCTCTCTCCCTATACACAAGGCCTAACCATCTCCTCTTTTCCATACCTGGATCCTTTCCCATGGAATATGTGACCTGTTAGCCAGTTGGATGAAGTAACTCTTTCCGAGGCTGCTGCCTGCTTTCCTTTTGGATTTTAGGGGGTAGGGAGGGAGTGCTCCAGCAGAGGGTCTGTGAGCAGAACTAATGTGAGTGGGTGAGGGATGTTGCGGGGGGTGGAGTTAGGTGTGAGGGCCAAATGAAAACATCATACCCTGTCTTCCTGCTGGAGTGAGAGGGCCTCTTATTAAACATTCCCAATAATAGTCATAACCTTTTGGAAAATATCTGCAAATAGCAACTTTTACCATTACGAGAACAGGATAAAGGATAGAAAAAACATTACTTTTATGTAATACTGGAGAGAGAAGTGTGAGCCCCACAGATGGGCGCATCTCGGCCGATTGGCTGACATGCCTTTAATAACGTGCTCTTTAACTCCAGAAGTACCTCATAAAGGAGCAGAGGGGTGTTGGAGCCCGTTCCTTCAGTACGTGACTGAATGCCATACTGTCCCAATCTAGTGTATTCAAATTGAGGAGGGGAAAGATCTGGTGCTTTCTGATTAGGGCCTGAATTTGATCAGAGACGTCAGATTTAGTCATTCTCCTCTCACACATTGTTCCTAGTAAATGCAATATTAATATTTCCCTGAGACTTTAAAGTATCAGAGGTGTAACGCCACTCTGTTTGCTTTATACTTGTGTATATAGCTCTGTAGCTTTCCTGTTTCTGTTTGTTTCTATGTTGTTATCTTACGTGCTCTCCATTTCTTCCTGTTGTTCAGCAAGTATTCAGGGAGCGCCCACCGTGTGCTAGGTGCTGTCACCGCTTAAAAGGTTCTGAGGAAGGGGGACCATCTCCTCATTCGTATGGATCTTTGTTATAACTCAGTGCATGCGGCATGCTGTGTGGATGCTGTTGAGTTATGGGAATTAATAAATAGAACCACATACATACTGTTGAGTTTGCAGTAACAATAGCAACCAGATTTCTTGAGCATTTACTATGTGCCTTCAACTGTGCCTTCCAAATATTATCTCGTTTAATTTTTATAAGAGCCCTATGAGGTAATTACTATTGTTTCCTTAGTAAGCAGCAGAGTCAAGATAGTAACTCAGGTCTAGCTGATTCCAGAGCACACAGGCCTAGCTAGTGCGCCGTTCGGCCGCACAGCGATCTAACAGGTACCAGGAGCTCTAATCTTAAAGTCCAGTTAGAAAAATGGATGTTTCCAACTTTGCCAACAATTCAGATTTCATCCTTTGGAGGGGAGTTGGAGCTTGGAATTGAAATCATTTAAAATGAGTTAACTGGGGATTGATGAAAAGGAAACAGGCTCGAAGATAGGGAAAAGCCCTGTTAGTTGCTTATCAGCATAGAGCCGTATACAAAGAAACTCTACCCAAACCATTCTTTTCTTCTCTGAGCTTACAATTTAATTCCTAATGCAGATAAAAATGAGAGGTCCAGACAATGGAATAAGTAATGCAAGAGATTATGTTATGCATAACTCAGAGGACAAATATGTGTGGTGAAGAAGGAAAGGAGGAAATGGCCATGGACATTACATGTGTCATGGAGTGAAGTCCATTATCAGCGCATTCTCTGGTTCGGAGGAAAGTTGAGTAGCCATGCATCTGTTGTAGCCTGTAGGTGTTACTCACTTGGAAGAGAGCTACAATTGCTTTAGTTTTGGAACGCAGCCTGCAGTTGACTGCTTTGAACTGCGTGATTGTATCAGTTCTTGCTAAGCTTACTCAGAAAGGAGATAGTACTTCTTGTGAGAAACTGATCAAGAAATGTGAGGGAGTTGGGAAATGGGGTGGGTGACTGAGTCCAGGAGTGTGAATCAGAGCTGATGTTGCTGTGTCCCTGTGAGGCACAGGTTGTGAAAGTTGAGTTCCACGTTTGAGATAGCAAGCGTGGGAAATGAGGGGGGAATCTTGTTACCCTGACTCTGGAGTTGCTCATTGTGGTTGTGGATGTATGATGTGTCACAGGATCATCCCTGTTTTATGCTCCGTGCAGTATTTGGGATAGAAAATGCATGATTATAAATAAGAACTTTTGAATTTGGGGGACAATTATTTTTAGTTCAGAACTGTGGAGAAAGGTGTGAATAGTGCTTGAGAGGGAAGCCTCGGAGGCAGACCGCCTGGGTTCAGACGCTGCCACCGTCTGTCACTGAGTAGCTGTGTGGCTTTTAGCGGGCCCCAGCCCTCTGCCTCTCCTCGGCTCTCATGCTCAGGCAGTGGTACACCTGCCTCATGGAGTCGGCGGAGGGTTAGATGAAATGGTGCTTGCGAAGAATTAGAACAACGCATAGCAACTGTTCGGTACGTTCATTAAATTTTGTATTTTGCTGCAGATGTTAGTAGTGATTTCTCTTGCTGCTACTGTAGCCATCATCACAGTTACCACAATAGCCACTGCCCTTTCGGAGTCCTTTACCCTACACGGATTGTGGTGGCTGCCAGCCCAATCTCACAGAGAGTTGCTCTAGTTCAGGTATTTTAATCTTACTATTTACTTAAGACTCCACAATAATTTTTTGCTTCCTACCATGTTCAACCTAAACACCCCTTGCCAGGAGTTCGGATCCCTTTGCCAGTGGGGTCCCTCCCTCCTAATTGTCTGGTCGTATCTTTCGTTGTTTCTCAGTTCAGTCCTTCAGCCCCAGGTCAGTGAGTCTGCCCACCGCCCACTCTGCTGGGTTTGCGCACGCCGTCCCACGGTGGCCTCCGTTCCTCTCCACCACGAGCTTGACAGCTTTCGATGCTCGCCTTTGCACCTGCGCTTCCAGGATAAGCCTTCCCCGACTGGTCCCACTGGACTGGTCTGCTCTCCACCTGCACCCTCACATCTGCCACTTGCAGATATGCGGCTTTGTGTTCTTCCAAGTTATGTATTTTGCTGTCCTTCCACCTAAATATTAAACTCTTCGGGAGTAGAGATTGGGCTCCAAGGGCAGGGATGATATCTGTTCACTGTATTCCTCAGTGCCTCATACAGTATCCAGCAATACTCATAATTATTTATTGTAAAAACAAGTCTTTTCTCCTCAAAAGCAATTTAAAATATCTAGTTCCATCTTTACATACAGTGGCATAGCAAGCACCCGTGAGTGAATCAGTGAAACATCCATCCCATTTCACAGGGGAAAGATCTGTAAATTCTCTAAGCAATGCGATGAAAGCCTTCACTTAAGAGTAATGGTAGTATTTTAAAATTTGCATCGTCTTTACCTTTGGGATAAAGCAATTTTTTATTAAGTAGCTTGTATTTTCTTGGCATGTAACTACTTAATATCATGTATATAAATCTCTAAAGCTGTTTAGGCTTTATTTATTATGTGACATGCTGTGTAATTTATTTTTCCCCCTGTTGTAATTGGATACCTTCAGTGTTTATGGAAGTGGTGTGTTATGTGGCCAATTGAATATATGGGTGGCTTGGAGGAAAGCTTAGGGTTTTAGTTTTCTGCATTATCATTTCTAAAAGATTAAGAACTTCGTTCTCGTATTGTAAGCTGGTGTCCCTTTGCATCTCCGTCCTTTCATTCTTTTTCTCCACTTAATAGCCAAACCAGATTTCCCTGGAAGAGAACATCCTGGTCTCCCGTTACATTAACAACCCCCTGCTTATAGACGGTGAGTCGCGCTCGGGCCCTTGGCCGGACTGGGTTAGAGCTTGCCAAATACTCTTTGTTTTTTTCGTTTACTTATTGGATTCATTGGGATGACATGGGTTAATAAAATTATACAGGTTTCAGGTGTGCAGTTCTCTTAACACATCATCTGTATATTGTGTTGTGTGTTCAGCACCCCAAGTCAAGTCTCCTTCCGTCACTGTTTGTCCCCCTTTACCCTCTCCTACCGCCCCAACCCCCTTTCCCTCTGGTCATCACCATACGATGGTCTTGCTTAGCTTTTTAACATTCTCGTAGTCTTCACTAGTCAGTCTTTATTAAGCTAGTGTGAAATTTTTGGCAACTGTGGCTTTAGAGATGAGACTGGTTTCTTACCTGCCTCATGGGATTATTTTGAAGATGAAAGATAATTTTTTAAAAGTGCCTCATGGGTTACATAATAACAAATATATATGAAAACTGTACAATACATATATATAAGTTCTCTCTCATTTTATGTATATGTATATGAAATGTCTAATATCCTCTAAAAGCAAGGTGTGTGGGCAGTGTGTATTTTGTGGGGGGAGGAGGGCTCTTCTTTCTTTCATGTTCTTTGTTACATCGTCCTGTTCATTCTGTAACAGAAAATGGATGAACTTAGTTTTTCCTGTGAATTAAATTTTTTTCTAGATTTCAAGTTCGATGTGCGCCTCTATGTGCTCGTGACTTCCTACGACCCTCTTGTCATCTATCTCTATGAAGAGGGACTGGCCCGGTAAGAGACATGTCGGGTTGGGGGGCGGTGTTTGTTGGAGTCCCATGAGAGAGTGTAGCGGTCAGGCCTTTTGTTAAGGCCTTTCTGTTAAGTCAACTCAGGAAAATAGAGTGTGCCCAGATGGCCTTCAGGTTACTTTGCAGTCCGGTTTGCACATATGTGTACACATGTGTGTGCAAGCGTGTGTATGTAAACACATACCTTTCCCAGCAGCAATCCAGGATCACACTGTGTTTTCAGGAAATGGCAGTTGCGAAGACCCAAGGGCATTAAAATGATTTGTCATTGTTCTTCAGGATTGATCTAGGAAGACTGAAAAAATCCCACATTTATCTGTTATATGCCAGACATTTATTTTCATGCTCACAATAACCTGAT
>PVKU01000857.1:87102-144540 GCA_004027475.1 Anoura caudifer
GTAGGAGGCATTAGCTGCTTTTTTTTTTTTTTTTTTCACCTGCATGTAATAAACTTTACCTGGTTGTATTATTCTGTTTTCTTGAAGTCGTTTTTAGGTTCTATGGTAATGTGACTTATAAAATTAAGTTCAGGTTATAATAATTTGAAGTTTTGTTTCCCACAACTATATATTTTTAGTGGTGGCAAGGTTTTCATAGACCCTTTAATATGTTTAAAATAAAGTACATGTCCATGGCTGGGTAGCTCTGTTGGTTAGAGTGGCCTCCTGATGTACCAAGGTTGCAGGTTCGATCCCCACTCAGGGCACATACAAGAATCAACCAATGAATGCCTAGATGGGTGGAGCAACATAAATTGACGTTTCTCTCTCTTTCCCTCCCCCCCTCTTTCTCTAAAATCAATCAATAAATACTTTTTAAAATACGTATATAACTTTGCTTATGTTATTCCCCCCATAAAACTAAATCATAGAACTTGTCTGTCTGTCTATCTACCTATGTACCTACCTGTCTATCTACACAGGGGTGGGCAAGAGTAGGTTTGCAGTTCGCATGGAAGAAGACACGCAGACTGTGCATGTTGCAGTGCCTTTATTAACTCAAGAGAATAAACTAGGTTTACAGTTGCTTTTATAGAAAACAATACAATAACTAATAAGTTATTATACAAGAACAAGCTGTTTTGTGTACCTACTTTTACCCTACCCTTTGTGTGTGTGTGTATGTACCAGCTGGCCTTCCCTGAGGTTCCTTCTGTGCCTAGTGGCTTTTTGAAACAGTAGTTTGGAAGGTAGTCTGCAGTCAATGAGCAGTCAGAACAAGCTGTATGTGTTATTTTTTTAAATGCACTTCAAAAATGGGAAATAGATGGTTAAAAGAAACCTACCTATTTAAGTATAGGTGCTTTGACACATTTTCTTGTACTCTGACAACTATTATTTTAGAATGGCATTTTAATCATTTCGCAGTCTTAAATTTTTTGGTGCATCTTTTGACTACAATCTGAGGGTGGGAGCAGGCTGACCTGACTCTGGCTGGTTGAGCTGTTTCTTCCCTTCACCTCTAGGTGGCAGTGACACCATTTATAAGCCCTGTAATATTCTTCACTAAGATTTGTGAGTTTGAGCCCTAGGAACATTGGAGGCTACTGAACCTCCCTGGTTCTGGCCTCGTGTTCCTTGAAAATTGTCCATTGAACTAAAAAAAGTCTGGAAGCCGTGGCTGGAAATAAATGATAAAGATTTATTCAAGGGTCTTCGAGTTTGCAAACCGGAAACACAGCTAGGCAAAAACCTAGAAATATTCCAAAGAAGAAAGTTAAGAGTTCTTAGAGTGAAAAGTACGCTCTTGAGAATGACCAGTCCTGCATTTTTAGCCCTAGAATTGGTCCGGGTGGTTATGCATCAGATGTCAGGGGGCCTGGACGATGGATGCCAGGGGGTGTAGAAGATGGAAGGCCAGGGGTCTGGTCACATCTGGTGGTCCGGACACCTGAGTCGCTCTGGAGGGTAATCAGAAGGTTATCTGGAGGTCTGGGGCATGTCCAGATGTATATGAGGGCATTGATGCAGGGCTGGAAAGTTCAAAAAGTTTCATTTCCCAGGCTAGTGAGAACAAGGATAGAGTCTTTCCTCACATCTCAACTTTCCTAATGTTGATAATTTTCACAGCTTGGTTAAAGTGACTTCCTTTTATATAGTCTTTGCCTTTACTCTTTCTTTAAAATTGAGGAGGGGAAAACTAAAACGTTCCTCAGTTTTCGGGTGAAGGGGTGAACCGGGCAGGCCTTTTATCATACGCTGGCTGCCAGCTCTGAGCAGACACATAGGAAAGAAGTTTTCTGTGATGTTTGTAGACACGTGTGCTCTCAGACTTGGAAGTACAGATTTAACAGTCAAGTCCCCATGCTATCTAGAATGAAAGGAAGGTAAAATGCACCCTTACATCTACTCAGGTGTGTAAGGTGCTCAGGGTTTTCAGTCTTGTAACTTGAGATATCCGAGCTTTCTCCTTGTGCGTCCTGAGCTTTTCTCCTCCTCCCCCCCCCATCCCCCCCATCCTCATCGCAGCTCCTTTCAGTTCCCTTCGCAGGAGTGGTCATGTCCTGCCACGGCTGGGCTTCTGAGAATACGGCAAAGACCCCAAGGTTGCAAGGGTATCGTGCCAGCATGTTTTGCATGTTATTTCAAAGACATTTGCCCACAATATTAATAGCTGTCTCTGTTGGTAAAATTTGGCATAGTTTTAAGACCTCAATGGTTCGGACACAAATTGAGAGCAATGCCAATATTTGTGATAGAATATATTACAGCCCCAGCTGGTGTGGCTCAGTGATTGAGTGCCAGCCTGCCAACCAAAGGGTTGGCAGTTCAATTCCCAGTCGGGGCACATGCTTGGGTTGAGGGCCGGGTCCCCTAAGGGGGGCAGGCCACTCGAGAGGCAACCACGCATGCACTGATGTTTTTGTCTCTCTCTTTCTCCCTTCCTTCCCTCTCTCTAAGTAAAATAAAGTCTTAAAAGAAAAAAGAATATACTACAGATAGGCATGTGCTTTGGCTACTCAGTGTACGTCAGAAGTCAGAATCCACTGAATTGAATAACTTCTCTTGCCTCCAGTGGAAAGTGAGTATATATACAAGGGCAGGCAAAAGTGGGTTTACAGTTCCGAGTCCATAAAACAGTGTATTCTTGTATTGTTTATTTGTATTACAACTGTAAATCTACTTTTGCCCACTCCTGTATATTTTAAATGCATTCTTTTTCTCAGAATAATTTGGAGAATAACTTTTCTAAAAACTCAGACCAGGTTGAACCAAGAAATAAGAATTTCCAGGGCTTTGTCCCAGTTTTTGTAAAAGCAAAGATGAATGTAAAAGCTTGACAGACGGGCAGCCCCTGGTGACAGGCTGTGAGCCTGCACCCTGCGAGGGCACATGGCCGTTCCAGTGGCTTCCATGTGCCTCGCTCTGCTCCTGTGTCTCAGCTCCCTGTGGATCTGGGCATTCGTCAGCTTCTCCTTAATCCTTAGGATCCGCTCCGCTGTGTCATTACGTTCTCCAGTAGTCTGCAGCATCTCAAGATCTGTAGCCTCCCGTAATCTCGGGTCACATGTGTTTTGCGTAGACATTACTAAAGATAATCAGTTGGAATGAGATCACTAAGCCATTTTACTTCGAGGCTCAACAGGAAAACCGTAATCTTTCCTAAATAGACAAAACTGGCAGCAAAGAGAGTTGGTTTCCTTCTTGGGGAAGAATGGCCTTATCCCGCCGTATCACTTCTTTCGGTTTTGGACCTCAAATTAAAGCTTAGGTGACAGAAAGATTAAGTTCATTTCTTAAGACAGCTTATGAAATAAGTATTTTGTGTAAGTTTTCTACCTTCTTAAATTTACTGAAGGAAAGGTCCTAAATAGTTTGTTTCTATATTAATAATTTCAGTTGCTTTTGTTTTATTAACATAGGAAGTAGGAAAACTGTCATTATTTTCTTATACATAGGCAAAATGTTGAGGCGTTTAAAAAATTCGTCTTGCTGGCGTTTGGGTCCAGCATCTTGCCCTACAGGTCCACGCTGCTTTGGAGTTTGACCTGCGAGTTGCTGCTTTGCACCAGCAGGGGACACTCACTTTCCAGGGAGGGGTGGCATTCTCCACCAAAATGGTGTAGATTCTTTTTCCTGTCAGAGGTGGAATCCAAAAAGACTTCGTCCTGGATTTTACAGTTTTAGGTGGATCCAGTATGTGGTCTAAACGATTTGACGGAGCTAAAAGCCAAATTTTCACTGAAATAGGAAAAATAAAAAGTTTAAAAAATTAAAACAAAATGGAGCTGAAAACCAAGTGTGTCATCAGAGTCCCAGAGTCAGGTAGTGCTAGCAGCTGGGTGCAATGAAGGTGCCCCCCAGGGACGGGAGAGACCTGCCCTTGCTCGGGAGTGGGAGGCGAGGGCCCTGAGGAGTCCCGTGGGGACTGCCGGTTTTTCTGCTGTAGCCAAGCTATTCGGTGGAAATTCAGAAAAGACCCCAAAGCATTTGTAATGCCTTTCCCTCCCCCCACCCCTTCTTCAGTAGCCTTCCTTGCTAATTAACACTGGCTCCGCAGGGATATTTACCTTTTCTCTGCTGGATTCCTGTGGTTTTGAAAGAATTCAGGTACTTGCTGGTTGCCAAGGAATTCATATTACCTCACAGGCTGTACACTGTCCAGAATCTGCCACAGCAGCAAGAAGGGGGAAGAGACACCAGCGAGGGGGAGAAGCCCTCTCCAGCGCTCATTGTCACCCTCTCTGGCAGGCCCTTGCTGTTTGTGAAGCTTGAGTCATTCCTGGCCCTGAAGACAGGGGATCAGGCTGGTAATCCCCTCCCAGACGGCTCCATAGGGCGCTGCCGAGTCACTGCAGTGCTTGGCAGTCTCCGGGCTGCAGCTGGTTGACAGCAGATCAGAGAGCTCATGGGCCTCTTGTTCTCCTCCATGAGATTTTTCTGGGTCAGGCGAGGATGGAACTCGGTGGCTCCGGCAGGGCTGCCCGAGGTGCTCTCTCTTCACCCCCAGGCCTTTTGGCTCTGAGCGGCTGCACCTGCTGGAAGATAACTCATGTGCTGGGGTCTCTCCTCGGGGTCTGGCCTCCCCTCTTCTTTGTACATTTGCAGTGAGTATTTGTTAGAATATGTAACTGTCAGAGAGGCGGTGGCCAACTCTCCCACATCTAGACTGTGGCTGACTATGGTCTCGTACTCTTAGAAGAACAACATAGGTTTTGAATGGGGGAGAGAGTCAAAAAGATCTCCCCCTCTGTGCTTTCCTTCCTGTGTCGGTTCCAAACTGGTCAGGCTCCTGGAACGAGCCACTCAGGTGCGGTTTCAGTGGATGCCTGTCAAGTACCTACCACATGTCTCACGTTGAAATTCTTCCTTCACACAGAAACTCAGGAGTTTTGGACAGACTATTACCACTGTCGTGATTCTCTCCGAGAAACATTAGAAAGCAAAACAGATTTAATCTTGAAAAGATTTTCAATTTAAGAATTTAGTGTCAGAATTAAAGATATTGTCAGAATAAAGGTAATTCTTATGTGTTTCAGTGTGATCAAAAATAGTACCCAGTTTCAGATATGGCAAAGAAAGTAGAGCCCCTCCTTCCCTTTTTGCTTAAAGGTCAAGGCTATAAAATTCTGTCCTGACAGCTTTCCCTAAATCTTGATTTCAGGAAGAGAGAGATTCCAGAGTTAATTCATCATGTAAATTTCAGCATGTGTTAGGATACGTATTTGCAAACTGGGTCCTGAGGTACCTAGTAGAGAATTACCCTTTTAGGTTGTTTCTAATAAGGAAATTTTGTTGAATCTTTTAGACCCAAGTAGGATGGAATTTGGTACATGAAGGTCTCAATCACGAGGAACAAATCTAAATGCCCACAAGGACATTCACTGGAGAAGTTGGCCAGGGGGAGACTGCAGAACTGGAGATCACTTGTCCCGCCTAAGGGACATTGATTATTCAGTGCCAGCAGCTTATTGGTATGTGGTGGTACCACAGTCTGAATGTTGGTGCTGTACCTGCCTTTGAGTCAGCTCCCACTCGTGGCGGGCCTGTGAGTGAGGGGGGCCGCAGCATCCTGTCCTCACCAGCCCCACTCGCTCCTGTGGTCTCCTGCCTATGGCTTCTTCCACGGAGTCAGTCCAGCTCATGTTTGCTCTTTTCCTGCTGCCTTCTGTTTTCCCTGAGCATTATAGATTTTTCCCCAAAGACCCCTGCCTTCTCATGATGTGCCTGAAGTAGGTCAGCTTCAGTTCTGCCATTTTTGCCTCCTGCAAAGTTTCAGGCAAATTAAGCCTTTCTGGTGGTCCAGGGTATCCATAGAGCTCTCCATATTTCAAACGAATCAGTTTTTTTTTCCCATCAGCCTTTTTCACTATCCAGCTTTTGCATGCGTATTCAGTAATTGGGAATACAAGGCTGTGGTTGATCCTAGCCTTGTTGTCTGATGACACATCTTTGCTCATAATGATCTTTCCTAACTCTTCCATTGCTGCCCTGCCAAGTCTCAGCTTTCTCTTGATTCTTGAATTCCTCTGAAAGTTGGTGTACCCCAGCCCCCAAATTCTTATGTTGAAATCCTACCTCCCAAGATGATGGAATTAGGAGGTGGGACCTTTGGAAGGTGATTACATCATGAGGGTGGAGCCCTCATGGATGTGATTAGTGCCTTTTTGTAAAAGAGACTCCAGGGCCATTGTTTACACCTTCTGCCCTGTAAGCACACAACAGGAAAGTGCTGTCTACCTGCATCTTGGTCTTGAGTTTCCCAGCATCCAGAACTGGGAAGAGCAGCTTTCTCTTGTTTCAGAGCGACACAGTTTATGGTATTTTGCTGTAGCAGCATGAGTGGACTAAGACAGATGATATTGCCAGATCTTTCTTTTGTATTTGTTTTTTTTTTTTTTTTTTTTTTTATTTTTATTTTAAGGGAGGCTGAAACATCTAGATTTTTATAGAGAAGCTTACCTTTGATTGTAGGCTTTTAAGTTGGAAACCATATGAGACTTATAGAAAAACTGTAAAAATAATATGAAGAATTACCTTTCCCCACATTCGGATTTTGCCAACGGTCCTGATAATGTTCTTTTTAACGAAAGGACCCAGTCCAGGGTCAGATGTTAAGTTTGGTTGTCACGTCTCCTAGTCGCCTTCAGTCCAGAATACTTCCTCAGTCTCTCCTGGACTTTCACGACCACAGTGATTGTGAAGGTTACAGGGCAGTCATTTTGTAGAAAGTCCCTCAGTTTAGGTTTGTCTCGTATTTTCTTATGATTCGACTCAGGTTATGTGTTTTTGGCCGTAATGCCGCAGAAGCGATGCTGTGTTCTCGTGTTATACCTGACGCCACATGATCACTGGTGGTGGTTGACCACTCGATTAAGGCAGTGTCTGCCAGTTTCTTCACTGTTCATGGTGTTTCCCCTCTGTAATTAGTAATTACCTTCTGAGGAGATACTTTGAGGCCATGCAAAGTTTGGTTCCTCATCTCATTTTCATCTAATAATTTAACAATCCATTGCTCTTCTTGCCTGAATGTATTTATTACTATGATGGTGGCCAGATGATGATACTCTAATCCCATCATTTGTTTTTTACTTTTACCATTTGGTATTTTACTCCAAGAAGAGCTTTTTCTCCTTCCCATTTATGTATCGACATGGACTCAAGGATACCTGTTTTATTAATGAGTTATAATTCTTTACTGTCATGATTTATTTCGATGCTCTGATTGTCCCCGATTTGCCCCTTTAAACTGGCTTTTGTGTCCTGACACGTTCCCTTTCCCTTGAGCACAAGATGTTTCAGGCTCTTCTCGTCCTTTCTCTGTCTTGGGAGTGGAATCAGCCGTTCTCTCTAAGGAGCACTGGCTGCCCTGAGGAACGGTGTTTAGGAGTCAGGGTCTGGGCACCAGACGGGCTCATAGCCTGGGTTACCTCTGCTCTCAGGCCCTCACAGTGGGCAGACCTAGGAAACGTGGGTGTGTGCCTGCATTCACGTGCACGTACACACACTTACCTCTGTATTTATTTCTGCACCTGTGTACCTATGTACAGGGTGGGGCAAAAGTAGGTTTACAGTTGTGAGTACACGAAACAGTTTATTCTTACATTATTTTCCGTAGAAACAACTATAAACCTACTTTTGCCCCACTGTGTATTGACAAACAGGAGTTCATACTCATACCTACAATTCTAGTTCAGAACTACAAGGTTTATTCTAGCTTTTTCCCTTTCTTAAAAAATCTCTCCAACGAGAAATCTGACTCTCATTACCTTCAACAAATTTATTTATTTACTCAATTCTCCTGTATGTAGCCAGTCTCCTGACCTCCCTGGTTACTGCCCCACTGAGACGCTCTCCTGGTGTGGACTTTGACCCCCGTGGGGCTACCTGGGTTACTCTGAGTGGGTAATCCCCTCGCGCTAGCTCTGGGCTGCCTTCCCATCCTGTCCACCATCTTCCTCACCTGGGCCTTGGAGCTCCTAGGCTGTAGGGAGGAAAGTCTGATTTTTAAAAGTTGGCTACGTAATCCAAATTTAAGGGAAAAAAACCTTTGCAGGTGAATCAGAACTCGATTCCAGTGTCAGATCTGGCACAGATGGAACCTCCGGTCTAGGTAGTGAGAAGGAAATGTTGCAAATAGTGATCAGAGATGATATGGTCTGTGATACAGATTTTAGTGAGAACCCTGAGACCTTCCTGGGCCGGGAGGAAAGATGCGCGTGTGCACCCCCCTTTCTTCTGTGCAGTTTTCTCCACATTCATCAAGCTGGATGGAGAAAGGGATGTAGCACTTTTGTCCTTTTGGGTAACTTTTCCATTGAGTTTACATGTTTTTTTCCCCTCTAAATTTTACTTCTTACCAGTCCTTACACTCTGTAAAGGCCCACTCCAACGCTAATAATCTTGTTCTTGCTGGGGTTCAGAATGTAAATTCCGGACTTCTGGCCAAGATGGAGGCATAGGTGGACACGCTGTGCCTCCTTGAATGACCAGAATTAAGGACAACAAGGATTTAGAAGCAAGAAAACAACCAGAACTGAGAGAAAATTGAACTGTACGAAGGTCCAACAACCATTCATCCAGACCAGTAGGAGGGGTGGAGTCGCGGCAGGAGGAAGCAGAGGTTGGAGGATCCAGGCACGCGGGCAGCTGCTGGTGGACCCAGGCCTGCAGGTGGCGGCTGGCTGGCCAGGCAGTCCCACATTCGCATGCAGAAATCCAGGCGAAAATGGGGAACAAGACAGAACTTGCAACCCAGGGCCCCAGCACTGGGAAATAAAACCTAAAAACACTGAGACCCCACCCCCTCATACAGCCCCAGAGATTGGGCTGCCCCGCCCTGGGGAACACCTAAGGCTCCACCCCTCACTATGTAACAGCTGCAACCAAACAAACACACAAAAAACCCAAAATGGCTCAAACGGGAGAACAGATCAAAGCCCCAGAGCCAATTCATCTAAGCAACGAAGAGATAGCCAACCTATCAGATGCACAGTTCAAAGCACTGGTGATCAGTGTGCTCACAGAATTGGTTGATTTTGGTCGCAAATTAGATGAACAAATGAAGGCTACAATGAGTGAAGTGAAGGAAAATGCACAGGGAACCAATAGTGATGGGAGAAAAACTGGGACTCAAGTCAATGGAGTGGACCAGGAGGAAGAAACAAACATCCAATCAGAAAAGAAAGAAGAAACAAGAATTCAAAAAATGAGGAGAGGCTTAGGAACCTCTAGGACACCTTTAAACGTCCCAACATCCAAATTATAGGGGTACCAGAAGGGGAAGAGGAAGAGCAACAAGTGGAAAACGTATTTGAACAAATAATAAAGGAGAACTTCCCCAATCTGGCAAAGGAAATAGACTTCCAGGAAGTCCAAGAAGCTCAGAGAGTCCCAAAGAAGTTGGACCCAAGGAGGAACACACCAAGGCACATCATAATTACATTAGCCAAGATTAAAATGAAGGAGAGAATTCTAGAAGCAGCAAGGGACAAGGGGACAGTCACCTACAAAGGAGTTCCCATCAGACTGTCAGCTGATTTCTCAAAGGAGACCATACAGGCAAGAAGGGGCTGGAAAGAAGTATTCCAAGTCATGAAAGGCAAGGACCTATATCCAGGATTGCTCTATCCAGCAAAGCTGTCATTTAGAATGGAAGGGAAAATAAAGTGCTTCTCAGATAAGGTCAATTTAAAGGAGTTCATCATCACCTAGCCCTTATTATATGCAATGTTAAAGGGACTTATCTAAGAAAAAGAAGATTAAAAATATGACCGTAAAAAGACAGCAAACTCACAGATATTAACAACCACACCTAAAGCAAAAGCAAACTAAGCAAACAGCTAGAACAGGAACAGAAACACAGAAATGGAGATCATATGGAGGGTTAGCAACAGGGGAGTGGGAGGAGGAGAGGGGGGAAGGTACAGAGAATAAGTAGCATAGATGGTAGGTAGAAAATAGACAGGGGGAGGGCAAGAATAGTGTGGGAAAAGTAGAAGGTAAAGAACTTATGACATATGGAAATAAACTAAAGGGGGGAATGTGGGTGGGAGGGGGTGTGCAGGGTAGAGGGGAATGATGGGGGAGAAATGGAACAACTGTAATAGCATAATCAATAAAATATAAAAAATATTTAAAAATGCAAATTCCCTAGCAAAAAGGAAGATTAGGAAGAAAAAAATTTCATTTTGGAGACATGCAGTCCTACTGAAAAAAAGGGTGTAGGGATGACAGATGCTGGGTTACAGCGAACCACCAGGCTTTTGCCAATCTTGTCATGTCAACGGAATTAGATCAGTGCACATACTCAGCAGAGATGAAAACCTCTTTCTCTGAAGCGTAACCTTTCCCCTCCCTCTAAACCATTCTTCTTTTGGGGGGGAGGGTGGCAGGAGGTGTGTCACTGTGAGGTAATGTCTGAGTGAGGCAGGCAGCCTCGGTGGGGTTGGCATGGGCCCCCTTTGCCATTTACAAGGATTCAGAAAATGACTGTCTCCCACTTGAGTGGGGAAGGTCCGTAGAAGAAGATAGATATGTATAGGCAAGGTTTACTCACCGTGGAGTGACATGGCTAGAAGTTAGGGGATAACTGCTGGAAGTCTCTGGAAGTTTGAGGTTCCTCTATGTGTAGACTTAATGCTCATCAGACTCTTGCGCCTTAGCCATTCATGCCTGGTCATCCTTTTCTCTTTGTCCACATCCTTCTTCCTGGCCTCATGTTTGTTTGTTTTAGGTTTTTTGTTGTTGTTGTTGGTTTTTTTGTGTTTTTCTTCCTTTTTATATATTTCTAGTACAGGGAATTAGGGAGTGAATGTCCTGGGGGTGGGCGAGAAGAAATAGACAAGGGAAATTTTTAAATGCTGCCCTTTAACGTGGCAAAAATTTATGTTGACTTCATAGTCTGAGTGAGCATATGTAAATAATTTGTAAATCGTATGAAAATAAACTGGTGGACTCTAGGATTTTTTTCACATGCTTGGATGTGCCTCTGGGGAAAACCACTTTAGCGAAGGGCGATCCGGCTGTAGTGGTGTCTAAACAGGGGTGGAATTCGCCGTGACCTTGTGGCTCCAGTGTCCTTCGCGGATGCTGAGCATCACTGGAAAGCTCTCCCTTTCCCTGTGTGCTTCCTGCAGAGGCGGCACGTATATTTTCTATCTTGGTCTTCTTTCGACCATAGTCCAGGATATCGAGTTGCTGCCCAGGTTTCAGTGGGCTCCATGTTTAATCTGTCTTCTGCCTTCGTTCCAAATTCAGGAATTAGCCTCCCACACTATGCTCCTACTTATGCTATTCTGCAGACTTAGGCTTCATCTGCTGTTAATGCTGCTGACGTTGTTTTCTTGAAATGAACTTTGTAGATCAGTTCTGTTGTTTCTTTGGCTATGAGTGCTAAGTCTATATAGTGTTAAGCTGTCCTTGTTGTCCTCTTTGCTTAATATTTTCCACAGAATGCTTTAGTACCAGGCACTGTGTAGGCGCTCACTAGGTGTTTCCTGGCCAGCTAATGCCTCATCATCACCCACAGCACCCTACACACAGCCTCCCAGGCTGTGAATAACTCATTTTCACGTTCATCCTTCCTATTGGTCTAAGGTTCTGTGTAAGAGAAGCAGCATCTTGTGGTTAAGAACATGGGTTTTGGAAGTCAGTGTGACTTTGGGCAAGTTACTTAATCTTTCTAGATCACATTTTAGTTTCAATACCTATTTTTAAAAATTAGATCTAACCTACTTCAGAGAATTGGTTTAAGGATTGAATTAAATGTGATGTTATATGTGAAACACTTGGCATAGGAGTTGGCACTCAGCATTTGTTAATGATGTTACCTCCCTTTTATTAAAATTTCCTTGATCCTGAGTTGTAGACTTTATTTCCTTGAAACTCTGTTCCTGGCATTTAACCTGCGTCCTTTCCGTCAGGTTTGCAACTGTGCGATACGACCAAGGAGCCAAGAGCATTCGGAACCAGTTCATGCACCTGACGAACTACAGTGTGAACAAGAAGAGTGGGGACTATGTCAGGTACTGGCTGCGCCGGAGCCGGGGCCAGAGGAGTCCGTTTCAGAGGCAGGTGTTGTAGAAGTGAAAAGTCAGCACAATGCACTGGCTGCAAACTATGTTCATATCCTTGAACTTACGAAAAGCTACCAGTCATTTAACACAGTTCTGAGGCAGATCTGCTGCTGTTTCTCCGTTGCTCACCCAGTTACGCATCACCTTTCTCTGCCAAAATGTGCCTTCCCAAGTTTCATTTTCCTCATTGTTTTTCCTCACTTGATGTAGGGGTAGGAATTTCTTTTTAATCCTCACCCGAGGATATAGGTATAGGTTTTAGAGAAGAAGGGGAAAGAGAGAGAAATGTTGATGTGAAAGAGAAACATCAGTTGGTTGCCTCTTGTACGTGCCCCAACTGGGGATTGAACTCGCAACCTAGGTATGTTGTGCCCTGACTGGGAATAGAACCCACAACCTTTTGGTATAGAGGGCGACACTCCAACCAACTGAGCCATCCTGCCAGGGCTCGGGATGGGAATTTAATACTCATATGAAACTTTTTAGAAGTCAAGAAATGAAGTCATTTCAGCACTTGGCAAAATGTATCAAAAGCTTTAAAAACGTTTCTACCCTTCGACCCAGCAATTCCATTTCTAGGAACTTAACCTTAAGAGGTAACAAAGGATGTGCATCCAGCATCATAGACAAGAATGGCCATGACTGTGAATTGTCTGGTGCAACGAGCAGGTTACTGGACACTGCATGCACTTGTTTTCTTTCTGAGCATATACAGTAACTAAAGTTGTTTATTTTTGCTGAAGGGAGGGGGAAGAAAACTAGAGAAGATACATACTAAAATGTTAACAGTTAACTTTAGTGGATGGGATTATGAATGGATGATTTCTATTTTCTTCTTGGAACTTTTATGTATTTCCTAAATTTTTCTAAAGTAAATATTTGTATGATCAGGAGGGGAAAAACGTAGGAATAAATTAAATAAAGAAAGAAATGAGGCCATCTCAGAAAAGGATTCAGTGGAAGGGAATACCAGCCCAGCTGTGTGGAAATATTCTTTCTGCTCTGTTTTCTTTCATTGTGATAATTTTGCCAGAAGTGGGAAAGTAAGAAAGAAACTCAAACAGTTATGTTCTACTCAGACTAAAAATAAGTGCCTAGAAAGTCCAAGGAAAGAAAGAAAGGAAGGGAAAGGGGTCTGGAAGTGATGGCGTGGTCGCTGAAGCCGTACAGATCTCACTGACTGTGACCAGTAGTGGGAATTGGTTGAAGGTATGTGCTTCACTTTGGAAGATGAGCAAAGAAGCAACTGGTGGGTTGTGGGGTGCTGGTAGGGAGTGAGGGGGCAGCTGCAAAACACAAGTTTGGGACTACAAGACCCAACAGCCACGGGAGTCTACCTGGTTTGCCACTTCGCTGCCATAGTGGTGGCGTACATACCTCAGCACATTTATTGTTGCTCTAGTGCATTCTCCCTTCAGTGCTAGGTCAGAGAGGTATTTTTAAAAAGATATGTCTGCCACCAGGGAGGAGGGAGCTTGCTTCAGGTGCTACAGTAGTTCTGAGCTTGGTTAGCTCATTAAAATGCTACCTTGTGTTATCTCACTGGCCCATCCAGACTGTTTTGGGCTGCAAATGGCATCAGAGGTGGTTTTGTGGGCTCATGTGACATTTACCTCAAAGGCTAGGTTCTCACTTCAAACATTTCAATCTGTTAATGTATTGTAACTGTTCTTAAACTTGTTTACATTCTTTTGCACATTTCTTTCACTCTTCCATGATGCATAATTGCTTGGTTAAGGAAGAATTGGCCTTCTTCTCCCCTACATACCTCAATAAGGCAAGCTATATGCATTTTCATTTCAATGGAAGAAATTGGTGTAAAGGGATATATGAGGTCTGTCTGGAAAAAGTCCAGCCATTATTAATATAATGAGAATGGTTTGAGTGACATCGATGTAACCTGGCAGCCAAGGAGAGTGGATTGGAATGCACATGTCTGAACAATGATGACTTCACTGAACTAGTCAGTGGGGGTGGTAAATGCCATTGAGTGAGCATGTGTACCATGGGGTCATCACATTCAAAATGACAGAACAAGTAGAGCAACGAATTTGCATCAAACTTTGCATTAAGTTTGAACATTCCTCTGTGGAAACTATTCAGATGCTTCAGGAGGCCACAGCCATGGGCAACTGGGGACTGGCAGCGTCATCATGACAATGCGCCTGCTCATGCATCACGTCTCCTGCAGTTTCTTGGTGAAACATCAAATCCCAGGTGACTCAGTCCCGCTATGGCCCAGATTATCACCTTGTGACTTCTGGCTTTTCCCAAAACTAAAATTACCTTTGAAAGGGAAAAGATTTCAGACCATCGATGAGACTCAGGAAGATATAATGAGGCAGTTGATAGCACTTGGGAGAATTGTATGAGGTCCCAAGGTGCCTACTTTGAGGGGGACTGAGGTGTCATTGTCCTTTGTACAATGTTTCTTGTATCTTCAATAAATGTCTCTTTTTCACATTATATGGCTGCATACTTTATGGACAGACCTTGTATGACAAAAAGGATTAGGAAATAGTGGGTGAAGTGGAAGTCAGCAAAAGGAATGTTTTTCTAAAGAGATAAAAGGACAAGAAAGCTATTTGTTAAAAAAAAAATTGGTTCCTACAGCCAGGCCTAGTTGAATATGTGACCTTGATCCATTCATTCGTTTTAGTTGTGATGACCCGGAAGTGGAGGATTATGGGAACAAGTGGAGCATGAGCGCCATGCTGCGGTACCTGAAGCAAGAAGGCAGAGACACAACAGGTGAGTACGGGGCCTCTTTTCTTGTTGACTTGCTGCTTTTTATAACTTTACCGTTGTCTCTCCCCGGCACTCGCTCTCCCTGATTCTAACACTGTTGCCAAGACATCTCATGGGGTCACCATTTTGGGGGCAAAATTTCCTGCTGTTTACGAGACGGAGAAAAGGCTTTCCATGAACCCCCAGGCCCCCTTTCTTGTTTCCAGTTTGAAAGGCATAAGTTTGCCTTTTAATCTTCAGGGAATTTATCCTTTGTGAATGTTGAACCGCTAACTAAAATACTGTCAGCTTTTTAAATAACTTCCCTCCATATTGGCCCTGAGTTCAAAAATGTCTAAGTTAATCTCTCTCATTCACGTTGGTAAACTGGAGAACGGACAGTGTCGAGTGTGAGTGTAGGGCTTGCTATCGAAACAGACAGCCCCGCGGAGCCGTGTGCGGAGCGGGGACCTGTGGCCCAAGGCCTGCCTCCATCCCCAGAGGGAAGCGGGACAGGAGTGTGGGGAAGGGGCAGGGTTCCTTTTCCATTCTGTGTCTTCTGTCGCAGGAGGCCTGCTTTTGGCTGTGTTGCTCTCTTCCCACGAGTGCCTTCTGCAGCACCATTGATTGACAAGACTGCCGTGTGAGACTTTTGGAAGGAGCGCACCTGCTTTTGCAGTGGATGATGTTGGAATCCAGTCTTTCTAATCCACGCATTGTAGTGTCTTTTCTTCTTTCTTTGTAGCGCTGATGGCCAGTGTCGAAGACCTGATCATTAAGACTATAATCTCTGCTGAACTAGCTATCGCTACAGCCTGTAAAACCTTTGTTCCTCATCGCAGCAGTTGTTTTGGTAAGGAGGCTCAAGAAGCATAAAGTGTTTTTGAGAAGGGGCTTGGGAAGTTGGGACGGAGTCCTGGGGTGGAGAGGTTTAGTGATTCCACAGGATACAGGAGTAAGGTATGTGGTGGGTTTTCATTTCTTTCTAAGCTCACATGACAGTTCTGCGAAGAAGCCAGCGGTGAGCTTAGCTGGAGGTCCCCTGAGAACTAACTAGCTTTCTGTGTGGGAAGCAGGGATTGGAACTAAAGCATGGGTCTCTTTGTCAGAATGCAATCAGAAAAAGTCTGCCATGGACTGTACAGGAATCCGGCTCCAACAAATATATTCCAGAGCTCTTTGGCAGCCAGACTGGGAACTGGTCCAGGAAGCTCTGGCTGGTACCAGTGTGTGCTTTCTTCATTTTCCGATGACTCCTCCTTTTTGTTTTAGTCTTCTCTCGAGTGGGTTCCCCCCTCTCCCCTTTCCTTCTTTATTCTCTGCCTCTCCCTCCCCTTTTCCCCTTCTCTGCCACCCCTAACTCGCTGATCGTACAGACAGAGAAGGAATAAGACAGTCCACAGTTACTGGATCAGGGAGCCTGAGGCCTGCTGCCCACTAGCTGTGACTGTAGCATCTGCTTTCTATGTGGATGTGAACTCGGCGGTGATTGCCAGCAAAGTCACGTAGGCTTTCGGCAGAGGGTAGGCTTTGCTGGTGAAGCACACAGCAGGGTCGTTGATGGGAGGATAACAGAGTAATGCAGTAGACGACAGGCTGTCTTTCAGGCTGTCGGGCCTGCCTCAGAGGCAGGTCACAGGAAAAGCAAAGAACGTGGGGTTTAGAGCCTGACAGACTGAGTCTGAGACCCATTTGCACCCCTCCCTAGTGTCCTGACTTTCAGCACGTTGCGCTAATTCCGTTTCCTCAACTATAAAGTGGCAGTAACAGTGGCATCTGCGTCCTAAGAGCACCAGGAAGATCAAGTGAGATGACGCATGCAAAGCACCTGGCACATGTCCGGTCCTTAGTTTGTAGTCAGTAAATTTTTTTTGGTTATTTTTGCAATTAGACATTGTAATTCTTGATCTCTTTAATGGGTTATCATAACAATGTGTACGTTAGGGGCACTGAACAAAGGGAAGTGTTGCGACTGAACCAGGACCTGAAGTTATATAGAGAAAGAAGAGGTTGTGGTACCTTTTTAAAACACAGATATGTTCATGTCTTCTAAAACCCTTAAAGGGGTCCTTAGCTTCAGTCATAACAGAAGCTTGATATAACTTCAAGCATCTGACCCTAGCTGAGTTTTCTAGAATTCTGTTTTCCCTTTGATGCCTTATAACCCACTATACCACTGAGCCTCCATGCCTTTGCGCCTCTGTTTTAAGTTCTGCTCTCCGCTAGGAGATTCTCCTCCTGCCTGCCTTGCATATTCGAAGACTCAGCTTGACATTGTCTCTTCCAGGAATCCCTGTCTAATAAAGTGTCCTGCTGTGTCTCCTCTCCCGGGCTGTTCTGTACTTGCTCCATTATATTCCTCTCCTATCGTATCGTGGCGTTTTGTTCGCATTTGACCTCCCTGGTAGTCTCTGAGCTTAGCTCTGTGAGTTCTTAGTAGTCACTGTCTCCCCAGCCCCTCTCACTTAGTTTCTGCCAAACCAAACCTTTCACCATCTCCCTGGACCTCCGGGTCCTCTCCTAGCCCTTTGCCTCTGCACCTGCTTTATCCTGTGTCTGCAACACTTTTCCCACGTTAGCTTACCTAGCAGATTATGACATCTTTGAAGGTGAGGTCAGGGGTTACTTCTTTGGGGAAGTTTTACCTGAGTCCTCCAGTCAGAGCGAGCGAGCCTCTTCCCGTCCAGCACTCTGGTCATAATCTGCAGTGGCCCCCGCGTGGTGTCTGGCGCCCATCTGTGCGTCTGTGCCCCCAACGGACTGGAAGCTCCTTGTTTCTGCCTCTCCCAAAACACAGCAGCAGTTTTGGTTCTTAGAGGATGTTGAAGGCATATTCGTTGAGTGACCGATTGATACTTGTTTTAATTGCCTTTTGGTGGCCCGACAGTAGGCTTCACAAAAAACCTGATTTGGCAGGGACCTGGAACTCTTAGAATTACTGTAAACTGTTTGAGGAGAGGGCGTGGGGAATATAACTCCAACTTCAAAAACCTTACTAGATTAAAAAAATAAATAAAAGTTTCTTTCCACATCTTCTTGGCTCTCACATGAGGATAAGTTTCTTGGTGTAAAAATCTTTATTCTAGAAATCATCACAAGCTTTTCTGAATGTGCCCTTTTCTATTTTGTGTTATTGCTTGATTGCCTTTTGAAAGCTTACGAATTTCTTAAACCTCACAGCACTCGAAGTTCTGATGTGAAATGAGCGGTGACTTTCTCTGATTCAGTGACATAGCCCCTGGGTCCCTGTCATCGGCCGTGGGACTCCTTCCCCCCACCCCCCCGCTTGAGTTCCGTTTTAATAAACCGAGTGCATCTGGAGTTTTTTAAGTTGTTGACTGTCTTCTTGGCTTTTGTGGTTCCAATTCTGCTTCCTGTCAGCCCTGGGATTTTGTGTGCTTCATTAACCTCCCCCCACCAGATAGGATTTTGTAAACGTGTGTATATTTGTGTGACTGTCGTGGCCTCCCAACTGATTCATAACCTTCCTGGGGGTTTAAGTTACAAGGAATAAGCTGGAGTTTTTTCTTTTCTTTTCTTTTCTTTTTCACTTGTTTTAGAGTAAACAGGAATTGAGAGCTTCCCAGAAGAATTTGGCTTGAACAGAGCATTGGTGCTTTTAGGGGAAGCCAGTAGTCCCGCAATGGGGGTCGCTCTGTCCTTTTGGTGGCTGTTTCTGCCCTTCCTCAGTGTGGGTCCTGGCCAGGAGCCTTCTGCGACTGTCTCGGAGTTCCTGACCTATCACTTCTCTCTGTTCCCACCCCCTCTAGTGTCCAGCAGTGTTTCCAGGTACCTTCAGTCTTCCCATTCACTTGTTTATTTACGCATTGAACTTTTTCTTGGTTTCAGTTTCTGTTGTATGCAAGGCACAGATTATAAGAGTTTGTTCCTCTCAAACCAAATCTTACATTGGGTGAGATATACATATACCTGCATTGTATTATTAGCATTTAAATGTAGACTGAGGAACCATCACAAACTACCCAAAACGTAGCCACTTAATGTGTTTTTTTTCATAGATTTGCATGTCTGGAAAGGACTCAGAATGAAATCGAGGTCCTGAGAAGTTGAGACTCTTCAGGTTCTAGAGCTAGTAAGCGAGAGGACTCAGATGAAAGAGACTCAGCTTGGGGAAAAGGGGTCAGAAGATGGGTTTTGGCAATTAAGTCATCTTGATCCTAGGACTCTTGCTTTTATAGAACTTTTGATGCCTCTCCCAATAAGACAGATTTTTGACAATGTAATTTTTCCTGCCTTCAAGATTGTGAAAACGGCTCTGACCAGTGTGGCTCAGTTGGTTGGGCACCATCTCACAAAGCAAAGGTTTGCCGGTTAGATTCCTGGTCAGGGCACATGCCTGGGTTGCCGGTGCAGTTCCCCCGGTTGGGGCACTTACAAGAGGCAACCGATCAGTGTTTCTCTTCCTGTCTTTCTCCCTCCCTTCCCCTCTTTCTAAAACTAAAATAAAGTCTTAAAAAGAAAGAGATTGTGAAAATGTGATACCATGTGAAATACATGCTTAAACAGCAACCCTTGAAATATGCTTAGGAAATTGGCACTCTGAGAGCACTGGCCACGAGACTAGCCTTTGTGACCAGCTGGACAAAAACAGCCGAACCAACAGGATGTTAGCTGTTTTTTAAAGATGCTGCTGCTGACGGTGGGTTTATGTAAGTGTGTGAAGATGGCTGGAGTGACAGGCTACGGCCTCTCCAGCCTGGGAGCGTGTGAACCAGCTGCCATGCCACGTGCAAAACTGATGAGAACGGCTTTGTGTGGGTCAGGCCCAGTGACCTCTTTGCTCTGGACAAACCGTGCTCCGTGTGCCTCTCTCTGTTGAACGAATGCTGGTCTGGCCTTTCATTGCTCTTGTTCTAGACCATGTCACAGAGTAAGCGAACATTCTTAAAGGGAGAATGTCCATAAATCTTTGTTAGAGGAACAAAAGTGCGCAATATACATCCTCCAACGATGTAAACTACTTATATATTGCCCACTTTGTTAAAGGAATGAAATGTAAAAAAAATGTAAACAATGTAAAAAAATAGAGTTAGCAAAGAGTTCACTTTTTCAGACAGTCTTCTTTTCTGGCTCATCTCATGCTCCTACTTAGATGAGAAGGGAAGTTTACTGCAGAAGGGACTAAGTAGAAAGTACCTGCTGTTTGTCAGGCACTCTTTGTTGGTTTTTTCCTTTAGTTCTCTTAGCAGTTTGTATTTATTACTCATGTTAGTAGACAAGAAAAAAAGGTTCAGGAAGTTAAATAATTTGTCCTACGTCATGCGGTGAATAAATGGCAAAGCCAAATTGGAGGGGCAGGTCTCTCTGGCTCTCTCTCCCCACATAAAGGCAAGTTCTGGCGGGTCCGGCCACTGGTGGCACGCCTCCTCTCCTGGATTCTCCTCCCGTGCTCCTGTGCCGGAATCTCAGGCAGAACGGGGCCATCCTTTCTGGGTTATCAGGCCTGAAAAAGGGCGTGTTCTTTCTGCCCTAATCAATACTGCGAGTCCTAGCCACTCCCTCAAATCTACCTTTACATATGGCAACCAGATACCATATTGATTTATTGGACTAGTTAACAAATTGGTCTGGGCTCTTTCTTTTATTTAGTTTCTTTTCCTGTGGGACCTTGATCTGCTTTTTTCCAAATTCTCCTTCTGGACCCCAGATAAAGACTTCCTCTTTAGTTTTCAACTCAAATCCAAAGCCCAGGTGAAAAGAATTTCCTTTGTACAATAGCATTTGACTGACAGCGAGTACTGGCCAATGTCAGCACTTCCCACTGCTCAGGGGTTACAGCTTCAGCTGGGACTTTGTTTCTGGGGAGGGTGTTGGATAGGTTCCAGAATTAGTGGTGTGACATGCTTAGTGATCTCTTAGGCCTTAGGTGCATTATTATTTTCTGTATCAAATCTTTTCTCCCCTCCCCTCCTAGACCACCTTTATCAAGTTTTTCCTTAATATGTCAAAATTTTAATAAGAATTTCTCTTACGTTCTTTGTGGCTGGTGGCTTTATTATGAATATTTCAAGTCTTGTGATTGAGGTTATTTGGGGGGAGTATCTGCAAATTGTTTTGTCTTTCTCAAAACTGCCCTGGCTGGTGTGGCTCAGTGAATTGAGTACCAGCCTGCAAACCAAGGGGTCGTCGGTTCGATTCCCAACCAGGGCACATGCGTGGGTTGCAGGCCAGGTCTCCAGTGGGGAGTGTGTGAGAGGCTACCACACATTGGTATACCTCTCCCTCTATCCTCCCTTCTCTCTCTAAAAATAAATAAAATCTTTAAAAAAATTGTACAGTGTTTTTCACTTAAAATTTTCTTTTTCTCTTTCCTTTCCCCACCAGTATTTCTTGATTGCTTCTTATGTGCTTCATCTGGGGCAGGCAGTTTGGTACAGAGCGATGAGGGAGACGGCCCCGCGCTTGTGCGTGGGGAGGAGAGATGTGACAGCACAGGCAGTAGAGTGACACGTGCCCTCAGGGCACGCACGAGGCCCCAGCCATGCCTGGGGAGCTGGGCAGAGCCGTTCCTTGCAGAGGGATTATGACATGCAAAACACAGTGTCGTGACTGGATGGGGCACTTTTTGAAGTGGTCAGCTCACTGACCGGACGTGGCCTGCCTGTGATGGGGTGGCAAGGTTAGGGAAGTAGATTTGGGCCCCGTTGTGAGGGCCTGGCATGTTTAACCCCATCTGGTAGACAGCAGCCAGCCTCTGGGGTTTTTGAGCGGGGGAGCAATAGGATTGCTAGTATTTCCTTTGACTTGTGTCATGGTTTGACTCAAAGCTCACTACGATGGAATTACAACAAAGGGAAACTGTTCAGCATTATTAGAAGTGACCAGGAAAATCCAGGAACCAACCAGGCATCAGTATTGATCGCTGACAAGTGCTGCCTGTCTTTATCTATTAGATGTGTCTTAGGGAGGTAGTTCTGATGGCCATGTAGAGAGTGGACTGCAGTGGGGACGGACCAGTGCTAGGGATATCATTTCGTAGGTGAGTGGAACGCAGTGATAACACATGCTTACTGTGTGAGCCAGTGATCCCAGTCCTGGGTATTTACCCAAGAAAAATGAAACCGTATGTTCACACAAGTACTTGTACGTGAATGTTTATAGTAGCTTTATTCATAATTGCCAAAGACAGAAAGCAACCCAAATGTCCATCAGCTGTTGAATGGATAAGTAAATTGTGGTATATCCCTAAAATGGAATACTACTCAGTAATAAAAGGAATGAACCATATGACTGATATATATAATGACACAGAACTCATCAAACTGTACAATTTTAAAGTGTAACTTTTATTGTATGTACATATGTCTCAATAAACCTGTGTTAAACCAGAAACAATGATAGATGGCTGAACTTCACAAACATGCTAAATGAAAGAAGCCACACTCGAAAGGGTATATCCTGCATGCTTCCATTTATATGAACTTTTAGAATAGGCAAAAAACTAACCCGTGGTGGAAGAAATAAGCACAGTGGTTGGGGATGTGACAGGAAGGAGGGAGTTTACAAGGAAGGAACATGAGGGACCTTTCTGGCATGCTGGAAGTTTTCTGTGATTGTTATAAGTGTGGTTTCCATGGATATGTCCAATTATCAGGACTCATCAAATTGTATACTTAAGGTCTGTCCTTTATATTTTATGTAAACTATACCTTAAAAGAAAGGCTGGATTAAAAAGCAATAAAGAGAGACAAGATCCGGTGATGTGTTGGATTTGGGGAGTGGTGAGAAGAGCATTTCCAGCTCTGGAGACTGATGGATGGGGTTTCCATTTTCCGAGATGAAGAATAATAGGAAGCCACACAGTTTTGGGGGAAAGAAAACACATTCTGTTTTGTTGAGTGTTGAGTACCTGTGGGACGTCCTAGGGAACTTGTCTGCAGGGCAGTTGGAATTATGGATTTGGTGTCCAGGAGACATTTCACTAAAGATGTAGGTCTGAACATCATCATCAAATGTTAGTTGCAGCCGTGAGAATACATGTGATCACCCAAGGAGAGAAGTAGAATTGAGAAGGAAAGAGACCTGGGGAAGCCATCCTGAGCAAACCAATGAGAGAATAGCTGGGCAGAAGAGAAGGCATGAGAGGTGGGGAGGGGAGGAGAGGGGAGCCAGCAGAGTGCAGTGTCCTGTGTCCAGGGGAGAAGAAAGTTTTACTAAGTGAGGGGTGGCCAGCAGTTTCAGATGCTTGGGCTTAGCAGTAAGGTGGTCTTTGGTTGATCATGGTGAGAAGCGTCATTTAGTGGAGCGGGCTGAGCAGAAGGAATTTCTTATGGGTTGGGAGTGTGTAGGCATTAAGAAAGTGAAGGCAGCTAAGAGGAGATGGCTTTTTCCAGAGGCTGCTTTAAGACACGGAGATACGGTGCTAATGTGAAGGAGGAAGTGGAGCCGTTCACTAGTGTAACTTCCAAGTTTGTTTTGTTTTGGCTGAGGGGCTGAAGGAAATATTCCTCATCGTGGAAAAATTTCCTGAGGAAGCGTTGATTAAGGTGGTAGCAACTGTCCTTCGAAAACCCTTGCTCTCCTGTCGTGATGAAGACAACGCGAAGACAACGCGGAGGAACAAAGAGTAGCTCAGGGGGAGAGCCTCAGTGACAGGAGCACTCACAGGCCTCCTCTGGGTAGGAGATTTTAAAATTCTAGTCACTGCTGCTGACACAGACAGTGTTGAAACGTGAGGAAGTTTAATATTCTTGTTACAAACTACCGCTTACTTTTTAAAACCTTTGATGTCCACAGAAGAGACCAGTCCTGAGTTAAAAGGGTTACCAGGGCTCCAGTAGCCTGCAGAGGACCCAAATTATATTTCTTAAGCCGCCCAAATTATATTTCTTAAGCCGAGCTGATTATGTTAAGAGGTAAACTTGATACAAATGCTGTCTTTTCACTCCATTCCTTTCCCCCAATTCCAGCTGCTTAGATGAGTGGGGCTTTGCACTGCATCGTAATGCTGTCACATGCTTATCTCACTCTTAAATTACAGTGGATCCAAGCCTGGTTCATCCACACACGTAGTTCCATTCAAAGTTGGTTATGGCGTGGTTTAGCACTAATGGGTTTTACTCACCTACGTGAAAATTAAGTTGTCACTGTAAAGGGTGTTTTCTCTCTTTGGGTTGTTTTTTTTTTTTCTTCCCAGAATATTGGTTCTTAGCCTTTCAGCCGAGATTCTTGGAATTTGCCTCTTAATTTGGGAAATAGTTAAGTAAATGTGTTCGCTCCCGAAAGCCAGGTGTTGAAATTGTTGGTGTAATTGATATTATTCTGATTTCAGTTTGTCTTCATTGTGGCTGATTCTGCAAATCTGATCAATATGTGGATCAATCATTATTCTCACCCTGTTCCTTATACTATTATTATAAATATTACCACTTTATGAAACAGTTGAGTCCTGTGCTTCTGCTTTTAAAAACTGAAGAGAATGTTTTTTCTTGTATCAGACTCATATTCTCTTTGCTCTTGCTTGCATGATATTAACATGGACTTGTAGATTTCGCAGTTAGGGTTTTCCTTTTAAATGCCTTATTTAGTGCCATATCACAAAAAGGTTTTTCTCAGATTAAAAGGGGAATATTCTGTGGATGAATGAAGCTTAGGTAAAATATTCAGAAGAATGTACTGGCCATAAAAGCTATAATTTGCTAACAAAAGAAATTAGGTGAAGGAACTTTCTTTTCTTTACATTTTATAGTTTTTAGATAATATGTGATTTTTGTTTACTTAACATGAAAGGGAATCCCCACTCAGACTCTCTTACAGTTTGTGATTATTTTTGCACATTAAGTGGATCCCCCGATCAGTACCTTGGGAACCAACTCACTCATGGAGGCTCTTCCTGAGAGGAAGTCTGAATGTGAATGTCTGCCTGAACCCACACTGCGTAAACAGGAGTTCTGGGCACAGGTTTGCTGAGCATACAGATATTGGCAGATGGTGATTAGCCGAGAGCATAGGGAAAGCAGAAAATGATAAAGAAATAGCAGAGACGGAGGGCCCTGGCTGGCATAACTCAGTGGATTGAGCGTGGGCCTGCGAACCAAAGGGTCCTGGTTCAATTCCCAGTCAGGGCACATGCCTGGGTTGCAGGCTGAGTCCCCAGTAGGGGGTGTGCAAGAGGCAACCACACATTGGTGTTTCTCTCCCTTTCTCCCTCCCTTCTCCATTCTCCAAAAATAAATAAATAAAATCGTAAAAAAAAAAGAAAGAAAGAAAGAAAGAAAGAAAGAAAGAAAGAAAGAAAGAAAGAAAAGTGGTTTCCTGTCCATAGTGAATGGGGGGTGGAGTCCTGAGGAGGATCCAGGTGTCTGGATTCCCGTTCTGGGAGGCTTGGTGCTGCGTCAGACTTCCTGTCTTCTGAGGGGAATCATTGGCACCATTTTTTTCAGAAGCCTGTGTTTATTTCTCTGTGTTTTTGAGAGGGTTGAGAAATGGGAAAATCCTTCTTGTCATAAAGAAATTTGTTTCAAAATGAATTCCTGGAAAATAGCTGGTGGTGTGCTGTGGGTGTGAGCTGTGGGCTGTGACCTGGGGTCGAACGGTAAGGAAGCTAGTGTTTCCTCCTGGAAAGAAGGTACAAACACTGTATGTGAGGAGCAGAGTCGGGTGTTCAGGAGCGAGTGGAGCTTACGAAAGGCTGGTATATTCTGAATGTGTACACCAAGGAGGACTGTGTAGGGGGTCTCATTAACAGTAATAATAACAGAGTGAAGGTTGACAACTGAGGCTCCAAAGGTCGCCTCGCATCCCTGCATTCTGGGAGAGAAGTCTGCTCACGGCTCTTACTTTGCTCTTTGCAGCAGCTGGGGGGTTAGGGTAAGAGAATTAGTAAAGAATCTGGAAGCTGAGGAAGTTTGATCTCCGGCTCCCTCCTGGAGGTGGTGCAAGATGGCTCCCCCAGCCCCGCTCTGCAGCCACTGGCTTTCTCCTTTCTCTTCTGTCTTTCTATGTTGGGCCAGTGTGTTTCATTTTTTATCTTCAAAGGGAAATGGAAACTATAGGGGAGGGGAGAGAATAAATATATTTTACACTTAGATGTCTTTTGGACCACGTTGCAAAAAGCAAGATCTTGGTTTAAGAAAATGTGATGGGAGGGTCCTAGAGAGATGCTGTCAGTAGATTTTTCTGTTTTCAGAGTGTGGTGGGCAAGTGGTGGGGGCCAGTCCACACCAAGCCCAAAGCAAGATTGATTTGGATGCACCTGTGGCATCCCTTTTCTCAATGCTTTTC
This sequence comes from Anoura caudifer, assembly GCA_004027475.1. NCBI lineage: Eukaryota > Metazoa > Chordata > Mammalia > Chiroptera > Phyllostomidae > Anoura > Anoura caudifer. The sequence continues at coordinate 113,193 of PVKU01000857.1, forward strand.
TTTCCCCCATAGCACAGCAGAATCACACTTATTAACCTTTAGAGTAGGGCTACTTTCTGTGTAGAACTCAGGAATGCCAGCAGAGTAAGATGATAAAAACAGTGGAATTTTATGGCATTGTTTTCTAGAGCTTGATTAATTTCTGTTGGACTTGAAAGATTCTCTGCTTCTCCTTCCGCTTATTACTGGTACTCAACAAGTTTCTAAGCCTCTGATGGGAGCTGGAGTGAATCTTGTAGATCTTTGCTTGGTTGTGACACGGAAAATGATCTTGTGTATTGTGTTATATTGTATTTCTAGAACTCTATGGCTTTGATGTGCTCATAGATTCCACTCTGAAGCCGTGGTTGTTGGAAGTGAATCTCTCTCCTTCTTTGGCTTGGTAAGTAGTCTGTTCCATCTCAGTGAAAGCACTTAAACACTCTTTCCCCGATCATTTCTCCAGGAGACTTCTTCCCCTGGTCACTATGTAGCGGTGTGTAGATCTCTAAAATTGGGAGAGTTGTGGTAAGTTTTCGAAGTCCGTACGGCAACCGTGGATCCCGATCATACTAGTCAGTTTGTGCTGTTTACTGTGCTGTTCGGCTTTTAAGGGATGCTTCTTGCATTAATTTTTATCTCCAGTTCTCTCTCTCTTTTAACTTTGTAGGTGTTCTGTTAAGGCTAAAGAAATAAATGTGGTATTACATTTCCTTTATTATGGAAGGTTTACACAGACTCCAATCCACATAGACTATGAAGAGGGTAGAGTAGATGACTGCTGGTCCTGTACCCTGTTCATACCCTGATACCTACTGAAGATTAAAGTCTAAAAACTTCAAATAATTAAAAACAAACTTTAACCTATCTGTTATTCAGAAGAAGGAAATAAGAATATTTTTCAATACCAGAGAAGATTTTGCTTATACCTATAGCGACATCCAGAGTTTCTATTAGCTGTATGCTTTTCTGAATAGCTAGAGAACCCTGGAGATTTATTCCAGAGACTACCCAGGTGCTGCATTTTTAAGGATGAGCAATGTTGGCAAAATGCCAAGTAATCAAAGCGAGACAGATTGACCCCTTTGTGGGGCAGGAGTTTGGCTTAATCCCAGTCTTAAGGTGGGGAGCTGGATCCTTCAGATGTTGCGCTGCACTCCCGTTCAGCCAGCGTCCGGCGGCTTGCCAGCCAAGCGCATCACACAGGCCAGAGCCCCAGGAGTGAGAGTGAAGTTGGCCCGGCGGGAGATGCACTTCCGCACCGCCGCCGACGTGGCGGTCACTGCCGCGAGGCCTCCAGCTTGCAGTCGGTGTTGTTTCTGTTTCAGTGTGGATTCATTCGTGCTGCATCATCTGGTGATATTTTGGTACAACTTGTATTTTTTTTTGCCCTCATTTGCAAGCCTGCAAACTTATGAAGATTGATTTAGAACAGAAAATGAAGCCTTAAAAAAAGTGCCAAGATAGCCAAAATTTCTTCTTTTGCATGCACAAATGATTTGATGATTGCATCAGTAAATAATGATTTGAGTGACAGGCACACTTATAAAAGAGCATATTAAAAGTCTGACCTTCTAAAAGCCATAGCGATCATGAAGCAGTATTCTTGACTTGTGCAGAATTTGAATTGCATAAGACCTTCCGGAATAAAAAGATTGCATGTCAGGGAATCAGCGCCTTGGTGCGGGGCCTGTCTTGCAGAAGATGAGCTTAACACCGAGCTGTTATTTCTAGTATTTTTGCCAGATTTCTTTGTCTTTTTCCATGGGTTCGATGTGCTTTATGTGTCACCCCTCGTCGACATTTGCAAGTTTTGCTACGTGGGGGCCCGTTACGGGCAGCTGTTATGTTTACCTACTCAGTTATCGACTGCTCTTTTCTTTCTCTGTTCTGTTAGTGATGCGCCTCTGGACCTAAAGATTAAAGCCAGTATGATTTCAGACATGTTCACTGTTGTCGGTGAGTAGTGGTGGCGTCTGAGAACGCACGCAGAAGTCACCCAGCGCGTCCGTGTTGTCAGGCTCCATAGGTGTTGCCAACTGGCAGTTCCTGAGCCACGCTGGATGTTTTGTACTAAAAAAATTATATTTTCAGGGAAGTGTTTATGTGTTTCTGCTGCCCCTGGCTCCATCCTGTCCTGAGGTTGAACCACAACTAGGGCTGAGACTTAATTCCTGGGCACAGGAATTATGAGCTGAGGAAGAGAATTAAGCAAAAGTCTGGAGAAAGTATATTTTTCTCTGAGCTGGGACAGTGAAACCCACTGAAGAAGCTTTGTTACAAAGGAGACTGGCTATATTTCTGCTAGACAGTCTCTACTGGTGTCAACATGATCTTCCGTAGAAGTTATAACTGAAGCAGGTCAGGGAAGAAAACCCTTTTGAGTAGATAAGCCAAAACTTTGAAATGGAGATGGGCGGTCAGGTAGGTATGTTGAGGGTTTGTTGTTGTTTTTCTAAGTACTCTAAAAAGTCATAATAAAATACATTTGAAATGAACTAGTACTTGATGTACCAGCTATAAAACTTAGGTACTCTATTCTCCTTGGGTGGGAATCAGCTTCCTTTTAGGATATAAGTGAAATTAGCCCAAGCTTAATCTCTGAAGCCAGAGAAAGGCCACAAAAACCCATTTTGTTGACTTTTTAAAATTGAATTTACTGGGCGACATTGGTTAATAAAATTATACAGGTTTCAGGTGTGCAGTTCTCTAACACATCATCTGTATGGTGTGTTGTGTGTTCACCACCCCAAGTCAAGTCTCCTTCCATCACCATTTATTCCCCCACAAAGCTCATTTTGAAAGTTGCCAGTAGAACACCTTCAGCAGTTCCAGAGGTGGATCCTGCAATAGGACAAGACTCCTCACTTGCTTCTGGATTCTTCCGGTAAAAACAACATTATTTTCCAGACACCACCCAGGAAGCCACTTTAAAATGATTTGTTTGCATTAACAACTGTGTGTTTTTAAATGGTGGTTTGCATCTTTGCGCTGAAGTTCATCAAAACTGTGCATCTCTTTTCCATCAGAGTCACATTTCAGCTCCCCAGCAAGGAGGGTTGATTTAGCTCTACGTTTTCCTTTCTTGTTCTCCCCAGTTATGGTGGTTCAGAGTTCCCGCAGAGTGTGTGTATGGGAGAGTCATGGTCTAATCTAACCAACCCTCTTGAAGATGGATCGCTGTAATATTTATGATGTTGAAACTGAGTAGTCCATCTCAAGAAAAGGTGCAGCTAAACTTGCTGATTTCTTAGCAAATGGCAGGTTTTAATGTTTCCCATTCTCCATTCAGGATTTGTGTGCCAAGATCCTGCCCAGAGGGCATCAAACCGGCCAATTTATCCCACCTTTGAGTCTGCCAGGCGAACCCCTTTTCAGAAACCTCAGGTGAGCAAATTCAGCATCAGGGAGCCCCAAGGAGGCGGCATACTGGAAAGTGACGTCTGATGTAAATGAACAAGCCGAAGCTCTGTATGCGGTTACTCAGAGCAGGAGAATTTGGGGATCACTCCAGATAGGAGGCAGTTATATTCATCTGTGGTTACAAGCTTGTGCTTTCAAACAGAATTTCTGCCTGCTTTTTCTTTTTTCTTTTCTTTTAGCTTCTTTTTCCATTATCTTTCCTTTTTAATTTTTTTTCTCCTTTTAACAATTGCCCTCTTTTTTTTTTTTTTTTAATCAAATTGACATGCTCATAAATTAGGCACAGAGAGGGAGCCCACAGATTTCTAGTCTTTACTGTGTCACATTTTTTTTTTTTTGATCTTCAGAGATACGCAATTGAAATAATATCATCTCCACAAGTGTTCCTCAATGGTGATGAGGTGTTGATTGAGGTTAAATGAGATAAAATGCCAGTGGAAACCTGTGCGTGTCTAAAACATCATTTGATCAAGCATTGCTCCAGTCTTTATGATTTTGTTCCAGTTAAACCAATCAGCTAATCACTCTGTCTTCTCATTCCATCCTCTAATCAGTCCCTGCCTGTCTAGACCTGGCTAGTTTCCACTTGTTTCTTTGTCTTCTTATCTAAAAAGGCCGTGTTTTCCTCTCTTCCATCTGAGCAGACTACCTCATCTGCTCAGAAGTTTGGAGATTATTTCTTATTAAATCCATCCACTCTGTCATTATCTTTACTTTTCATTTCAGTATTATTTACTTATTGTCTATTGTTTTGCATTCATTGATTTGTTGCTTTTGAATTGTCCATTGCTCCTTTGCTCTCCTTTGCTAGATTGTAAGCTCTCTGAAGGCAGAAACACCTTCTTCTTCTTCTCCCTCCCCTTTCCCTTTTCTTTTCCCCCACTTCCTCTTTAGCCTTCCCTTAATCCCTTTTCTCCTCCCTTCTCCTCCCACTCCTCTTTTTCTTTCTTTCTTTTTTTTTTTTTTGAGGGGAAAGGGGGGAGAAAGGGAGAGAAACATCGATATGTGGAGGAAACATTAATCAGTTGCCTCTTGAATACCCTCAGCTAGGGACCTGGCCCTCAACCACCGGCAACCCTTCAGCCTACAGGCCGGCACTCAATCACGGAAGCACACCAGCCAGGCCAGCCAGGGCTCCCCCCCCCCCCGCCCCCCTGTTCCTTTTCTTCCTCTTCCTTTTGCCTGCTGGTCTTATTTAGAGTAATGCTATGTCTGTTTGCCATGCTTATATAATGCTGTTTATTCAGAGGACTTTTCTTTGGAATGGGGTTTGCAGACTCAAATGCCGATAGGGGCCATAGGTGGACAGTGGGAATGAGGAAATAGGGCCAGGCATAATACAGCTAAGAGTGAGGGACTGCAGGAAACTAGAGAGGGCATGCCTCCTCTAGAAGGGGGCAGCTATTTTACTGACGCGCTGTGGCTGACCGTCGCTGTCTATGAGTGTGGGCCGTGTGTCATCAGACTTTCCGACTGTCAAGAGGAATCAGAAATCTTATTTTAAAATATTGGCAACTAGTTCAATTAGAAAGATACTCTGCAGACAAACACAATGCATCCCCTCACTGGATTCCGTCTGCTTCTGCGGGCTGCTGCCTGTGTCCTCCTGCTGTGGACAGGGCTGTGATGTGGGACAGGGCCTGCTGTATGTTAAGGGGCATTATCTTGCATTGGAAGTAAAACGAGATAACAGGGTTGTACTTGTTCAGTACATCATCACAGATCAAAGGGTTTTCTTTAATTTTTTAATAAGAAAAGGTAGAGGATTAATGAGGTACACCAGGGAAACTGAATTTAGGCAGTCACATCCTTTTGCGAATTGTTTTCCGCAGTACCTGTGGCCGGAGCCACAGGATTGTGTATAAAGGACTGGATGTTTTGGCACAGCTTCAACAGCTTCTGCCAAGTTTCACTTTGGGGGTATCTCTGTGTCAATCTTGGGTGAAATGATCCCTTTTCTTAGCTTGTCAGTCAGCTTCTATGGCAACACTTTGCAAATTGTAGAAAATTTATCACCATTTGTTTTATTTTTTTTTTTTTTGCTGCCTGGTAGGTAATGGCATGACTTCTCCATAAGTGACCTATAGGACATTTATTTAAGGCTGAAGGAACCATGGACCTGGGTTTTGTTTTTACGCACTGTGTGAAACACGTTGCTGAGGAGGAGTGGTTAACTTCAGGGTCTCTAGTGCGTGACTGGGGGGTAGCGCCCTCTGCGGGGAGAAGAGGAAACTGCGATGGATAGGCCTCAGGAGAAAGCTGTGCGGAAAATAGTGAAGCGCTCTCGTTTTCCAAGGATGCAGTATAGGTCTCTTGCTTTTGGTTTTTGCATGGGTATCATCTTCTTGTTTATATCATAGAGCACAATTTGGAAAATATTTGCATGTTAGGAGAAGATAAGGCTTTATTCCATTTTCTGTCTTTTATAGCGTCCGGCACAGTTTCAGTCATCAAACACTAAACAGGTAAGTTCTGCATCATTTGGAGACTTCATTCAAATTTTTATTTCCATTCCCTAAATGGAAAGCCTTTTAGCTTTACTCTTTCACACTACTACATATTTCATGCACCTGTTTGCTGAGCAGTTTAATAATGTAAACACGTGAAATACAGAACATGTGAGAGTGAACGCACAGAGGTCTCTTTGGATGTGGAGTCCAGAAGCAGAGGTTGCAGGTTCTGTGAACCCTGCTGTCCTGCGACTGGTTGCCTTGTGACGGAGGCGGTCAGATTTGAAGGACAGACAGTGTTCAGGGGCGTGTCCAGTGCTTTCACCAGACTGTTGTGGAAAGGAAATACCGTGGTTCACAAATAGCCTTTCTGTTGATCAGACACCCTAGGAAACATGCTGTTGTCAGCAGGTTAACATGGGGGGCGCTTGCACTTCAGGTGGGGCCGCATTGGAGTTTCTCAGCAGATGACGTCCGTTACATGTAGGGATTTGCAGTTTCCTGACTCTTCGAAGCTCTGCTTTAATTAGTGTCTTGGATCTGGTCTTTAAAATAAAGACAGTATTTTATCTCCATCTCTTAATGATCAACCTTTGCCCTCTTACTATTCTTGTTAGCAGTATTTGAAAACCACTCTCACTTTCTTCCATGAAGGTTGTTTTTTAAACATCCCTTCGAAGGACAGGGTGGTACCGGGGCACTGCTCCTGCCAGTCAGTGCTCTGAGACGAGGAGTACGGACGGGTGTTCCGTACGTAAGTGCGTCACTTCCACCTGTTCTTCTGCAGTGTGTTTATTTTGACGTTTGTCCTCTCTGATGCAGTTTCTGATAAGCTCAGAAGCTTGAATTGTAACTCCCTTAGCTGTTATTTTTGATAAAGTGATTTAACATGGCTTATGTGAATCCAAGAAGTAAAAAGAACAACTTACTGGTTGTCTAGTATTTAGTAAAAGGCAAAAGATTTATACGCTCTAAAGAGAAACCAGAGTATGGTTGTCTAGTGTTTAGTAACTGGTTAATGTGGTTCTGTAACATGAATTTTAATGTTTAGTTGGTAGAATTCAAAACTCCATAGTATTTAGTGTTGTTTATTTAGCAAGTACCTAAGTCTGCTAGCTGCTGTCCCACCCCTGTCTCAAATCTAAGGCTGTTGACTTCAAAGAGCTTACATTCTAAATGTCTCTTAAACTAATCTACTTAAGGAGAACATTAAAAGTACTGTTTCATAGCCTTCTGACTCTCCCTCTGAAGAAGTGTCTCTGATAGGTAATCCAATCTTCATTTCTCCTTACCCGTTTCAGCCCCGGCACATCTGCCCCCTTGCTGGAGGTGCCAGAGGTTGCATAGCCTGTGGATGAGCAAGGCCTCGCCCCACCAGGGCTGTCTCTGAACCCTGCTGACAGGACACAGGCCTTTCTGGTTTCACTCAGCCCACTTTATACGTACGGAGTCCTTTGACTCTTATTGTTCTTTGCAGCGTTCTCCTTTGTCACTGTCTTTGGGTTAGTGAGGTGCTCTCAACTCTGCAGTAGTTCTGTCGGAACTCCAGAGAAAGAAAAGAAACTCTCTGCTCTGGCCGTTTCGGCTCTGTCGAGTTTTCTCTTTCTGCTGCTGCCAGATTGTGACGTCACAACCCCTTGCCCGTTGGTTGTCTGGCTCTTCCTTTTTAATCCGTTATCTCTTTCTACGTCTCTTCTTTCTGTTGAGTTCTGTGGTTCACATTTCCCACTCACCAGAAGTTACTTTTCGGTATTCCAAGGCAGGCAGCATGGTTTTGTGGAAGGAACTTGGACTTTTGAATCAGGTAAACCAGGATTCAAATTTGCTCTGTCAATAACTTAACCGTTAGACCTTGGGCCAGTTCCCTGAAGTCTCTGAGGCTCACTTTCCACATTTGTCAAATGAGACTAATGATATACACATGGAGCTATGGTGCGGAAAAACGATAAACTGCAGGTAAAATATTTAGGATAGCTGTGGACGCGTAGTTACTGGACACGAAGGTTTGGTCCCCTTCACACTTGTCGTACTGATTTTTCTTTTACCCATTCGATAGCTGGTATCTGGTGTTTTTGACGTTCATTTCTCTGTAGTCCTGTTTTTCACATTTGCTGTCATCCACAAATGCAAATAAATTTGTTTATTATGATTTGTTTATCCATCCTGCCAGGCAGTCGTGAAGATTCTAAGTCGTACCTAAGACCCATTTTGGAAATCACTTCCTAACTTGATTCACTGCTACGTATCTTATCCTACAATTGTGTCTTTTAACTGTTTTCAGTTATCGTTGGTGTATTTCATTTATTATATCATGACATTAAGCCTTGATTGGCAACATAATTTTGAACAAAAATTGCATGAAATTTTTACAGATGCCTCTGAAATCCAAAGCCGTTACATCTATTTGCTATATTTCCTTTTTTGTAGTTTTGTCCTTAACCAAAGTTTTAAAGTATGTTTTAATGTAAAGCAGTGTCCATGCTCTAGTATTTGATGAGCCCATTAAACTAAATGTTTATGGATTTTTTCTTTTAATATTTATTCTGTTTTATTCGGAATTCAAGTTAGACTTACCAGCAGGCAATCACCAGGAGCATACTTAATACATTTTTGAAGATTGATACCTCACTGGTTTTTTTCTAATTCTCTGGTACTTTCTCAGTTCTTCATGGCTTTTCAAACCATGTAAGTGGTTTGCTTGTTTATTTTAAAATCCAGTTCCCTTAATAAGAAGATGTAAGTCAAGTCTCTTGGACCTGCTGACTTACATTTATCCCTAATATTCAGATGTTACATATCTCTTTCTTTATAGTAACACAAGCCTGCTTATTCAGTTACTTTTTTTTTCTTTATAATTTCAAAGTATACTTCTGGTTATCATTACATTTAACTTCTTGATTAGCCATTTTTTTTGTTTATTCCCCCCAGATTTATTCATATTTGGTCCTTTTTGTTCATTGTCTTTAATTTGATAGAATTAATTCATTTTGTTTTTTAAACTTGATCTTATCTTTTATTATCACAAATAAATCAAGCTGTTTCTAGGTCTTTTGTTTTTAACAGAATTCTAAACTTTGTAAAACAGCACTGGGACATTTTTATTCTTGCATGTGTTCTCTGTCAAACAGACTATTTTTGTCCTTCCATTGTGGTATCTTTTAAAATACCTCACCTTTTTTCATATTTTATGTTTTGTCCACTTCTTTTCATTGGTGGTACTTGCCAGCTTTCTTAGGCTGAGAATCATTTTTTGGATTCAACATCTATTTCTTACTGCTTTTCAGTGGGGACAGATGGTTCTTTGTCTTAATAATTTTATGTTCTCAGTCATTTCTTCCCTAGCAATAAAGGTTAGATGTGTAAGGGATTCTTCTCTGGGTATGTTTCTGAATCATAAGTTGTAATGATAATAATTTAACATCTTTGATACATGTTGCATGGCAGATTTTTCACCTAGACAGTATTTGGCAGTTCTAAGGCTATCTGAGTACCCAGTAATTTAAATCATGTGTCATCTAGCCAGAGACAATGGTTCCCTTTAAGGTCGGAGGTGCTTTATTTCCTTAGTGCATTCATTCAATCCAGTAGAATATGCAGATTTATTCTGTCTACCACCTAAAGTCAAAACTATAGAAAGGCTCGCATTTGGACCGTTTTGCTCATTTTTGACAGTTCCTGGTGGCTTTTCTAATTGGTTGTTTCCTTTTTTCTTTTACTTTGCTTTTAATCTCCAGGTGTGCCTTCTTGGCACTCATAAGCATCTCTGCCTCCTCTTCCTTGACCTCCTCTCTCACTCTTCCACTCCCTCCACCTACGTCTCCTTTTTTCTCACTGCCTTTTCTTTTTTTAAAAAATATATTTTATTGATTATGCTATTACAATTGTTCCAATTTTTCCTCCTTTGCCCCCTTCTGCCTGGTATCCCCTTTCCCTCCAGCATTCCTGCCCTCCTTAGTTCATGTCCAGGGGTCATGCATATAAGTACTTTGGCTTCTCTATTTCCTATACTATTCTTGACATCTCCCTGTCTATTTTGTTCCTGCCAATTATGCTTCTCAATCCCTGCACCTTTTCCCTCATTCTTCCTATTCCTCCTCCCCATTGATCGCCATTTAACCCTCCAAATGATCTCCATATCCATGAATCTGTTCCTGTTCTGGTTGTTTGCTTAGTTTGTTGTTTTAGATTCAGTTGTTGATAGTTGTGAATTTGTTGTCCTTTTAGTGTTCATAGATTTGGTCTTTTTTTAAATTAAGTTCTTTTAACATTTCATGTAACAATGGCTTGGTGATGATGAACTCCTTTACCTTTACCTTGTCTGGGAAGCACTTTATCTGCCCTTCAATTCTAAATGATAGCTTTGCTGGATAGAGTAATCTAGGTTGTAGATCCTTGATTTTCATCACTTTCAGTATTTCTTGCCAGTTCCTTCTGGACTGTAAAGTTTCTCTTGAGAAATCAGCTGACAGTCTTGGGAATTCCTTTGTAGGTAACTCTTTGCTTTTTTTCTTCTTGCTGCTTTTAAAATTCTCTCTTTATCTTTAACCTTTGACTTTTTACTTATGATATGTCTTGGTGTGATCCTTTTTGGATCCAACTTGTTTGGAACTCTCTGTGCTTCCTGAACTTGTATGTCTATTTCCTTCACCAAATTAGGGAAGTTTTCTTTCATTGTTTTTTTAATTAAGTTTTAAATTTCTTTTCCTCTTCTCCTTCTGGCACCCTTATGATTCGGATGATGGTACTTTTAAATTTGTTCCAGACATCCCTAAGCCTGTCCTCATTTTTTTAAATTTCTTTTTTCTTCCTGTTGTTCTGATTGAATGCTTTTTCCTTCCTTGTGTTCCAAATCATTGATTTGATTCTTGGCTGCATCCTCTCCATTGCTGGTTTCCTGTAGATATTTTTTTTATTTCACTTAGCGTAACCTTCATTTCTTTCCTTATGTTTTTGCTGTACTCAGTGAGTTCTTTGAGCATCCTGATCACCACACAGTGTTTTGAACTCTGCATCTGATAGGTTGGTTATCTCTCTTTCATTTAGTTCTTTTTCTGGGGTTTTGTTCTGTTCTTTCATTTGGGCCATATTTCTTAGTCTCCTTAACTTAGCAGCCTCCCTATATTTGTTTCTGTGTGTTAGGTAGAGCTGCTGTAAAAGGCACCTGTAAATTGTGTGGGGTGGAGCCTTAGGGGATCACCAGGGTGGGGAAGCCCACATGACCACTTTGTGGCTCTGTGTATGGGAAGGGCTTGGAGAGGGGACAGTGCTGCTGCCTGGCTTCTGGAGGTTTGCCTAGCACCACACTTCCAGTCATTTAACCTACTTTCTGTATGTGACTGGCGCCCTTCCAGCTGTTGCCCTGATGGTGAATTCCAGGGAGGGTGGATTTGTGTATGTCCTAAGTCTGTGCAGGCCCTTTAAATGAACTCTTCTGAAAATCTGGCAGTTTCCAACCCCCACTGGTTTTTACAGCCAGAAGTTATGGGGAATTATCTTCCCAGAGGTGGAATCCTGGCATGTGCAGTCTGGCCTGGGGCTGGGATTGCTCGCTTCCAAGGTAGCCCTCCCGATTTTTGTCCACCACACGTGAATGTGGGGCTGCCCATTCTGCTGCCACCACCTCTCCATGCCAGACTGAATCTCTGCGCCTCTCTGCCATCTCTTCGACTCTGCCTCCTCCTGCCCATCTGGATGAATGTAACTTCTGTAAATCCTTGGTTGTCGGACTGCCATACAGCTCAATTTTCTGATGGCTCTGGTTGTTATTTGCTTTGAGAAATAGTTGTAATTCTGTTTGTGGTGGCGTGAAGAGGCAAAGCATGTCTACCTACTCCTCCATCTTGACTGGAATTCTCTCACTGCCTTTTCTGCCACCTGTGTCTGTAATTTAGATCACATTCCATAATAGTTCATTTCTTTAACAAATATAGGCAGGATTCAACCAATGGCCTGGGGTAGTAATGTGTTGTTGCTTATGTATAATACATTTCTCTATAAACCAGTTCAGCAGATATTGTGTTGATTTTTAAAAATTCTCTCAGCTCAACTTATTAGAAAGCTGAGATTGGCAAAATACTTTTGACTTTCTAGCCTGATATTTTCTAGTAACTCCCGCAAGGACACTGGAAATCTGGGTAGATTTTTAGAGAGGCATTTGAGATTCCTAGACTTTATTTATTTATTCATTATTTTTTATTGTTGTTCAAGTACAGTTATCTCCATTTTCTGCCCACCACTCCCTCCTCCCTGCCCATTTCCACTTCCCACCCTCAATCCTTCCCCCTTTGTCTTTGTCCACATGTCCTTTATACATGTTCCTTGATGACCCTTCTCCTCCCCCTCCTTTATCCCCTCTCCCCTCCCCTGTGGTTACTGTCAATTTATTCTTTATTTCAGTGTCTCTGGTTATATTTTACTCACTTGTTTGTTTTGTTGATTAGGTTCCACTTATAGGTGAGGTCATGTGGTATTTGTCTTTCACCACCTGGCTTATTTCACTTAGCATAATGCACTTTAGTAGCTACAGTTTTTCACATCTCTCTTTCTCTCAGCCTTTTTAATAGTTTAGATGGAAATAAACAAGACAGACAGAGAACACAAGCTCTGTACTGTTCCTTGTTTTAAGGGCACTAATTCCATCAAACCAGGACCTCACCATTCTGCTGACCTCAGTAATCCTAATCACCTCCCAAAAGCCGTACCTCTAAACACCATCACACTGGGTGTTAGAGCTTCAACATATGAAATCAAGGGGGCACAAACATTCAGCCCGTAACAGTGAGTATTGCTAAAAACCTTAGTTATCAAAATGCCTTTTCGTAGGTCTACACAAAGAGAAAAATAAATGCGGTAATAGCTTCTGAAAATGGGACTACTTCTCTCTGGTCAGAGTTACTGGTAGGGATTTAGAAAGTCCATTTATACCCACATTTCTTGAATTATTTAATATTTTTCCTACTTAGCAGATTGGTCTTATTTCATCAGTCACTTCATCTGTTGAAAGAATAGTCTGTTCTCATGTTTTATATGATCTGGTCTCCCATGTTACCTTTGTATTCTTCTGTTTCTGTAACCTCAAAGTCAGATGTCTTGTGCTTAGATGACGTGCCCAATCATCATTCAGAAAGGGAAATAGCATAGATTATTTGTGGGATCCAAGATGTACACGGCACATTATTTTTATTTGTGGGGTTCCCAGGGCTGTTGTCCTTGATTCCAGTTTCTGAAAGTCCAGCAGCCTAAGTATTTCTCAAGTTGTAGCCTTCTGGTCACAGCTCTTTTATGTGTCACTGATGGCTCTCATCTTAATATTTTCCTCCTCAAGTTCTAAAACTACGTAGCCCAACTTTTTCATCTGGGCCAGTGTGGATTGCTCATTGTTTTCTGTCTATGTCTCACTTCTAGTCTTCCTTCCCCAGTGCTGAAAAGAATATAGCACTGAAATAAACACACAATTTTACACTGAGGATTGTTTCAGATTTTTTCCCATATTCCTGAAAATATTACATGTATTCTAAACCAAGATTAGGAGTACTAGCTTAGAAAGACATGTGGACATCTTTCTTTTTTTCCTGCTTGTTACTTTCAACCCATGGTATCTTCCTGCTCTTCTGTTTTCTCTCCTTGCCTTTGAGTTTACTAGCTTGCATCTATTGCCCAGGGTTTCACGTTAAGAGATTAATTACAGAAAATGGGCTTTGGATTTGAGCTTATACATACTTGGAAAGATAATGATGTTGGGGCCCTGAATAGAAGGAAATGAAGAAAGATAATGAAAATGGTTTTTGTGTTTTTGTTTTTCCTTCTTTGTAGCGTTCCCGTCCACACTCTGCCAGTGATGCGGAAATGAAAAACCTTGTGGGCTCAGCCCGGGAGAAGGTGCCGGGAAAGTTAGGTGGTTCTGTGCTTGGTCTTTCAATGGAGGAGGTAAAGATAACTCCATTTCAGGCTTTTGTGGGTTAACACAGGGCTTGGTGAAAATTAGCAAGTTATTAATAACATTCATGACCAACTCCTATGTTATACTGAAAAGAGAAAGACTCAAAATGGGAGAAACCTCTTCTCAGGAAACAGCATCTTAAATGTAATTAATTCTTCCTCATGCTTTTTCATATTCTTGGGTCATAGCTCCCTTATGTTCCATAACCACATGGATTCCAGTCTTCAGAGTAGGTGCTCATCTTATTTTCTCTTCCTCCATGTAGATCAGAGTTTTACGGAGGGTGAAGGAAGAGAATGATCGGAGAGGTGGATTTATTCGCATATTCCCTACATCAGAGACATGGGAAATATATGGGTGAGGTGACTACCTTTTTTTTTTTTTTTTACTTAAATCTGTACCTCAGGTCCACACAATTGGATAAAGTGGGACATAGTGCCATCATTGCTTCCCACGTGATACCTTTCTTATTTTGTGTTTATCAATACTCTGTTTTGAAAAAATATTGTTTTATCTTCTATATGTGTGCCTACACAATATGTCGTTTATTTTTCAGGTTTACATGCAGTAAAATGCACCCATTTTAAGTGTACAGTTTGATGATGAGTTTTAACAAATATAAACACTAACTTAACCGTTGTTAGCTGTCTCCACAATCAAGATACAGAACTTGTCCATCACCTCCAGAAGCCCCTCAAGCCCATTCACAGTCAGTCCCCCTCATTTCCTCAAGTACGAGACATACACTGATCTGCTTTATGTTACTCTAGTTTTTCTAGGATTTCATATAAATGGAATCTTACAATATATAGTCTTTGGCATCAGGAGTTTTTTGTTTGGTGCAATGTTTTTGAGATTTATTCATGTTGTTTAAAGTAATAGTTCATTCCTTATTTCTGTTATGTACTGTTATGTACTGTTTATTAGTATACCACAATTTGTTGATTCATTCAGCTGTTGTAGATCATTGGGTTGTGTCTAGTTTGGGGCTATTATGGAGCAAGCTGCTATGAACATACATTGAACATACATGTACAAGCCCCTGCATGGATATATGATTTTATTTCTCTTGGATAAATACCCAGGAATAGAAAAGGTAGGTCACATGAGAAGGAATAAAGGATAGTATGTAGTACCATTTTACATTTTACCAGCATTCCAGTTGCTCCCTATCCTTGTCAACACTTGTTATTGTCAGGCTTTCAATTTTAGGCATTCTAGTGGTAGCATATCTCTATGGTTTTAACTTGATGTTCTGTGGATAATGATATTGAGCATTCATGTACTATTGGCTATTTGTGTGTCTTTTTTTTCCATTTTAAATTTAGGATTTTTTAATCTTTTCATTATTTTGTTATAAGGGACTTTTGATTCAAGTCCTTTCTCAGATATTTATAGTGTGAATATTTTTTTCAAGCCTGTGGCTAGATTTTTCACTTTTGTAACAGTGGTTTTTAAAGAACAGAAGTTTAAAATTTCAGTGAAGTCTAGTTGTCTACATTTTTATTAATATATAGTTATTGAGTGTTAACCAAGGGTCTAGCACTTTGCTTGGTGCCTTGGAGTATAAAACAAATATTACATGGGATCTCTGTTCTTTGAGAGTTAACAGTATGATTATGGAGAAATTATTTCTACATAAAGTAAAAATAGCTCAGATTTCTGTAGCTCTATGTAATTATAACATACTTTGTATACATCATTGTTATTTTCATTTTAACAGTGAGGAAAGTAAGGGTCAGTAAAGTGATGTGACTTATTCGTGATGTCACAATGGGACTTGAGTCAAAGATTTTGACTCTAGATCCTGCCTTTTTCCTGCTTCATCATGCTGTTTTCCTAGAAGAAACATTTTACTCTGTGAGACAGTGTACGACCGGTCCTGCAGACGTACAGTAACGGCCAGCACAGTTCAGACATGGGCACCTCTGCAGACTCGGCGCAGTCCTGTCAGGAAGGCTTCATGCAGCAGGGTGGACTTGAGCTGCTTCTGGAGGAATAGATTGTGAATGATGTCCAGACAGAAGCAAAACGACCAGTGGGAGGTGTGGTGTGAGAGGGTGTAAGGAGACTTGCCAGGCCACGCTGCAGGGCCCAGTTCGCGGAACTCTGGGGACAAAGTGTGAGTGAACTGGTGGTGTAGACTGTTCACCTTTGGAAAGTTGGAGGAGAACGTGCATGCCCCCAGCAATAGGCATCGGGGAGCCTTTGAAATCTTTTTGAGGAATACCTTGATGCAACAGTCCTCTGTCTACACGTCCGTGTTTTTACACCCGCATTCCCAGCTTCATCTGACCTTGTTCCCCTAGCTATGTGATTTTTTTGGTGGTGGTTTTCTTTTTATTTTTCGGTTTTATTTTCTGAATGTAGTATGTCACCTTTTAGTAATCCAGGAAATTCTGCATTTATTCCTTATTTTCTAAATTAAGTCCTCTATTCATTTTATTATATTTGCTACTATAGTATTTTATCATTTTAATTGGAGCAGTGCCTCCCCTTTGCCACTTTAGAAACAGTGCCACTTCTGTGCTGGATTCGTGCTTGTATTTCTCCATTTTCTGTCTTCTATGAGCTTCAGAAATAACTGGTTTCTTTCTTTGTCTTTCAGGTCCTACCTTGAACACAAGACCTCCATGAACTATATGCTGGCAACACGTCTCTTCCAGGACAGGTGGGGATTTGCTATTCTTATCAGTTTGGCAGGACTAGACCGTAAAATTGGGAAATGGTACATACACATGAAGGAGAAAGCTTTACAGAAGTCTTTGTGTAAAATCTTTGCTAGAAAAGGCCTTGAAGAATATATGATATAACTCATTTTTCCAGACTTCATTCACTCCCAGAGCTTTGTAACGTTTCCACAGATGAGAAGGTTAAACTAATTTAGCTACTTTTATGTGGAGTGTTTATCTACTGACAAATATGCCTTTTTATTAATATATTTATTGGGAGTGAACCAATATGTAGTATATTGCTTGGTGCTTTGGAGTATAATGCAAATAATAGATAGGATTAAAGCATAACAATGTATAAATTTTAAAGATCTTTTCATTTTAAAAGTTAAACCATTAAGATCTTTAAATAATCTTAATAGGCACCTTAAACTTTATTCTCTTTATAGGAAGGCCCTTATTTGGTGCTTTTTTACTTTAGATGGAATGTAGCAGACAGGATCGTCTGTTTTCCCAGACTAAAGAGATTAGAGTGATCAGATTAGAAAAGGTGGAGGGGAGGTAATTCACAAAATAAATACACTGAGAATTGTAAGAAATGAGAACTGATAACCTCGATACAAGGGGAAGTAGGGGGAGATGATGGAAAGCAGACCTTGGAATTCAAATAGCACAGCAATCGCAGACTGCTTAGTCCCACGTTGCTTTGGCTGCCCCCAAGACATGGCTGCACTACAGTGCCGTTCAGTACCCGACTCTCAAAACACGGTGCCTTCGTTATTTAGGGAAACCTGTGTTAGATTCAGGGTTCATGTCCCTTTTGCAGGATTCTTAAATTAGAACCCAGAGTTCAGCCATGTCTTGCAATTTCATGATCTGTTACCAGGAAATGTATGGGATTTGCAATTTCTCTGTAAATTTGAAGTTATTACCATTGATTAATGACACTATGCAGCTTCTGATGAAAAGAAATCTTCAGATTTACTTAGAAGACATAGAAGCTCTGTTTTTTATAAGCCTCTTCTATCTTTAGAGTTCGTATATTTTACCAAGATGTGTTTTGGCGTGTCACTTTGCATTATTTTGGTTTTGTAGTGCATGAGTCCTTTCAGCTGGAAGATTTAAGTCTTTGAACTGTAAGAAGTACACTGTCTCTCCTCTCCTTGTGGAACTTCTGTTAGATCGGGTCTTCTGTGATGTCCTCTGTGGTTCTTCACTTTTTGTCATACTTTTGATGTCATTGTCTCTTAGCTTTAAATGCTGGCAGAGTTTTTGAGCTTTGGCTCCTAAAACTGCAATAAATCTAAACTCTAAAACCTTCAGCCTTATCTATTTTGTTATTTAAGACTAGCACAGAAGAGGGTTGTTCAATTTATTTAGGCAAGTATGATTTTAATATCAAAGAATCATTTTTGCTTTCTGATTAGTTCTCATAGTTTATAGATGTAATATCTTTTCACATCTCTTTGACTGTCTTGATTAGTTTGTTTAATGTTCCTTCCTGGGTTTGTTTTTTTTGTTTGTTTTTTTGTTTTGCATTGTATTTAATTCTTCTGGATTAGTACTGTTTGTTCATGTCCTTATTTCTAGTTTATACATTATATGTCCTCAAATATTTGGTGGTCTTTGATTTCCAGGCATGGTTATGAGTAATGGACGGGCTGCCTGGGATAGGCAGGTTGCAGGAGCCTCCTCCCAGGTTCCCTGGGTCTGCTTCTGCACAGACAAGGACTCTGTGCTTGCGGCCAGGTCTTTCCATATTTGCCTTCCCTCCAAGGAGAAGGAAGGCTGAGCACCACAGTAGCCAAAAATAGGAAGCATTCTCCTAGGGGTATCATACAGTAAAAAGACTTGAGATATAATAATGGATGTGCTTTTTAATTAACACATTCAATAACAAGACCTAGCAGTGGGTCTAATAACCACCATAATTTCAGAAGTGTAAGTGTTGGCAATATTTTGAGATACCTGTTAGCAACTCTAGAGTAATATGAAAAAATATGTTAATTCTTTTGGTAATGAAATCACACTAATACTACAGAGGATGGTTTCCTACATGTATGTGAAAGAAATGCCAAATTTAGGTTAAGATTACTATTTTTCTCTATCCACTCCCTGAATTCTTTCTTCAGGCCCTACTTAACACTTCTGTATTCTAAAGACTTGGATTTACAAAACCCAAAAAACCCTGAATTTCCCTGTTTAGCAAAGAAAGTCCTCATGATCTACTCCTAACTACGTTTTTAGCCTAATCTCCATTTCCCCCCCAGGCTGGGGCCAGCAGACCACTCTACTTGCTCTTCGGTGCCTCTTTGTCCTTACACCACACTCCCATCTCTTAGAATGACCTTCAGTCTGCCCTTACATTCTTTTTTTTTTTTTTTATGCAAAACGATTTTTTTAACTTGACAAGGGGTTTCTTCTAGAAAAGAGAATTTGGTTTAACATTTGAAATTGAATCAACATACTTCACCTTATTAACAAAATAAAAAAGATATAATACCCATTCATGGGAAAACTACTGCAAAGTTAAATAAAGCTTTGTTAACCAGGAAAAAATATCTGCAAAAAGCTTAGAGCAAATGTGACACTTGATATTTGCTGAAAACTTTTCTCTGAGTTTGGGTATGGAACACAAGTTTTAGACTCAGTCATATAACTGTTTATACTAATAGAATTAGATCTCATTAGGGAAGTTAATTGAGCTCTGCAAATTAGCATTGCAAATTCAAAAACCAGGAAGAAATAACAAGAATAAAATATTCACTTATGTGTTCTGTAAAACTAAGATTAGAAAGGTTGCTTTTCTTATAGCAAGGTATTTAGTAAATTAAAGATGTTCTGGACCCCTACTACTTCTGGACTTTCTAGCATTTTGTCCTTTTTTTCTGTTAGAAGAAGAGAGTATTTCTCTTGTCGCTAAATCTTTTTTTTTATTTTTTAGATTTTATTTATTTTTAGAGAGAGGTGAAGGGAGGGAGAAAGGGTTAGAAACATGAATGTGTGGTTGCCTCTCGTGTGCCCCCTACTGGGGACCTGGCCCGAAACCCAGGCATGTGTCCTGACTGGGAATCAAACTGGCAACCCTCTGGTTCATAGGCTGGCACGCAATCCTCTGAGCCACACCAGCCAGGGCTCACTAAATCTTTGTATTTTTAAAATTCTACCTCCCATGTGTACCTTATGTGTCTGAAGTTTCACGTTGCTATCTCTGTCTTTCTCATTATAGGAACAATTTTATGATCTAAGCCAGGGGTGTCAAACTCATTTTCACCGGGGGCCACGTCAGCCTCACGATTGCCTTCAAAGGGCTGAATGTAATTTCAGCTCCTTAACAGCTAAAGAGTTGTTACATTTATATCATCCTAAAATTATGTCAGCCCTTTGAAGGCAACCGCAAGGCTGATGTGGCCCCTGGTAAGAATGAGTTTGACACCCTGATAAGCTGTTTAAGCTAATAGTGACACAAATTTCTTATCCGTTATAAACTAGGTATATTTTTATTAGCTGACTTAAAAGTTAGATGATTCAATCAATTCAGTTTTTCTAAATCTTTGATCCATTTTATCTGACTTCCTGGTAAGTTAAGTAGTAGTACTCACTACTGCTTTTTCTCAATCCATGTTTAAGGATCTCTAGTTGGCATGATTGTTTAGGAAGCAGTCTTGGACGTTTCTGAGGAGCTTGTTTTTATAAGTTTTGGGTTAGGCAAGCACCTGTGAAGTAACCTAATGGAATGATACCCTCAAATATGGTGTGGTTTTCCAAATTTTTGTGTCCAGTAGCTGTGCTTCTCCATGATAACCATTCATGTGGTGTGATTTAGAATTAGGGCCTTAAAGTTATTCCAAGATTCTGTCAAGTGAGTGAAGAGGCCACTCCACATTGCTGCACGTGATAGGCAACAGATTGGAGAGTTTGTGTAGGCATTCAGAAAGGAAGTGCCATATGCTCTTATGAGGTTGGTAAGAGGAAGTCTTGCTGCCTGGTTTCCTGGGTAGAATGTTAGCCTTCCCTCAGCGGAGTCGCTCACAACTGGCACCGTGGGAGGCGCACTGGGCCAAGCCTGAGCCGCCCCCCACTTCTTCCCACTGATCATGGTACCTGGCCCAGCCAGTGCTGCTACTGCCGATACACTCATCCCTAAATTGTTTTCTGGGTATGTCCTGCATCCTCTTACCCAGACTAGGAGGAGGTTCTCCCAGCCCTTTTTATCCCGTAGTCTGATTTAGATTCCCGTGTTCTATAATAATTGCCTGTTTACCGGGCAGTCTACTTCACATGTTGATTTATAAGGGGGAATATTTTGATACGTTCATTTTTGTCAGTATCAGGAATCTACCACGTGGTAGGCACACACACAAAAACAGGCATTGGAAAAAATGGAAAAATGGAAATTGCTTGTCGCAAGCCCTTCCAATAAGTCTGTTCTCTTCAGTCTGAATTGATGTTTTCCCTCCTGCAGACTCCATTGTATTATTGTCAGAATTTCTTTCAAACTAATTCTTTAATCATTTCTTTAGGTTAATTTTGTCCACCTTTCCTGCTCCCCCTCACTCCTCCTTCACCTACCCGCCCTGCCCTGGCAACAGTGTTTCCCGTACTTTATTACAGGATGGCTGTGCTTTTAATCCTGTCATGTAGTGACACCTGGGGGTCTTGTGAACCATATTTCTCTCCTGGCCCCACCCCCAGACTGAAGTATTAGTAAAAAAAAAAAAAAAAAGCTGTCTGGAAGACGCTAATGTGAAGCCATGATTGCAAACTAGTGGAGAAAACCATTATCTGATGAAAGTTAAAAGCATCTTAAGACTCTCTGATGACAATGTGATAATATAAGGACATTAGTATGAATAGAAGACTTGAGAAGGGAAAGACAAAACATTTTGGTGAAGACAAACTTTCACTTGATTTTTCTATAGATAGTAAATCTTGGTATTGATTGTATCTGTGTCTTTAAAAAAAAAAAACATCCAATACCAAAGGTTACATGTTGTGCGGTTTCATTAATGTAACATACTGAAATAGTACACTTTTAGAATGGAGAGCAGATTACAGGGAGTTGGGGGCGGGGCCAGGTAAGAGGTGTGTTGTCATAAAAGGGTAACACGGGGGATCCTTATGGTGATGGAACTGTTGGGTATCTTGTCCGTGGTGTGGGATACATCAGCTTGCACCCAGGTAAAATTGTACTGAACTAAATGAACACATTTACAAATGAGTACAAGAAACACTGGGGAAATTTTGAAAAGAGTGTTAGGTGAAAGGAAATTGAATGAGGAGAAAATATTTTTAAAGAAAAACAGAAGCCAATTTAGGCATGAATGGCATTCACTTCCTGTGGTTAGAGTGACGGAGAGCATCACTTGTGGGAAGTCTGTTTCTCATGAGCAGCTTTTTGAACTCATGAGAACTGCGATCGGTTTCTTCTCCTCACACAGTTCAGTGAAAGTAGAAAGAACACTGGAGTGTGAGACCTAAGCCCTGGGTTCAAATGTAAACCTATTAAGCTCCAACCTTGGGCTTGTCACAAAATATCTCTTTATAAATGGGGCTAATAATAACCTTCTTCACATGACTGTTGTGAAGAATAATGTGACTTAATTTGTGATTAGATGTACACAAGCAAGTAATTGTTAGGATTTTTCTCTAGAATTCATTGATTCTGCCCCTTTTATGTTTTACTGATCCTCCCTCAAACTTCAGGGTACTCCATCTATTTTCTCAGCTTGTTCTCAATGTGTCTCTCTGCTTCTCCCCCAAGATGCCCTCCACACTGAATCTCTCCAGTACACATTTCAGGGGTGCGTGTGCGCATGCGTGTATGAACTCAGGAAGGAATATCTGCACAGTGCTCTAACCCACTTGTCCTTTCTGCTTCTTAGGGGAAACCCAAGAAGAAGCTTATTGACAGCAAGAACACGGTAACTGACTTTTAAAAGTTGAGCAATTTCTTACATGTGCATAATATGTGGCCATGCACAGACTAGGCATGATACTTCATATAACTATTTTCAGTTTGGCTCGGCCTGAGTGGTAAATAAAAATGTTTTCTGTTGAAACACTATTCTGTGGCAACTTTTCACAAACGAAATTTGGGATTTATGTACTTGTAACTACAGGTATATCATTTCAATGGATAATAATAGTATTCATATTTGGCGATGAGAGAGACCAAAGTATTAATGAGAGTTCAAGTATATTCATGTTAGATTCAAATAAGAGGTTATGTTTTGGCTTTGACATCATGGTCTCTGTGCCTTATGGGATTGAATAGAACCGCTTCCAATTTGCCACGGAACTAAAAGTATGCATGTGGCTCTTCATGTTTGGCAGAGCAGAGAAAGGTCTCAGGAGGAGGACCAGGGTGGCCTGATGCCACTGAAGACTCCAACCACAACAAAAACTCCTAACCCTTAACACGTACCCTCTGATTGGGGACGCTGCATCCATCCCTTTGTTTTGTGTCTCTTTAAAAAGCAGAATGAGAACATCTAGCTTTTTGTTCTACATTTGAAAACTTTGTTTCTTATCCAGATCCTTTGAAGCATAAGTCTACGTTTTCTTTAAAAAATGAAAACTAACAATTGCCACTAAAGAAAAACTGAGAGAAATCAAACTTGTTTCCTAAATGAAAGTCACACTTAGTTTGTAAGTTTTCTCCAGTTTTTAGTCAAGGAATATGCTTTCTAGAGCATTTGCTATTAATTTGGAAATTAGAAAAAACAAAACAAGAAAAAAGATAAAATATTAAACAATAAGAATATTTAAAGATCAATGGGTTCTGTCTTCTGTTCATTTTCTGCCACTCATTTTATATGGCCAACAGCAGGGTTGTTTGGGTGGCGCCGAGGTGTGAGCGGATGAAAGGTGGTGCGGCAGACCATGTGCCGGAGCGTGACACCAGTCTCAGTGCATTGAAAAAGCCCAGAGTCACATGTGTATGTTCCTTGACCACAGTGGAATTACAAATCAGAAGCAGTAGAAAATCTCTAAATATTTAGTAATTAAACAACACATTTCTAAATAATCCAGGGGTGAAGGAAGAAACCATGAAGGGAATTAGAAAAATTTTGAATTGAATGATAATAAAATATAAAATTAAAATGTGTGGGATGCAGCTAAGGGAGTGTTTTAGGGGAAATTTATATCTTTAAAAGCTTATATTAGAAAACAGAGGCCCAAATCACTGATCTAATGTCCATTTTATGAAACTGGGAAAAGACGAGTTACCCAAAGTAAGTAGAAAAAAGGAAACAGTAAAGGGCAGATATCAAATAAACTAAAGAAAACAATAAATAAAATTAATAAACTCCAAAATTTTTCATTGATAAGGTAGCAGAATTGATCAACTCTTATGTAGACTGATCTAGAAAAGAAACAGAGAACACTAACAACCAATACCAGGTAGGAAAAAGGGATATCACTCTATATCCTACAGACATAAAAAAAGGAATATTATTAACAACCTTATTCCACTGCTTTGACAATTTAAATGAAATGTCTGAATTCCTTTTGGGGAGGGAACACTTAGCAAAACTGGTGTAAGCCAAAATAAAAATTTTGAATAACCTTATACCTATTTGGAATATTGACTTTGTAATCAAAAGTTTCCTTCCTACGCAGAAAACTCCAGCAGTTTCACTAGTAAACTATTAAACATTTGAGGAAGAATACTGGTCTCACACAAACTCTTTGAAAAGTCTAGGAAGGAACACTTTCCAATTTGTTTTATGATGCCAGCATAACTATGACATCAAAATCTGACAGACATTTAAAAAAAATCACAGGATAATATCTTCATGAACATAGACACAGAATCTCTTAAAAGAGTATTAGCAAATAGAATCCACCAGTATATAAAAAATAATAATACATTTGACTAAATGAGATTTTTCCTAGTAATGCAAGGTTAGTTTGACATTTGATTAGTTAATATAATGTATTAAATAAAGGAAAAAACCCAGATGATCATTTTATTAGCTGCAGAAAGAAAGACAGAGGGAGGGAGAGAGAAGCATCTGATGAAATCTAATACATTTGTGAGAAAACCTCTTAGCAAATCAGGAACAAAAGGGAACTTTTTTAATCTGACAAAGACTTTATATGAAAAAACTATTTCTAACATTATTAAATGGTGAAATATTGAAGACTTCCCTTCTCAAAATAGTAGGAAGGTAAGATGTCTACTCTCACCACACATACTTCTGTTGTACTAGAGGTCCTAAGCAGCATGATAAAGCAGAAAAAGAAAAGAGTTGTATATTGGAAAGGAGGAAGTTAAGTGTCTGTATTCTTGGACGACATGATCAGATTAGTAGAAATCCCAAGGTATCTACAGAATATCAGAACAATAGCTATGCTTAGCAAGGTCTTGGGATACAAGGTCAGTACACTAAAAACAATTTGATACACTAGCAGTAAATAATTGGAAAGTGAAATTTAAAATTCTATTTATAATAGCATTTTAAAATACAAAATTCTTAGGGATAAATTTAACAACATAAATGTATATGTACACACAGTAAAAGCTACTATATATATTGAAAGAGATTTTAAAAGATTTAAATAAGTGGAAAGACTTAATATTGTAAATATCCATTCTCTCCAAATTAGTCTAAAGATTCAGTGCAATCCCAATTATTAGTTTAGTGGATTTTTTTTTTTTTTGGTAGAAATTCACTGACTTTTTTATTTACATGGAAATGAAAGAACTTAGAATATACAAAGTAATCTTGGAAAAGACTTAGAGTATCTGCCTTACAGAAATCCTATAATGCTACAGTAATCAAAAATGTGGCACATTGATTATTAGAACAGAATAAAGAACTCAGAAACAGACTAATATTTATATGGTCATTTAACTTTAAACCAAAGGCTCAAAGTAAACCAGTGGGGAAAGGAAACTTTAACAAATGGGGCTGATATTTTTTTAAAGGAAATTCAAGCCCTATCTCTCAAAAATTAGGGATGATTCATAGATATAAACACAAAAGCTTTTACTCTAAAACTTCTTGAGGAAAATATCTGTGACTTTGGGTTTGGCAAAAGTTTTTAGAAATGACACAGAAAGCAATAAACAAAAAAAGGGGAAAAAATGATAAGCTCAGTTTTCTCAAAATTAAAAGCTTTTGTTTACCATAAGATACTGTTAAGAAAGTGACCAGGCCAGCCGTCGAAAGGAAGACCCGTGACTAGCCCATGCACCCGTGAGAGTGTGTTTAATAGCAGCATTTGTTATCAGA
Organism: Anoura caudifer; assembly: GCA_004027475.1. Lineage (NCBI taxonomy): Eukaryota > Metazoa > Chordata > Mammalia > Chiroptera > Phyllostomidae > Anoura > Anoura caudifer. The sequence goes on from PVKU01000857.1 coordinate 138,901, forward strand.
GAATTGCAAATTACATCCTGAGGTATCACTAATCACCCAGCAGAATGGGTAAAATTGTATCAAACCATCACTGAACATTTTAAATGTCTTACAGTTTTATCTGTGACTTATACCTCAGTAAACCTGGTAATGGAGAAGGGACCGACAACATCGAATGGTGAGGATGTGGAGCTAATGGAATTCTCATAAATTGTCATTGGCAGTATAAACTGGTACGAGCACTGTAGAAAGAGTCTGGCTGTTTGTTAGAAAGCCTGGAAAATTTCACTTGGAGATCTTTACCCAGGAGAAGTGAAAAATATAACCACAAAATAACTGCACAGAAATATTCCAAAACTGGAAACAAGCTAATGTCTAGCAACAGGAGAGTGAGAGAACTGTGGATTATTCATACAACAGACTAATCCTCAGGAATAAAAAGGGATCAACAGTGATACCTACAATGTGGATGAATCTCAAGACCGTGCTGTATGAAAGGAAACTTACAAGAGTTCATACTGTATGATTTCACTTGCATGAAGTCCTAGAACAGGCACATCTAAGTATGTGGTAGAGAAATTGCAAACAGTGGATTTCTTTGAGGGTGTGGATAGACTGGGAAGGGCCACGAGACATTCTGAGGGGATGGTAATGGCATCTGTCATCACTCAGCAACTGGAAATTTAATATTGGGGTATTTCACTGTGTGTAGTTTCTAGCTCACCAAAAACGCCCCCAAACTCAAAACAAATATTGAACTCTAGGTGATGATAGGCATATTGAAGTGCTTAGGAGTGAAATGCACCGATGTCTATGTCCAGCTTTGAAATGCTTTAAAAATTAGATGGATTGGTGGATGGATAGAAGAATGGGTGATTGTATATACATTTGATGAAACAAACGAAGTAAAATGTTCATTGTGGGAACTAAGCGGTGGGTAAAAATGGGTATTCACTATGCAATTTTTACACTTTTCTGTTCATTTAAATATTTTTATGATAGTTGGCAAAATAAAATGAAGTGGATGTAGCTGCAAGGTATTACAACTTGTTTGCAAGGAATTCAGCTGTTTATTGATATGAAAATGTTTGTACCTGGTGATCAACAAGACAGACAAGCATGTTCCTTGCCCTTCTGTTGATCAGATTTATATTTTCCCTGGCATTTCCTGCCTCCTTCCCTTGTGCTAGTTAGGGTTTATCTGTCTCTTCAGGGTTTCTTAGAAGCTCATGGTTAATACTTTAAAATATCAGATTTGTTTTCTTTTCCTTGTTATTTAATTGACTAAAAGATCTATTTTCACAACTCTGTATGTGTATGTGAGAGAATGTAGGGCAGAGTTCAGTTATGGGGACTCTCATAAGCTGATTTTGAAATATTTCTGAAGTTCATTAATTTGCTTCCCATTTCTGCCCCTGGTGTCAGGATCTTCCCTGTTCTGGACCCAATTTCCTGCTCTGGCGAGAAGGCCTCTAAAATATTTATGTACTGTTCTGTTCACTCACCCAGAAATCCCTAAAAGTCCTAAATAGACCTAAAGACACAACCTGTTCATTGAACTCAGAGACTGAAAACTTCCAGAGAGATGAGGATGATTCTTTGACCTCAAAGGGAATATACTTTGATTTCTAGAAAGTTCAAGAGGGAGAGTTCAAAGCTGCCTCCTTTCAGACACTAGCTGCTTTTCTGGACCAACGACCAAGAACCCTGTTACTCCGGTTACCCGGTTACCTCTGCTGCCTCGTACTTGTCCAGTCCTTGTGTGGATTGGACCTGATACCTGTCACTTCTGTAGTTCATGATTGACTCTAATGCCTAATGTAGCTGCTGCCACCCCTCTCCCCATCCCATTTCCCAGTCATGAGGTGACCGAATGTAGCCTTGTCCTGCATCTGTTGCCTGCCCTTGTCTGTACCTCTGACTAACTCCTGACCTGGACTCAACACCTGAAGGGTCCCTGCCACTTCTCCCCATCTATTCATGAGACTAAGTAGCTTCTAAGGGAGGAGTTCCTCATGTTGGAATGGTTGAGACTTGGTGTGTCCCAAGGTCTTGGTGACTATTTACTAAGACACTTGCCCCGTGAGTCTCAGTCAGCTCCGTGCTAGCATATTCGCAGATTAGCAGCCGTGCCTCCCCTGGTCTCCACCTCTGCTGTGTTCATTAAATGCTGTATGTTCAAAAGAATATTTGTATAATTCTAAGGTATAAGGAATAGCAATAAAATAACACCACTAGCCATGACCTAGCCTGAGAATTAAAATGTTACCAGTATCACTCAGTTGTTCTTAAAGTATAAGGTGTTGGGTAGCACTTTGTGATCTCTGCAATAGATAGTTGGTATTACTGGATTCTTAAAAATACTTAAACATTGTCTTCAGATATATTTTTGTTCAGAACATTTAACACATTCAGACAGGCCATTAGTGAAGTTTTAATGTAGATTCCGGTATTTTGATTCATCTGTGAAACCTTTTTGGAATTCACTAGATTACCTACCGTGCATGCCCAGTCTGTCATTATCACAGATTTCTGTCAAGCTTAGCCTTGGAATACAGGGGAGGACTTTCTGAGTTTTTGTTTTTGTTTTTTTTTTTTTCCTGTAGAACAACTACAGATGGAGCACCGGAATTGAAGGTAGAGAGTATGAATTCAAAAGCCAAGCTGCACGCTGCTCTTTATGAGAGGAAGCTCTTGTCTTTGGAGGTGCGAAAGCGTAGGCAACGGAATGGGAAACGGAGGGCAGCGAGGCCAAAGTACCCAGGTACGTGCTGGGGAGCTGCCACCAAAGTCCAGGATCTGGGCCCTGCCATCTGATTTAGTCATCTTACCACTCAATGAATCAGAACCTCCCTGATCCCATGTTCTTGATTTTTTGTATATTCCTTTTTCTCTGAAACTGAAAATCAAAAGGATTATAAGTCTTAAACCTTCCATTCTGTAATGTTTTTATTGAATATCCAAAGCACATACATTGTGGCTTTTGCTTGTATTTCAGCATCATATAATACCTGACACTTTAGAAATAATTGCATTGGCTGAACTTTAATAGCATCCTGAGCAGCATTGTTCAGATTTTTCATGATTAGATATTAAGTCCAGTTTATCCTTTGACATTAGTAAGTGTTGTAAATCTTTTAAACATAAACAGACAAAGGCGAATCTCTTTTTCTCCCCAATTCCCCCATATTTGTCTGTCACTCACTGACTTCCTTTCTTTTCCTCCTTCCTTCATTAGTTGAGCACCTATATGAGTCACGTTGGTCACTGGGGTGTCATTGGTTAATAAATATTTGGCCCTTGTTCTCACGGACCTTCCAAGGCAGCGAAGGAAAAGGATAATGAATAAACATAGTAGAGAAAGATATTCCCTTGCTCTCTGTACATTCATGAAAAGTGCCCTTCTAAAGACCTCTGACACATCCTGGAGGTTACTAAAATGTTTTTGCCTTAAGTTGTGAGAGAGCCACTAGTATGATGAGAAGCATCAGCTGTAATGAAGATGGTTCCAGGTTTTAGACTATGTAAGACTGGACAGTGACATGTTTGCTGTTAATTCAGTGTATTATTTGTGGTCTGATTTAGATATGGGTTTTTATTAAAAAGATAAAAGGAAGGTATTGGGAGAGAGGAAAATTTAATCCTTTTTTCAGCAACATTAGTGATTCTTCGCATTTAGTGATTACCCAACCAGCTGAAATGAATGTTAAAACTGAGACAGACAGTGAAGAGGAGGAAGAAGTTGCATTGGACAATGAAGATGAAGAACAGGAAGCTTCCCAGGAGGAGTTTGCAGGGTCCCTTGGAGAAAATCAAGCCAAATACACATCCTCATTGACCATTATGGTAGAAAATTCACCCAAAAAAAAAGCCGTGAAAGTTCCCGAATGGACTAATAAAGGTGAACAATGCTGCAAAATTGAGACTCAGGAGCCAGAACCAAAATTTAACCTGATACAGATTCTGCAAGATAATGGCAATCTTAGGTATGTACCTTTTGTAATTATAATAGTAAAATTGGTAACAGCTACCGTGTACTGTGCACCAGCCACTGTGCTGGTGGATTTACAGCCCTTTTCCATTTCTTTCTCACAGCAGTCCTGTGAAGTGATGGCTGCAATTTTGTATTTTTATTAAGGAAGCTGAGTCTTGGAGAATTTACTTGTGCCAGGTATAGAGCTGTGATACAAACCCAGGTCTCACTGGCTGGAAGGGTACCTGTTGGGGTTTAGTGTCTGTCACCAAGAGCACAGGGAGACTGAGACAAGGAGCTCAAGCAGCTCGTGGTTGAGTATGTGGACACTTAAAGAATGGCGGTTATGACCCCAATATGGACAAAGTCCTCTTAGGACACAGAAAAAGGACTGATTGGTGTTTATTGAGAAGGCTAGAGAGATATTAGGGAGGAGGCAGTATTTGAACCAGGCTTTGAATGGTGAGTAGGGTTTCGGGAGGTTTGGGAGGTACCACCGAAGTGTGGGAGGGCTAGCAGAGGAAACAAAGATGGAGGGGTGTCGTAGCACAGTCATTCATTCAGTCCCTGATCAAGTAGTTATCGAACATGTGCTCTGTGCCAGGAATTGTGCTGGGCTATACAGTAGTACAGTGCAGACCAAGACCGGCTGGTGGAGCTTCCTCTAGGGGGAAGACTGGCAGTAAACAAAGAAGCAGGCAATTTCAGTCAGTAACAAGTCCTGTGAAGACAGTAAAATAGGGTGCGGTGTTAGAATGTAATATTGGGCAGATTGTTTCTTTAGACTGGTGTTTGGACATGAAGAGGTAACCTTCACAGTGGGTCCTGAATGATGAGAAGGAGGTAAGTCATGTGCTTATCAGGGGTCAGAATATTCCAGACACAACAACAAATTATAAGAGCCCTGAAACTGGAGCGAGCCTGACAAGTTTGAGACCTAGATTAGGGTAGCGGAATTATAGGGAGACTAAAACTTGGATGTCATTTGCTAATAAAGGGCTCTAAGAGGAGCCTGGACTTTATTTTCTAGATGGTAATTTTTAAGCAGAGGAATGATGTGGTCAGATCTTGATTTGGAAAGGAAATTGATTGCACTGTGGGATAGTGATCGGGAAAAGGACAGCGGAAGGCAGAGTGGTGCGTTTAGGGGCTGTTACAGTAGCCCAGAGCCAGGAAGATGAAGCTTTGACCAGAGCCATGGCGGTAGGAATGGGGAGAATGGGATGGATGTAATGAAATTTGCAAGTAAAAATGGCCATGGTTGGTCTCTGTAGGTATAGGACCTCCAAAGAAACTTTTCCAAATTTGGCAACTTCGCTCAGTGTAAGGAGCATAAGAGTTAGCTTGATGTTAGGAATACTGTCTCATTTGGGACATGGCGAGGTGAACGAAGATACGCAGGAGACAGGTGAAAATAGAGCTTCGAAGGTCAGAGTGGAACAGGATTGTATAGTTGATAGGTAAAAACTTCAGAGTGGGTGTGCTTGTCCACTTCGCTTTAGTTCAGTTAGCATCGACGAGGAAAGAAGGAAGGGAATCGAGTCCTGGGGAACACCAGTGTTTAATGGGGTAAAGAGACAAGAAGTAGCAGAGAGGTGGGCGTCAGACTGGGAAGGCGTAGTGCGGCAACAGCCACAAGAGTCTCAGCTGTAGAGCGCCTCAGCCCACGTTAGGGTGCAGCGTGGAAA
>PVKU01000857.1:144640-190709 GCA_004027475.1 Anoura caudifer
TTAACAGGTAGGGATTCTGGCACTTATTTATAGACTAGGGGAAGGATTTTATGGGAAGAGGGTTAGAGATGCAGAAATGGCTGTATCGATAGAGAAGGGTCCTAAAGGCAGGTGGGAAGAGGCTAGTGGAGGGTCATCTCTTTCTGCAAGTCAGAAAGCAAGCCCTGTGGGACGAGTACGGTGGTGCGAAGTCACAGGGGAAGGAACTTTAGGTGTTTGTGTGTGAGGGCTTCGATTTTCTCCGTTGGAGGTCAGTGGAGAGTGGGAGTGGGGTTGGGGCGTGGGGGACAGAGTTACGGTTTGGAACAGTGCTGTGGAGAATGAGAATGGTTTCCTCAGTGAAGAGCACAGTGAATTCGGTTAGGAGACCTGGGCCCTGGCTTTTGAGTGCTGACCAGCTGGCTGTGACCGTGGACCACTCAGAGAGCTTCTCTGCACCTCAGTTTCCGTTTCTGGGAGGCCAAAGAGTGGGATCAGACCAGTGTTTTTCAAAGTGGTGCTTTCTGGAGGGGAAAAAAAGACTCCACTGAATTGAAATAGGACTTTTCAAAACCACTGGACTATATTCTAAGGCCCTTTCCAGAAATAACATTCTACTTAGCTGTCGTGGATATAAATTATTTCTTCATAAATCTTATGGATCTCACTTTCTGTGAGTAAACTGTTGTAATTGCAGGGTGTGTTAATATAAATTAGTGGTTTTCAGACTATTCCTTGGAGTTGCCCATCATTCTGTGGGGCATCTCAGTGGCTACTGGGATTCTGGAGAAGGTCCATGGCAAGGATTCAAGACTCCAGGCCCCAGGCCTCCTGGCGTGTATTTTGTGTACTGAGGATTCACATAGGCTTTTATTCTTTAAAAAATAGGGGAGATTTTTTTTTTTTTTTTTTTTTTTGGTGTAAATCATTGTGGTTTTCATTCTTCCACTTTTGGGGGTAGGGGGGTGTTTGTTTCAAATGACTAGCTGACCAATGTCTCTAATACCTTCTAATCCTGAGGGACAAACTCAGGATTAACCGCCCCAGGGATCTCTACAGAAAACTCAGTACTTGTTCATTTGATTATTGACAGCGATTTGCAGCAAAATAGTGATTGAAATCTTAACTTCCAAGCAATAATTCCCATGTCCAAAGACCTTCATGTTTTAGTATTAAAGGGCTAGTCAATGAAACTGGGCATTCTGCGGCATTTGGAGGTGTCTGACACGTGCCATTTCTAGCTCATTGTATTGCAGGTGAATTCCTTGACCAAAATTGAGAATCTTTTGCATTTATTTTGACTTGAAAGGAATTTGTTGTGGAGGTAGAGCTTATGGGAATGGTCGAATGGAAAGTGGCATATGGTCTCCAGGTGAATGAGACTATAATTGTTGTCCTTGTTGAGAAACATTTGGAAATGTGTATTTATTTTTTCAACGTCGCATTGTCCTCCCATAGGCTATCCTTACTGATAGCAAAGATGTAGCCTTACTTACATTTCATGCTCTGCGGATCTTAGGTATTAAACTCCCAAAAGCAAATCTACTTCCCAGCCTGACTCCCCTCCACTCCAGTCCCTCCAACACACACATAGAGCTAGACCTAGACCCTCTTGGGATTTCCAGCTTACTCTGGACGGGCCCTTCGTCCTAACATTGGAGGGTCAGCGAGCAGAGAGCATTCAGCGATTGCATGTGTGAGGGTTGTAAACAAAGTTTGTGTTGGGCCCCGATCTTCCCTGATGTAATTTTGGCGAGAGTGTCAGAAGGCTGATCAGCTGAAGTAACCAGAACCTCTCCTGAAAGAAAACAGAGCGGCTACAATTAGCAGCTGAAGCGCAGACCATCAGTGCCTCCGGCACTCCCGTCTTCCACACTCTGGCGCATCACATTTCCTTGTGTCCTACCCAGACTGCCCGTCACAAGTCAGGTGGGCTCTCCACTGGTGTCGCCGGGGTGCTTTTTGGTACATGTGAGGGTTTCTTTTTCCCAGGGAACATCTGGGCTTGTCCTAGCCTGCCTGTGCCAAATTCTGTTGGACCTCACTCATTTGTTCTGGGCTTCAGCCACTCCTGTCTTGTAGTTGAGAAAAGCATGACCTTAAAACTTGGTCTCAAAAGTTCCTTTGTAGGATTTATCTATTTCCTGCTTTGGAGGCCTTTGCACACCAGAAATATTAGTTGCTATAGCAAAAGCTGTACTTTTGCACTAACTGATAAGTATGTTCTTAAGGGCCTCTAAGGCATGAGAACTTTTCTACATTATTACAAAGGCCCTTGCGAAGATTCAATACTTTTCCTGCCCATTCCCCCAGGAAAGTGTTTTAAAAAGTTCAAAGAGCTATCTATATAAGGGTAGGTAGGAAATCTAATTTTTCTGTTCTTGTTTGATTTCCTTTCATGGAAATGATGAGAAAATGCACAGGATTCTCTATTTCTGATTCCTTCAATAGAAAGCAAAATCTCATGTACTGTTGAGAAGGAATCTTTCTTTACTCAGTGACAGTGTGATTGAGGGGCTTTATTTTTCTTAGCCATCCTAATAGGAGTATCCTCAAAGGCCACTTTCAGAAGGGCAAGTACACGTTCGGTGGGCTTGCCGTCCCGTCTCCTAACCGTGTGTTGCTTTGGACTTCCACAGCAAAGTGCAGGCCCGAATAGCATTCTCCGCCTATCTCCAGCACGTCCAGACTCGCCTGATGAAAGACAGTGGAGGTCAGACGTTCAGTGCCAGTTGGGCTGCCAAAGAAGATGAACAGATGGTGAGGCTCTTCTTGTTGGGATCTTTTTACTTTCCCTGTTCCTTTCCTTTTTTCTATGAGGGTAAAGAACAGTATATATAGTCTTCGGGTAAAGAAATGACTTCACGGTCTAGTTTACAGATTTGTCTCACTTTAACGTGCAGTAAGTCTTCGTTCTGGGGCCATGTTCATCATCCTGCGTGTTGAGGGCATCAGTGCATTTTATTCCAAAAATGTGAATTGCTTGCTCATTAGATGGCAGGCCCTGTGGGAAGCCCTGGAAAAGAATAACAGTTAGAATCTTTTCTCAAGCAAACTCAGGGTCATTAACTCTGCAAAGGAGGCACTATCATCCCCATTTTACAGGTGAGGAAACAAAGACCTAGAAAGGAGAAGTAACACGCCTGCTGTCTCGCAGCGTGTAAGTGGTAAAACTAGAACTTGAACTCAGACGTTCTAGTTGTCCGTTATTTGCTCTTGCGTTGTTTCCATGAGTCATAAGGCATTTGTTTTTCTGTCCTGAAGTGTGGCGTTAGCTCTGTGCAAGTCAACACTTTATCATAGGCCTTCTGAGAGCGTAACATTCTCCATGTTAACATTTTTTTCTTTACTAGTTGTAACTTTATAAAATTCTTAGATTACTGGAAACAGACTTGTGTAATAATTTTTACTGTGTATCAGTCCTTTGGACATGCCTAGAATTTAATGTTCTGGCAAGGCTTTTCCTTTTGGATCAGAATGACAGGGACCTTCAATTTCTCTGGTAAGGTCAGTGCTCAGGGAAGAAGCCACCACCCTTCCACAGCGTTTTCAACCATAGGAATCTGTCACCAAAAAGAGAGGGACCTTGAAGTCTGAGAAAGCTGCATCCTTTGTCCAGTTAAGTAGTGTGCCTCTGGTTGTGTCCACTTCTCCACATACACGGCCATACAGTATGCCAGGCTCATGGTAAAAGCATGATGGCTATCCCAGAAAACGACTCGAGAATTTAAAGGAGCCAACACAACCCAGAGATAAAACCTCGTGTGTTGTGAATAATCCTTCAGCCATCAGTGGGAAATGTAGCCCTGCTCTTTCCAAGTGGAAAATTGAAACTGCTTGTCAAGAGTCAGTTTGTCTGCTCCACTGTGAAAAAATAATGTTTTAATGTAACAGCTTAAACCACCCTGTAGTAAAGAGAGCAGAGTAGAACTATGAAATCCAACCCTCTAGTTATGAGTCTATTTCCTTATGCTGGAGTAAATTGGCACCAAAAGACAATGAACCAAAATCAAATTCAAGAAGAAAAAAAAAGCTCAGAAGAGAATAACCACTCAACTGTTGGCTTGGGATCCACACAGGATTTCTATGGAGCTTTTTACAAGAATATTTAGGATCATCACTGCAAAACTTAATACCAGTTCTGTGCATTTATTTTGCAAATATATCTAGAGAGCAACCCCTGCCCCATTCCCTGAGGATTGTGGCACTGGTCTTGTTTATGAGGAAGGTAGGTGTAGAATTGCCTGTCTGGTCCCCCGTCAGGGTTAAAGATTCTTTATCACATAACCCGCAGAAAGCACATCAATATAGGGTCCCACTATCTGTCATCTTAGCCAATTTTACTGTGTTTCACAGAGGAGGGAGAGAACAACTATATTTAAGGCCTGTGGCTTTGTGAAATCTTCCTTTGAAGAGTTTGTGATGCTATGAATGACCTGATTGGTGTGTATTCAAATTTCAAAATCCATTGTCCTATCTCAAGTGGGATAGGACATGCATCCATTCTTCCCCTTAGTGACCTCCCACTGTGCCCTGCTTGCCAATCCTTCCAAAGGCTCCCTTACCCTTGGGAAAAAAAATACCACCCTTCAAGCACGGCAGCGGTACTTTCTTTTCCCTGTGTCAGTAACTTTTTAAGTCAGCAGTTTCTACTCTTTGCCTGTGTTCTTCCTTACCCACACAACCCTTAACTGCTTCTATTTTTTCCCCCTACTAAAAGTATTCTATTGAAATTATCTCCTATTGGCTGGACCCAGGGCCTTACTTGGTCACGGTCCTTTCCAGTTCCAACATCTTGGAAGCTTTGGACATGGGACCCTTTCCTCCCCTGTCCACTTCTGTGGACACTTCTGTGACACTGAACTTCTGTGACACTGTTTTCTCTTGGAGTTCTTTCCACATTTCTGATGTTTCTGCCATGGGGTGGGTGGGTGGGTAGGGTGTGTGTGTGTGTGTGTGTGTGTGTGTGTGTGTGTGTGGTTGTTTGTGGTTTTTGTTTTACTTTTATGATTTTTCCTACCCTTATCAATAACCACGACTATTTCTGTATTCTTTTCTCTCCTCTCTTACCATTGATATTTCATCTGCTCCCACAGTTTTTGTTTCCACTTCTTTGAGTGCTGCTTCCCTGAGTAGCTTTCTCCGATCACCCTGTTGGAAATGAAATCCACACTCGAATTATTGCAATACTATTTGCATAGAAATGATGACAGTTTTACAGCTGTTACTTTGCTGCATAGCTGTTGATTTTGGCTTTCTGATTGCCAGCTTATGAAGGAAGAGAATACATTTCTTCTGTTTTACGTCCTCCTATATCCTCATTATCCCTCACCTGTTTGTTCTGAGTCTTATTTGGTGAAATGCATAGCTTGCATCTTCTCACATCTCTGTTGTGTAGTTTCTCGATAGCTTGTCTCCTGTTGCTCAGCACCATCTCTGCTTTTTCCCCCAATGATTTTTAATTTATAGGAGCTAGTGGTTCGTTTCCTCAAGCGAGCGTCAGGTAACCTCCAGAACTCACTGAGGATGGTGCTGCCCAGTCGACAGCTGGCACTCCTGGAACGCAGAAGAATCCTGGCCCACCAACTAGGTGACTTTATCATTGTGTACAACAAGGTTGGTGGTCCCTCTGTTAGTCTTTGCTTCAGACTGTCACACATGGTCAGAGACAGGCTAGCACCTCTGTCCCCCTGGGTGGAGAGGCCCTCGTCTGACTTCTCTTCCCTAACGTCATCATGCCCTGTGCGTGACTGTCACCGGGAACCGGACCCAGCTGGGCTGAAATGCCACTAAGTCGTTACTTCTGAAAGCCCCAGTGGCCATAGTTGACTCTTATCAAAAGGCATATTCCTTTCCAGCGCCATGGTGCCTGAGAGGACCCCTGGGCTGTGTGATTTCACGCTGCCGTCGTTGTGCCTGTAGACAGTGGCGAATTGATTATTGGAGAGCTACTTTGAACTGTAGATTTAATATAATGGCAACCTTCTTTCCTGAGAGAGAACAATGCTTTGTTCTCTAGAGCATTTTAACCAGTGGCATCATTTTTCAATGAAGCCCGGGAAATATATTATTTGGTTCAAGTATTTCGCAAAGCATCTTTTATCCAAGGGTCTCAGAATGCTTTAGAAATATCTTTTTTTTTTTTTTTGCTTATAAAATGTATGATCATTTTGCAGAAGAGAAAGCCAAGGCCTGGAAATTTAAATGACTTTTTAAAAGATGCATGAAATGGTTAGTAGAACATTAGCACAAATCCATAGCCATGATTTATTCCAGATCTGTCAAGAATTTTGGTGTGTCTTGTATCGGCGATGAATTTATTCACTTTGGGTGCTGGTATAGGAGATCTTTGAAGACATGTCTTCTCCCTAATTGTAACAAAATACAGTCTGTTGTCATATTGTTAAAGCTGCAAGTGTGACCGTAGACACTACTAAAGTACTATAAAAAGCCCTTTTCTCTGTGGGTGATGTGGGTACAAAACAAAAACGAGATAAAAAATTCTGAAACTTTTATTTGGAAATTTCACAGTGTTTCATGAAATAATGGCAGAAAGCAATATATCAAATTTATAAGTGGCAGAAGTACAGGGAAGAATTAAGTCTCTTTACTCCAAAGATGGTTAACCTAAGGCTGTGAAAGCAAATGATGAAGCATGCATTTATCAGGAGTCAGTTTTATCTTGTTTTTCTGTGGGGGTTGGGGCCTGGGTAGGAAACAGAACAAATGGCTGAAAAGAAATCGAAGAAGAAACTTGAGGAAGAAGAAGAAGATGGGGTGAACGTGGAAAATTTTCAGAAGTTCATCAGACAAGCAAGGTAGAAGGCATTCTTGAAGAGTAAAAACTATCTTCTTCCGTCTTCCACACTGTCCCATTGAATTCCCAGTATTCCCTTGTTTCTAACATGTGGGTGTGAGTAAAATCACTGTTAGGAGGAAAAAAAAAGAGTTTCTGAGGCTGGCCTCTTCATGTCTCGGCCAGTTATGTTGCTGTTGTCATGGTTGCAGTTATCCAAACACTGCTGCTGGGCATCTGGGCTCTGTCTATGGACAGCCTTCAAAGTGCACGTCGCTCCAAGTGCCGAGAGAGCCCTTTGGAAAGTCGAAGTTAGAGGCTTCTAGTGTTGACTGGATCTGAACTTGTCCCTGGCCTCCTGAAGCAGAGAGATGACCAAATTTTGCCTATGTGGAGTGGGTTGAGGAATTGGCCATTTCTCAGCACTGTGAGGGTTACGCCTAATTTATATAAAATAGAACAAACCCTTCATGCTTAGGGTTAGCCTTTTGGGATTGAAAATTTTAGCATTTGGCTCTCTATCTTGACATAAATCAGCAGGCCATTTTGTCCATTTACAGTATGTTTCCAAAGGAAGAGGTAACAAAGGTTATTTGATTTTAAATTGGTTGTGATTTGTACTTAAAAGCCGTGGTCTAAAACAGACTTATAAAAACCACACAAAAAAAAGGATAACCCATTCATTGGTTTTCAACCATCAAACTCATAGTGGAGGAGAAGAGCAGTAGAATAATCAACTTTCACCATGGCTGGTGTGGCTCAGTGGAGTGGGTGCCGACCTGTGAACCAAAGGGTCACCAGTTCGACTCCTGGTCTAGGGCACATGCCTGGGTTGCAGGCCAGGTCCCCAGTTGTGGGTGTGTGAGAGGACATTTCAACATTTCCCTGGCACATCGATGTTTCTCTCCCTTTATCCCCCCCTTCCCTTCTCTCTAAAAATAAATAATTAAAATATTTAAAGAAGGAAAGAAAAGCCAGCTCTCGGTTGATTTGTGAATTTGAGTCAGGCAGTGGTTTACCAGTCACCAGCACAGTATGATCTGTGTTCAGTGCCTTGCGTGGACCCAGCCGTAGCCTCAGCATCATGTGCTTAAACACCCAGCAGACAGCACATCATTTTTCAGGCGTTCACAGTTATGCAGTCATTTTGTTGACATTCTTGGGTCTTGAGTAATAGGATCGATAAAGCAGGTATAGAAACAAAGCAAGAAAGAGCTTCTCACATCAACATTGTAAAAATATAGAAAAGAAAAAAGACTAAATTATATTTAGAAACTGGTTCTTTTAAAGTAAAAAGACTAATTTCTAGTTCCTGTTAGAGATCTTAAAAATCCCTAAAATATTTTTTAAAAAAGAAAAAGCAACTTTTGAAAATGTGATATGTATTCCCCTCTAGGCCTAACGCGGGACTAAAAATGAATTATATATTCTCTTAACTTGGACATAGATTTGAAGATAAAGTATATTTACTGTGGGTGGTTGTGGGTTAAATGTCGATTGTTGGGAATAGGTGGTAGCATGTGTTCTTCTACTGCGTTTGGGGGCACACATATGCCTTTGTCAGGGCTGGGGAGTTTAAGGCCTGCGGGAGTCAGGCAGGGAAACATAAATCAGGAGGGTAGGACGGGCATCCAGCAGCTTGCATTTTGACCAAGCTTAGCCTTTCCCTTCAGCGTGAAGGGCCAAGTAAAACATTGACGAGCAGAGGCAGTTGCCCGTTTGCAGCCTCAGCTTTAGGCCTTCGGTAGTCACTTGAGGTCCTTATCTTGTGGCACTTTGCTACTTTGGAGACCTTGGGGTTCACCCTGAAACTCATAGATGCTGTTTCCTAGGTCATCATTACAGCATGTGCTGAAGATGGGATATAGTTTCTTTGTAACAATGCAGGAATATTGTGCTTATTTGAAGGCTACTTATCTGGAACATAGCTAGGCTCCAGGGGAAAAAATGCAAAAAGCTACTGAGAGGCTGCTCTAGATGTTACAAAATCCACGGGTAGTATGTGCCCTAGGAGAATCTTATGGGCCTTCATCTATTTCCTTATACTTTCCATTTTTATAATTTCTATACTTGAAGCGACCGAGAGACCACCCTGTTCATTCTGCGTTGTGGTACAGATGGTCAGGGAGCCCTTCCAGGGGTGCACTGGTGGGTCTCCTTTTTGCTGACATGGACGAAATGGCAAGTGACTCCATCGGTGACTGTACTTCAGTTACCGGGAACTGAGGTGGGCAGACTGTAAAGGGCCATGTAAGAAATACTTAGACTGTAGGCTGCATGTAGTCTTGATAGCATGTTCTTTCTTTATAAGATTTCATTTATTTATTTTTAGAGAGAGGGAAAGGGAGGGAGAAAGAGAGGGAGAGAAACATCAATGTGCGGTTGCCTCTCGCGCAGCCTCCACTGGAGACCCAGCTGGCAGCCCAGGTATGTGCCCTGACTGGGAATCTAACCTGTGACCCTTTGGTTTACAGGCCAATGCTCAATCCACTGAGCCACACCAGCCAGGGCTTTATAGCATATTCTTTAAAAATATAAAAGCCATTCTTAGCTGGGAGCCATACAGAACCAGGCTACCGGCCAGGTTTGGCCTGCAGTCTGCAGTTTGTTGACCCTGACCTAGAACATGGCTGCCAATGGATCTGTGATATAGCTACTGATTACTTGGACTGTGGCTCATGTGAAGAAAAGGGTCTTTAAATTTATTTAATTTTAATTCCTTTAAATTTTTAATAGTCACATATAACTAGTGGCCACCATATTGGACAGTGCAGATCTAGAAAATCCACTATGGAATGAATCAAGTCTTATCATACTTTGAATGTTTAGATCGTTTGACCTCTATTGTATTTAGCCACCTACTAATAGGGGGTTTCAGCTTGTGCTTTTCGTTTTCCCATTCTCCAGCTTACTCCATTTCCATAATAAAATCTGCTAGAAAGATTTTCCAGATCAGCTTCCTGTTCTGACCACGCTTTCTCTCCTCATTTCAGTGAGGCTGAACTGGAGGAAGTGTTGACTTTTTATACCCAGAAAAACAAGTCTGCAAGTGTCTTCCTGGGGACTCACTCAAAAACTGCTAAAAACAGCAACAATTATTCTGATAGCGGGGCAAAGGGTGGTAAGTATGTTGGTTAATTAATGAAAAATAAAAACGAGTGAAAAATGAGATACAAACAACAGCCAAGTAAATAATGTGCCGGCCGAGCCCTAGTAGCCTCCAATGTGGTGGAATCTTAACCGTGTCGAGGGAGGGGATAAAGAGGCTTTACATCTCTGTACGAAAGGCTGGAAAGGGATGTGATCTGATTTTTTTAGTGATAATTAACAACAGAGAGCTTTTCAAGACAAATTAATAGCCAACGTTTAGTGAGCACTCATATTACTATCAGCTGGACATGACCTTATTTTTTTACCTCCAAAAATCATGTGGTGTAGGTGCTGCTATAAAATTCTTTACAGATGAGAAAACAGAAGCCAAAAGAGACTCACTCGATTCCGGACGCCCGTCACCGCGCTGTGGGACAGGGGTCTGAACCCGAGCCTGCCTGACTCGTATCTCGTGCTCGTACTCCGTCCTTCTGCCTCTCCTAATGAGATCTCCCTTCAGCTACATTTTTTGCTTCCTCTGGCTCCTCGGCAGTGGCTTTTGGGGCAGGACGATTCTTTGTTGTGCAGGACCGTTGCATACCTTGGTGGGCTATTGAGTATCCTGAGTCCCATTCTGTAAATCCTGTTAACTTTCTTCAGTCATTGTGATAGCCCAGAGTGTTTCCACATGTTTCTAAAAGTTCTCAGGGCCGGGGGACACTGTGATTGGGGATTTTGGAATTGATGTAGACCAAAGTATCCAGTTCAGGGCATATGATCAAAACACAGCAGTGATACTGTGCTAGAAACACAGCTCTGTGCTTTCTATGTGAGATTCATTTAAAATCTAGATGGAAGTAAAAGACATAGGTAATCAATAACCTAATTTTGTTAAGGAACTAAACACCAGATTCAAAGATGGAGACTTTTTTCCTTCTCCTAAGGCCACCATGATCTAATATGGAAATGGGTAGGATAATTGGCCTTTTAAAATGGGAGTTTGTTTCTCCCCTAAATGGTGTTAATGCTTTTAAAAAACTGTTTAGGTTTAGAGGCTACTCCACAAACGCACATTTAGCTCACTGTGTAATTTACTTACTCCATTACTGGAAGTCCTTCTGAGTTCATTCATCTCCTTGAGCTTTTGTAATTTATCTACATCTTGAAGCTGGTTCATTCATATGTTCATTCACTCCTAAACATTTCTACTTAGCACTTGCTGTGTGTCCGACACTGATAGGAGGAGGCGTTGTGTGTCAGACACTGTCCCAGGTGGAGGAATGCAATGACCGGGGCTGGCACAGTCCTTGCCTTCCGAATGCTTACTGCCTTGCGGGTGAAGTCAGATGACCACAGGAAGAGGGTTGGGGGAGTGCTGGGGAAGGGATGTTGAGGGGTTCTTGGGATGAGGCTGGGGTAGAGGACAGTGTGTTATGCCAGGTAGATGAGGGCCTCGGTTGGAATTCGGAATATAACTTCTTCCCTGGCTGGAATGCGGAAGCCCCAGCAGAATGAACTGGCAGCTCCTATTTGTATAAATGTTGGTCCTTGGAAATTCTGGGGTTCATGTGTTAAGGAGATCAATACCTGTCTACACCTTGCAAGGGAAACTGGAGGGGCAAAAGGAAGGCTTCAGCCAAGGAAATGACATTATGCCATTTGATGGTACCCAGACTCATTTCATACCGAGCGCACAAATGGGTGATACCATGACCAGAGCTGACGGTGATGGAGAGAAGAACTCCTGTGTCCTCCTTCTTTCGTTCTGAAAGGTCATCTGTGAAATGGCCTCTTAAGTTTCTCTACGAGCCTAGCCCTTGAGAAAGATTATGGAACATTCCCCTAAGTTTATGATTAGTTTTGGCTGTCCTTTTTCAGGATTCTGTGGTAGGGAAAAAAAAAAACCTAATTTAAAAAAAAATTTTATTAAGAGCGATTCTGTTGTTGAATATACTGATCAAACTATCTCAAGTAAATGCACTCAGCTTACTGAAGTAAAACCAAGGAGTTGCCTTGAAAATAAAGAGCTATTGAATTATAATCTCTAAGTGTCATGTCAGCAAATATTGGGGCTGTTCTTTCTACCTCTTGATAGTTGCTCTGCTCCATACATATTACGACTTCTTGGCTCCGGTGGGTACCGCCAACCAGCTTGGTCTCTTATTCCCATAGTCTGAATTCTTGGCAGAGGCATCGGACTGCCCCTGCTTCTTTTCTTTTCTAGGCATGTCCTAGCTTGTTGGCAGCCCATGGGTGGCTGTCCTGGGTTTAAATGTCTTTCCCTGGTTCGGTTAGCAGGCGCTGGGGTTGGGGATAGTTGGGAATCATTTGGGTGGTTGCCCACTCAACAGGGCAGCAGGTCTGGCCATCCTTGGAAAGTGTGCCGAGATCAGCAATGGTTCCTGGGATTGATTACTAGTTGTGTTATATTTTGGAAACAAAATTATGTGAGGTGGTGCCCTAGCAGTTGATCAGTGGGAGAGCATAAGATCAGTCTTTATCTTCTATTTCAGATCACCCTGAGACAACGGAGGAAGTGAAAATAAAGCAGCCCAAACCACAACAGGCACCAGAAATTCACTCTGATAAATTATCTCGTGAGTGACTTCGAACTGCATAGTCTTGCTGTCACTGATGAATCCTTAAGAGAGAAAGAAAACATCCTCAGATATTAAATGGTCTGGAGCAGGAGACATTACCCTAAGAAGTTCCTTTTCCCTGAGAATTTCTCCTTATCTACTGAAAACCTGTTTTCCTTCCAAGGAATTTCTCACTTTAATGTTTACAAATTCTGAGCACTTTTCTAGAAGGGTGAGAAGCAGAGGGACAGGTGTTTGCTGTCCCTACCAGAAACTTTGTCTGATGCCCGAACATTTGTAAAACTCGCGCTCTGGTTAATGGGCTTAGTCTCAACTCCAGCTTTGAGAAAGGACTAAAAATAAACTATTTCTGTTGCCAGATTGTCTCCGTAGGCAAAATTCATTAAATTTGTAATGAATACTCATTTAAAGTCTGTATTTTTCATGACTTGTTTTTTAAGATTATTTCTATGTTTAAAAATGTTTACTTCGTGCTTTGTGATTATATGTCAGTATTTCTTAAAATGATGTGGTTTTTTTATTTTGTTTTGTTTTTTTAATAGGATTTACCACTCCAGCAGAAAAAGAGGTTAAATTAGTCTATGCCAACTCTCCCGCTGCTCCTCTTTCCGGTCATGCTGCTACTCTTCCACAGAAGATTCCCAACACCCATCTGTCAGCTGTTATTACAACCTCTGACCTCTCCCCAGGGCCTGGCCACCATTCTTCTTTATCTCAGATTCCTCCCGCCATCCCCAGCATGCCTCACCAGCCAACAATTTTACTGAACAGAGTCCCTGACAGTACCGCGCCCTCCATACACCCTGGGACGCAGAACGCACCCAGCCCTGCTGGCCTGCCACGCTGTCGGTCAGGCAGTTACACCATTGGCCCCTTTTCCTCTTTCCAAAGTGCCGCGCACATCTATAGCCAGAAACTGGCTCGTCCCTCTTCGGCAAAGGCAGGTGAGTGCGAAAACAAAAGGCAGTCTGCAGCGTCAGCTCCTCCCAGCCCCAGTGAAAAAAGAATGGCATCTTTCCCCTTTGCCTTTTCTTTTGAAAGGTAAAGGGACACACTGCATTGTTCTTTTTTTTCTTTTAATTTTATTTATTTTTAGAAAGGGGGTAATATGGTTACTTTATAGTTCCTCTTTTTGAGGAACTCCCAAACTGTTTTCCAAAGTGATTATACTATTTTACCACCAGCAGAATGTGAAGGTTCCAATTTCTCCAATCCTTGCCAACGCTTATTATGGTCTATATTTTTTAGTTTACCCATCCTGGTGGGTGTGAAGTAGTGTCTCATTTTTGTGGTTTCATTTGCATTTCCCTGGTGACTAATGATGTTGAGCACCTTTGCATGTGCTTTTTGGTTGTCTGCATATCTTCTTCAGGGTAAATGTTTATTCAGATTCTTTGCCCATTTTTAAATTGGGATATTTGTCTTTTTATTGTTGAGTTGTAAGTGTTCTTTGTATATATTCTAGATACAAGTCCCTTGTCAGTGACATGTTTTAGAAGGATTTTCTCCCGTTCTGTTGGTTGTCTTTACATTGTCTCATGCACGTTACTTGGTAATGTGGCTCTTGAGTTGGGCAATAAGTTCACAGGTGTTCATTATAATATGCTTTAGAACTTATTCATCTGTTATAAATACTATTTTGTATCATATAATAAACATGAAAAAGTTTAGGTCGTTTTAAAGTAGTATCACCAAGTTGTACATGCAGAACGATTCCAGTTATAGCAGCATTAATAAGACAGGAAGGAAACACATTACAGTGTTTCTGCTTTCTTAGATTTTTTAAGTTTTTTCAATAAGATGTGTGACTTTTAGCACAGAAAAAATATGAGCCTTGATTTTATGTCAAATAATTTCTTTTTTGCTAGAATTTCAGTGCTCAAAAATCATGGAACTCTAATATTAGAGCTTTGGTAGAAGGGCTGTGGACAGTTTGACAGTGGGTGCCTCAGACTGCTGAGAAGTACAGTCACGACAAAGAAAAACAGGAATTATGCTGAGTTTTGCTGAGTTTCAAGGCTATGTTACTGTTCAATTAGTAGATTCCTGGGCTGGTTATTTTTCACTACACAGGATGAAATTTGTGTGTGTGTGTGTGTGTGTGTGTGTGTGTGTGTGTGAAGCTCTCATAGTAAGAAAAACACATTAATAAATGCATGTAACAATTTGGCAGTAGGAAGAGTTTTTAGGGTATAGTAAAAATTTATTTTTATTTTTGTTAACATTGGAAGATAGTTTGTTGTTCTTTATGCTATCAGAGATCCTTAGGATTCAGTAAAGTAATCTGGCTGTGATTTCTCTGTCATCATGCTAAGTTCTTCCGGACTTTTTTTTTTTTTTATGTGAGAAAAAAACTTCTCTCTCTCTCTTTTTTTTTAGCAGGTTCAGGCCATCCAAACAAGCAGCATGCAGGAGTAGCCAAAATGCAGAAGGAAGGAGAAGATGTTTCTTCATACAGCAGACGGTACAACCCAAGTATGGTGACCGCTGAGCTCCAGCGGCTGGCCGAGAAGCAGGCCGCGAGGCAGTACTCGCCCTCCACTCACATCAGCCTCCTCACCCAGCAGGTACGGACGGCTCAGGCGCCAGCGGGCTCTGAGGGCCCGAGACAAGATGAGCCACAGGGTCCTCTGTCCTTCCTTCCCCATCTTTTCTAATTTCCATATACTGGTGCCTGTTGAATGAGTATTGTAGCTGGTTTCGAGCCAAAGAATGAAAGTGCCTCTCTTCAACTCGAGAGAAGATGAGTTTCGGTTACAGATGTTACAAAGTTAAGTCTGCCGTTGACTCTGATGTACTTATTTCGTGGGTGAACAGCCTTGAATGATCAGCTATAAATGTACCTTTAAAGGATCTTTAAAAATAACTATTCCTGGTAAAATTTTCTAGCAATTTCTAGTCTTATAAAATTCTTACCAGAATGCCATAGTATTACCTTTTACTTTTCTTTCTCTCTCTTTTCTTTTTTACTGTACCGTCTTTCGTCTCGTGATCTCAGGATGTTATATGGATGAAGCATTTATCCATATAACACCCTTATCCAGCATACGTCATTCTCCCCTTTTACAGATGGGGAGAACTGGCGCTGAAATGAATGACGTAGTAAGGTCATCTGGCAAGCTGGAGTTTGGCTTTAAGTTAGATGATAACAAGCTTGCAACACAATGAGGTTAGATGAAACTTTCAAGAACTAAGGGGTTCTTCTTGCCCTTCTTGCTGATGATCCCCATGGTATTTGACTGGAAGTAGAAGCCGTGTCTTCTCCTTTTTCTTGAAGCAAACTGGCATCGAAGTCTTCCAAAGAAGCAACCATAACTTAACCCCATGGTTATGTTTTGCTGTATCTCTTGTGTCAAAAACCCTACATGGCGACAACTCTGTAATGATATTAAGTATAGAAAAAAGTGAGGTTGAAAATTATTTTAAGCACGTATTCAATACAGGCAACACACTGCTCCCTGGTGGTGCCCTACTTCTCTGTATGAAATTTAGGACCAAAAGTAAAGGTGAGCCTTAGCTTTCTCACCCCAGTGTGGGAGAATGTAATTGTCTTTTTCAAATCCCAAGTGGTTTGAAGGGAGTAGGTGAGGAGGCCTAATGTGAAACAGGAAGTAGAGAATCCTTGAAGGGCACTGTTGAGAATTGAAGGGAGTTGGATAATGAGATTTTAGTGATGGGCTGGTGGGAAGAGGGAATAGAATATCATCACCATAACAGAATGGCAAGGAACTTTGAAATGTCGAGGGGGTATGGGGAAGGAAGAGGGGTCAGGGATCTGCTATACTTTTTTTATTGGCCAACTGACTAGAGTATGGATCCAGTTTATAAATGAGCAGCTAGAAGCACCAAGACATTAACATTTTTTTCCTCTGCAACTGCGGTAAAAAACATAGCTAATATTAGTATTTACATATTTTCAACTTCTGTCATTTGGCAGGTTGCAAACCTTGCAAAATGACAGGATCCTGATCTTGTGGGAATCTGAGGTGGTGGTATTCTAACTGGAAAGTCCTCTCTCATCAGTCCTTCTGTCTCATCTAAGAAGGACTTCAGTACCAGTGAGTTAGAAGTCCATTAGACTCCTCTTATGGGGCTCTGAACTTGCCGTTAGATGTCAGGCTTAACTTTTAGAGGCTTGGTGATAGGGCGGCTAGGGCTCAGCGCGGAGGGAAGTGCGGTGGTAAGCTGGGTGGAGTGGTGGGAGTGGAGTGGAATTAGCCATCTGAAGACCTGCTGACTAGCTGTGTGGTTGGAAAACTCATTCAACTTGTCTCAGCCTCAGGGTCTTTACTTGTTGTCAGAGGGAAAAACTAAAACAGCATCGTGATGATAGTATGTAAAAACCTCTTTGTAAAGTCTGAGTGCCATGTACAGTGGGACCTCGGTACTCGTCATTAATTTGTTCTGGAACTTAAGACGAGTACCAAACAATGAAGCATTTTCTTTTGTGGGGATGGTGTCGTGACTCATACAATTTCTAGCAAATGTGACAAGTCGTGCGCAAGCGCTGAGTGCTGCAACATTTTTTATCTTCAAAATGCTACAAGTACAGGGTTTGATGAGTTCTGAAGCCGATGAGTACGAGGTACGATTGTACTTTGAAATACTGTTATTTGGGCCTTTCAATAATAAATGATTTCTAATTGAATTTGAAAAAGTAAGTTTTGGCATAAAATTTAATGTTACCAAAATGAACTTGGTTATTGAAAAAGCTCAATTATATGTTATCAGGTCCCTTCTCGGTGCAAGTAATTCTTTAATTTGGAATTTGGAAAATTTGGCCTTTTATTGCTTATTTTCTGATAATTAATGACATGTTAAAATGGCTTAAATAGGCTTTGGCACATTTGTTTACTAGCTGTTTCCTTTTTTTCCTAGCTGAATTTTGGACGAAAGTTTCTTACTCACAGAGGCAAGTGATAGAGCGACCATGGCTTTCTGGCGAGGGGTGGGCGTCCAAACAGAAAATGGTGGGAGCTCTGCTTCCTCTCGGTGCTCGGGGCATGAAAGCCTCAACTCATCAGAAACAACTTCGTGTCTGGCAGTCACTTTAAATGCTTTCGATTTCCTCTAATCTGAGATTATTTTCAATTCCTAGTTTGTGTTTATGTTTTTCTCCCTTCCCCCCTCCATATATCTGATTGTCTTAATGAATATTTTCTTTCCCCTCCCTTTCTTTGATAAGATAGTTTTGGATATATGTATTCATTCTACTGGTTTATTATTTGTAGTTGGTTTTCTCTTGTTTTGTCCTTCTTTCCTCTGCTTTTCTTAGCTTTATTTTGTTATTTCCTCCCCATTTCTTGAGTTGGATACTTACGTATTCTTATTTATCCTTGTTTTTTATTATATTTAAGGCTATGAACGTTCCTCTGAACATCTCTTTAATTCAATCACACAAACTGATATATCTTTATGTTGCTTTCTTGAGCAACTGCTAAATGGCCATCTACTAAATAAGGAAAGCTGATTTTAAATTCTGCTATTTTGGAAGATAGGTATTAAAAATAGAAATAGTATTTTCTGGAAAATCATTTTGTCCCCAATTTCAACAACTTAGCCCATTAAAGTTTTTAGTGGCATTTTTCATGAAAACTCTTATTCAGATGTGTTTTTAAATGTATTCATTCAAAAAACATTTTCTTAAGCTCTTGAGTGTTCCAGGCTTGAGTACTGAGCTGTGGGGATGATAGAAGACAGAGTCCTCAGCATGAATCACTCAGGATCTCGCTGGTGGTGTGGGAGGGTCGGGAGTTGGCAGGGAACAGCCAGGATGGAAGCCAGACAAGAAGGCGAGGGCTGGTTCACGGAGTGCTTTGCACGTCTCCTGCCAGAGCCCACTCCTCATCTCAGAGATGATGGGGACCCCCAGGTGATGGGGGTAGCTGAGAGGAGGGTGTGTTGGAGGATGAGGCAGTGTCACCCCTTTTTCTCTCTGCTCACTGCTGAAAATGCAGAGGGACAGTGAACTGGCCAAAAGTAAGGAAGCAAAGTGCCCTGACAACACAACCATTTAGTAATAAAACTTTGAGTTATCCAGAATTTACATTAGGGACTCGATTCTTATGAATTTGTGTGGCTAAAAGCAACGTCATGAACCTTGTCATTACTTTGACTACTGCTGCTGCTGTGACTGGACTTTGTTTATAATCTAGAACGCATAAGAATATTAGACTTTCCCAACCACAGTGGCCAGCACGAGTAGGCTTGAAATAAGAAGAGCTCCATGTTCTTAATGTACCACTATTCCACGAATACCTTACAGATCTGAGCGGAGGGCAGGCCACATTTTGGTCTTTCCCTTGTCATGCAAGAAGCTGGTTATTTTGGGGGGATGGGATCCTCTGGACACCAGTGGGTACATCCCTGAAAGCAGGGTTTTCCACAAGCATCTGTCGCGTGTGGTGGGGGCAGCGCTGTCGTAGCTGACAGGGTGCTGGAGTGGAGTTTCATCAAGTGTGAGGTCTCACTGTCTCCGCCTTGCTCTGCGCTGGGACTTCTTTATCACCGCAGCGCTCTGCACGGACGTAGCCCTCTGCGGTCATTGCTGCAAGGGAACACAAGAATGCGGCGAATTCGCCCAGCTCTGTGGTGAGGAGTGGGAGGCAGGGACTCAGAGGGGAGCAGTGGCCCTCTCTGTGCAGGCGAGAGTGAGATTTCAGGACCCAGCTATCATTAGGAGCAGCTCCAGCTCCTCCAGCCTGGGAGTTTAATCAAAGGGATAACAGCGGACCACCCAGGCGAGGGCTCCAGCGCCAATGAATGTGCTCCGTCAGTCTCTGTTCCCCAGCCAGCCAGTGCCCTGGATGTGGCCAGGCCTCCTGCAAATGTGCTGACAGACACAAGGAGGGAGGAGACACTTTGCCTCTCACATTTTTCACTTAGATGGAGAGTAGAAAAGAAAACCATTTAATTTCTTTCATTTTTTGCTCCTTACCCTGATCCTTTGCTGCCTAGTCCTAGAGAAGGATTATATGCTTAGGTACAGAATGTTTGGTTCACACCAGTTACTCACTCATTCACTCTCACTCATTCATATGAATTCACAGAATTCACAAAGGAATTCTTTTTCATTTCTTCTGCTGTAGCAGCCACCATTGTAGTCTTCCTGATTTCCTCATGGTCCGCAGTAGACCTTGAGTGAGTCTCAATTTCAAAAATTTGAGCGTGAAAGTGAAGTTGGCAGAGAGGGAGCTCAATTTTTGACCTGGTTGCACGTGTTCTTCAGGATTGAGGCAGACGGCACTCAGTTTGTATCGCGAATGTGGGCTCTTGGCCTGGAGACTTTCTTCCTGCCTCTAGCTGATCTGCACACATTTGAACTCCTGTGCCTGGCCTTCTGATTTTGTGGTGGTTTTGTAAGTCTAACTTCTTTGGTGCTCTATGCTTTCTGGGTACTTCTTTGTATGGTATACACTATTCTTCATTCCCAGAAACAGAAAGGGTAAGTGGAAAAAGCAGAAGTTCTTGAGTCAGCGAGACCTTGGACAGGTTACTTAACATTGTGCCTTGATTTTCTTCTTGGTAAGGTGGAATAATTTTAGTATCAAGGCTACTGGCCTCCCGGCTCCCTTTGCCTCTCTGCTCTAGGACCTAGTCTAAATCTTCTTTGTCTCTTGAGGCTTTGAGCCCCCAATTTTCCTTAGTTCCTTGGCCTGCTGCGTGGTCTTTTGTTCCAAAATAACCTTTCTTTTGCTGGGCCACCCCCACAAGCCCTCGTCGTCCCTGTGCTGCCAAATTCCTTTCAAAGTAACATGCCCTCGCTGCCCTCAGCCCTCCCCCATCTCTTACTCTTGCAGTTTAACTACATGTCTTCCCATTTTGTCCAACTTTCTTTCATAGGTCACTGATGACCTTGAAATTGCCAGCTTCAGTCACCTGTTTTTAATCCCCATTGTGCTTTAGCATAGGGCACTGTGCTTGCCCACTTCCAACCTGAAAACTTCCCTTGGCTTCTTCAACCCTTTAATAATCCCTGAGAGCTCATTTCTTCCTCCTCTCCTTCCTGAAGACTAGATTCCAGTTCAACATTTTTTTTAAGCTGCTGGTACATAGACCTCAGACATAAACACTGGCACTGGAGAATCTCAGTGTCCACAGCGTCTCTGAATGAAGAGCTGGGGTGAAGGCCGAGCATCTGCTTCTCCCCGCTCTGTGCCAGTGCCCTCCAGCGCATCTCTGAATTCCAGGACATGGCAGAACGTTTCCCTCTCTCTGCAGGCTCCCTCTTCGTAGCTTTGTCTCGTGCTGTTCTGTGGGTTTCTCCCAGATAGGTATCTTTTCTTTCCTTTTTATTAAATTTATTGAGTCAACACTGATTAACAAAATTAGAAAGGTTTCAGGTGCACAGTTCTACAACACGTCATCTGTACACTGTATTGTTTGTTCTCCTCAAGTCAAGTCTCCATCCGTCACCATTGGTCCCCCGTACCCTTCTCCTCCCACCCCCTCCCAAGCAGTCACCACACTGTTGTCCACATCCATGAGGTTTTTTCTTTTTTTTCTTTTTTGCTCTATCCCTCCACCTCCCCACCCAGCACCACAGCCTCCTCCCCCTAAACAGCTGTCAGCCTGCTATCTATGGGTCTATCTCTGTGTTGCTTGTTAGTTCATTTTGTTCTTTAGATTCCACATATGAATGAAATCATGTGGCACTTGTATTTCTCTGACTGGCTTATTTCACATAGCATAATGCTCTTGAGATCCACCCATGCTGTCACAGAGGGTAAGTTTCCCTTCTTTTTTGCAGATGAGCAGCATTCCATTGTGTAAATGTATCACAGCGTTTTTATCCACCCATCTACCGATGGGCCCTTGGACCTCTTTGCCGAGTGCCAGGTCACAATTTTCAACTGCCTGCTAGACTTTTCCACCTAAGTGTATTACCAGCGTGTAAAACACTCAACATATTTTAAACCTATTTTGAAAATATTAAAAAAATATTTAACATATCTAAAACCCATTTGTTTTCATCCTTTTTTTCCTTTCTCTGTTCGTTGACTCAGCAGTTCTCCTAGGAATTTAGGTAAGGAGCCTTCGATTTATCATTGTCCCTCTTTACTTCCTTATTCTCTCTACGTTCAGGCAAGTTGCCATGTCTTGCTGATTCTGACTCTATAATGTCTCTGATACGTATCTTCTCCGTTTCACGTCCCTGTGTGCTGTCCTGCTTAAGGCCATAATTCTCTCTCAGCTGGGCAGCTGCAATTACCTCCTAAGTGGTCGCCCAGCCAGTCTCCTCTTAGTCACCCCAGTCTTTGCCCCAGAGGAATCTTTCTAAATCACAAGTCTGATAATAGTACTCCTCTGCCCAAGAATGTCAAGGGGGGCTTCCTGTTATCTGTAATGTGAAGCCCAAGCTATTAAATGTTAGTCAAAGCCTTAATTTAGAATCTGGCTCCAGGCTACTCTCTAACCTGTCTCCCTGCCATCACACATGCTTTTGTGAAGCTCAACCAGAATTTCGGTTAGTCTCCTGCCTCACTGCGTGCTCTCTTCTCATAGGAAATCTTCCCCAGACACCATGTCTAACTTTATGTATCCGCTCAAGCCCAACATAGATGCCGCTCCACCCACCACACTGTCCAGGTCACTGTCTCCCTTAGTAGTCAGCTCAAAGTAGATGCTCCCTTTGAGGGCAGTATCCTCTGCGGCTTCAAAACCTGACTCAAAATTAATGCAATAAATGCATTAATTTTATTGGACTGTAAGGTGTTTGACTGAGCGGGGGGGCCATGTCCATTTTTCACCAACTTTTTCCAGCCTGATGTAGAAGTACTCGATACATATTTTATAAATCACGGAATGAATCTTGAAGAAGTCCCTGCTGCCCCAGCTAGAAGCCACCCACCTGTCCGTGCTCTGCGCTCCTTTAGCTCTTCATCCGCTGTTCTCTATAACTAATCTGTTACAGTCGTTTTGCCTGTCTTCTTTCCTGTGGAGTTACAAACTACATGATGTCAGTTCTTTCTGGCCCTCACCTAGCATAGCACCTTGCACCTCGTAGGCACTTATCACCTGCTTGCTAAATTGAAAATAATCTTTCTGCATTTTGTCGGTTTTTGTTATAGTCTTTTTTAAAGCTATTGCTCCCCCTTTTTTTAATTGAGAATACCATACTTGCCTTTCATAAAAAGGCAACTGACATTAATTGAATGTCTACTTTTGTTCTGGGCACTGTGCTAAGCACTTTATATGCATTATTTCTTTAACCCTAGGAGGTAGATACTTAGTGTTTTATAAGATTTTTATTTATTTCTTTTTAGAGAGAGAGGAAAGGAGGAAGAAGGAGAAGGAGAGAAACATAGCATGCAAGAGAAACATCAGTTGGTTGCCTCTCACACACCCCCAGCTGGGGACCGGGCCCGCAACCCAGGCAGGTGCCCTGACCAGGAATTGAATGTGACCTTTTGGTCCGCAGGCTGTTGCTCAATCTACTGAGCCATGCCAGCCAGGGCTAGGTACTTACTTTTTTTACAGGTGAAGAAAATAGAGCTTAGAGGGTAAGTGATGGCTAAGATCACACAAACGGAAAGTGACTGAACCAGACTCAAATCCAGGTTTGTCTGACCCCACGCTCTTTCCCTTTTTGCTTTTCTGCCTCTTCCTGCTTGAGTCAGGACTCTTCTCAGCAAACTGAAATGACAGAGCTTAACACTGGGAGCCTGTGCTTCTGCGACATTGCGCAGAGATGTAGGCAAGCCAGTGCTTAAGGCTGCAGAGAGAAAGGAGCAGTTGACCACCTTCTGTGTTTTCATCATTCCAAATGCTGCTCCACTCCCTGAAGCAAGTTGAGCAACATGGGGCTCCGTCTAGATTATCAGTTGTTTGGTGAGTGAACTCCTCATCAGATTATTGTGTGGCGAAGTTGGTTGATCCTTTGAGCGGGCAAAGTTCAGCCTTGGTAATCCCCAGAGATGCAACAAGAACAGCTCTATTTATCATGGAGTGGCAACCATTAAATCTGCATTAATTCCAAGTGGTTTATAGAAACTCCCCCGACCACGCTCCCCATTGATGCCCATGGTCTCCCAGCGAAGAACTTCTAGGTCGCGTATGGCCATTACTATTGGTAATTTGGCCAAAAATAATTGTTCCAAATTTGTGATCATCCTTGATTCACACGTAAATATATTTAGTGATATATTTCTCGCAAGGTTGTAATCTCTGTGAGGGCAAAGATTTTTTTTTTTTTGTTATTCTTTTGTCAGTGCTCAAAGGAATGCCAAGCACAGAGTAAGTATCTGATAAATATTTGGTGAATTAGTGAAATAATCTTTTGAAACCCATCTCTGGACCTCATCACACAAGAATTCCCTGAGATTTTTATTGAGCATGCTGGAATGAGGAAACTGAGCTTCGCCAGCATTGTAAGGTGCACTGAGAATGCCATGCCACCAATTTGCTCATGTGTTCAGCTATGATTAATTAAAGCTATTATTTATTAAATTTTCAATGTGGAATTTCTATCTCCATTTGATAAATAAAACACATGAGATTTGCCAAATAGCTCTAGTGAACTTGAGGTTCACAAAGTGAATCTCTAATGGGGTGTTAGTCCTTTGAAGTCCAAGAAGAAACAAATACAGTATATGCATCTTGTAGAGACAGGGGACAAAATCTGTGTGCCGGGGCTATTATTTCCCCATTTGAGAACCTTCCCAAGGCTTCAAACCAGGCATAAATCATCTCTAGTTAGTAGCAAGAGCAACAATTATCTCTCACTCTAGTCACTGATTATTTTATTTCCCCTAATTCCAAAGCCATCCTTCCTGTGGTCTGTGCAAAAAGAGGTAATTTGGAGCCCTTCATTTCCTGGCTAACCCACTAGTGACAGTAATCACTGTTCTATTCTCTGGTAGAACCAGTTGCTGGCTGGAGACAGGGTGGGTGAGTGTGTGCATGCTCTGGAGTAGATGAGACCCACTTCTCCTATCATGTAAATGCTTGTGTCCCTACTGACTGGGCTAAGCTCTGGCACACGGTGGTGAGTGAGGTACAATCCCTGTCCTAAAGAGCAAGTGGTTAGTGGGGTCAGATAGACAAGGGAGCCTGCAAATGCGGCATGAAGCTCTCTTAACCCTTACCACTGTGCCCTTGAAGCAGTTTAATGGCAAGGGTCCTTTGTAGCCGAGGGAGCTCTTCTGTGAAAAATAAATTAGACATTGTGAAGTGAAGGGAAAGGTGATAGCAACAATATTTCAGGATCCTGCTGTGCTGAAGTAGTTGGAAGGGCTCCCCTACAGCCAATGATTAAAAAAACAAATAAGCATCTGATTTTTCAATTTCCAGGATGGGGGTATTTCGTGCCTCTCCTGGCATCGCTGTAGATATATTTGCTGGTTGTGTTTTTCCCAGGTAGCAATGATAAACCTTGGTTCCATGTCAAGGAAGGTAAAATCCGCAAGCCCCAGTTAGAAGACAGTTTTTACCACTCCATGTACAAACAAACCATTTTTATAGAAATGTCGAATTCTGTGATCTGCTTTGACTGGAGGGTTGGTCCCTAAGGGACCAACAACGTTCGGGCACACAGAGGCAGATGCCGGCTAATGACAGAGCTGGTGGGGGGCTCGAGGGCTCACACTGGTTTCCAGTATCCCCTGTTTTCCATTAACCTGTGTTGTTTTTTCAAATATCTACAAAACCTCACCATCTTTAAATGTCAGTGTGTTTGCTGTTGGTGTTCCATGGTGGGGCTGGAGGTGACACACACCTGGTTGTTAAACACTGATTCAGACAGAACTGTGGCTGGGATCCAGGGTCCACTGTCACTAGCTTGAGGTCAAGGAGAAGATGCCTGAAGGGGATCCTTGAAGTGGAAGACCCCTTCTGAGTACTATAGGATTTTTGGCCACGAATCCTGAGTGGAATCCCGAGCTTTGGTAGCTTGAGCTGGACAGGCAGCATGTGACACACCGTCTCCTTTTGCCCACCAGGCCAAGGCCTAGACCGAAGCCATCTAGCCGCCCTCCTTCCCCTGAGACCCCATGCCCTAATCTTGACCCTCCGTCCATTGACTGTTGAAGAGAAGTCTGGAAAGAAACACCCAAGGAAAGGCCATTTTCTGGTAGTGCCGAAGAACAAAGCTGGCCTCAGATTCCTGCTCTTTGACCTTCCCTTCTTAAGTGGCAGGCAGCACCGTCTCTCCGTGCCCGATGCCTGCCCGATGCCTGGGAAATGCAACCCTAAAGAGGGCCGGTCCAAAAAGAAAACACGAACAGTGAACACATGAACTCAGGTGGCTTCGTCATGTTACAAACACATTTCTCTGGCTGCGGGGCCCAGCACTCTTCCTTAGGCGAGGCGGGACCTGCGGGGAGACAGTAGCGGTGCACCCTGCATCTCGGCCCTGTTACTCTCGCCAGACGGTTGCAATTCTGAACTGACCTGAACTTGCCGTACTAATCCCTTTCAAGCCATCCCACAAAACAGCCCTAGGTTTACCTGCCTGCCCTACAATGCCGATGGAGCACTGGTGAGTCAGAACCCTGAGCAAGCTTGCTGTTGCCTCACAGATCAAGAACAGAATCTGTAGCGTAGTGTTCAAAGCCCTCCCAGCTCTTCGTCTGTCTCTTCTCTCTTCTGTTGCTGTAGGCTTTAGCCAAATTAGACTGCTGTCTCTTTCTCATTCTTCCTGCTTATCTGTCTTTGAATTACTTTTGCTTTTTCTTTCCAGCTAGGAACTACCACCTCTCCTCCCCCTCCACCCCCACACCTCCTAGCTATCCTTTAAGGCCGAGCCCAGGGGCCTTCTTTGAATTTCCTTTGCGCTTTCATTATGGCATTTGCATTCTGGAGGCCTTATCTATCGCTGTTTGCCTAGGTGTCTTGTCTCACTAGAACACAAATTCCTTCATGGCTTGAAGGCGGGGGCCACAATTTAATCTGTATATACCCTTAAGACTTTACCCAAGGCCTTGCTGGATACCTAAGGCCTTGCCTGTGCAATACAGTAAATATTTGTTGGATTCTCTGAGATTTGGACTTCTTTTGAGCATTAATGACAACGGCATTTCTAGAGCATGCCAACTAGAGCAACAGTGGTCTAGTTTAGACCTGGCCCCAAATCCTCTTCGGATACCAAAAGGTTATGCATCTGGGTGGGTGGCGGGTATATTCTGGGAAGCCATCAGGGCAACACCATCATATTTTAATTATAGCCCTGGCAGCAGCACTACTTTTAGCAAACAGCAGTAACAAGCAATAACACTTGGGCGGGCCTGCCGCCGGAAATTGGCTCCCTCTCCATTTCTCCTTCCCTCTTTTCAATCCATCACCTGTATTTATTCCCGCTGTAATTTAAACACCTGTCTAGGTGGAATGCGTGCAATGTGTCCCTACCCCACACATTCAGATATTTGCTCACCTGCCTTATTCGGAAGGCTGGCTCTAAAATAAACAGTGTTTTGGTATTGAAAGAAAAAAATGCACTGAGGTCACTGTGGAAATGGACATGAAGAAAGGAGCAGGAGTGGAACCGCTGGGTAAGCTGCTCCAGCAGAGTGGGAGCAGAGGAAGAAGAGGAGGAGGAGGAGGACAGCAAGGCGTGAACCATCTGCCTAAGCTTTAGGTCGTGGTGGGAGCCCCTGACTGGATTTTCCCACAGGCAACCGTTCGCTGAGCTAACCAGCCAGAGAAGGACAGGGGTGGAAGAATATTTAACAAGACGACTGTTTTTAGGCTTAAATGTTTTGGTTTATTTTTAATGACCACTGTTTCTCATGTCAGCATAACAAGTAGACTCGGAATGTTTCACAGTTTGTTCTAAACTGTTTTATCTACTTTTGCATCTTTGGCATATTAAACAATAACTCTCATTAATGTTTGAGCATACAAACAACATCGAGAAATAGTACAACCTTAAAGCTCCTCACAGCATTGTTCCTTCCTCTTGATCGTTTTTTATCTTGCTCCTCGCCCCACCAGGGCATTTCTGTTGGTTTTTGGAAGATCCCCTAAGCTCTGTGGAGGAGAATCTTTGAGTGGTTCCTTTCTCCTGTTTCCTCCTTTCTTTTCTGTCATCCTGTGAACAAGTGTTTCTCAAAGGTTAAGATGCAAGTGAATTTCCTGTGGATCTTGTCAAGTGCAGATTTTGGTTTAATGGGGTGAAGGCTGGGCTGAGAGTCTGCATTTTTAGCAAGCTCCCACCTAGTACAGGTACTGCGGGGCCACAGAAGGAATTGTAAGTTCCACGCTCAATGGTTTCAGGCAGTGGGAGTAATACAGTGGCTAAAACTACAGGATTTGGGAGCTTTTGCATCAGGCCGACCAGGAATTAAAACTAGAGGTTGACACGTAATAATTTTTTGTTCTCGAACAAGTTATTTTACCTCTCAACCGCCATTTCCCCATGTGTACATGAGGAAAATAATGATATCTGTCTAACAAACTTGTCCTGAAGATAAAATGAGCATATTTGAGGTCTGTCTAGAAGGTATCCAGCCATGTAATATGAAAAATAGAGACATTTATTGAAGATACAAGAAACGTTGTACATAGGACAATGATGCCTCAGTCCCCATCAAAATAGGCACCTTGGGACCTCACACAATTCTCCCAATTTCCATCAGCTGCCCCATCATATTTTCCTGAATCTCATCGACAGTCTGAAATCTCTTTCCTTTCAAAGGTGATTTTAGTTTTGGGAAAAGCCAGAAGTCACAGGGCACTAATTCTGGACTGTAGAGGGGCTGAGTCACCTGGGTGATTTGATGTTTCACCAAAAAACTCTGCATGAGGCATGATGCATGAGCAGGCATGTTGTTGTGATGAAGCTGCCAATCACCAGTTGCCCATAGCTGTGACTTTCTGAATCATCCGAATGAATAGTTTTTGTGGAGGAATTTTCAAGTGTAATGCAAAATTTGATGCAGATTTGTTGCTCTGCTCTCTCAGTCATTTTGCATGTGATGGCCACACAGTATACATGCTCACTCAATAGTGTCTACTGCCCCCACTGACTAGTACAGTGAAGTCATCATTGTTCACACATGTGCATTCCAGTACACTCTCCTTGGCTGCCAGGTTACATCAATGTCGCGCAAACCATTCTCATTATATTAACAATGGCTGGACTTTTCCCGGAAAGGCCTTGTACAGCTTAGAATAATGCCTGGCAAAAACAAAGTGTTCATCAAATTTAGCTATCATTAGTGCTAAGGTGGCTTGGTTATTATTATTATTACTGTTATTGTAGTGAAACTGAATGATTTCATATTTGCGTAAGTATTAATTATGATAGGACATTTTAGAGATCCAAACACAGACTTTAAGGTTCTCATAGGTGTGTCCTTCTTTTGCACTGAAAGATGTTGTTGTCCATTATCAGTAAGTCATGTTTTTTGAGTCATAGTTTCAGTAATTAAAATGGGTTTTAGTTAAACTTCCTCATCTGTTTTCCAGACCCCTTTGTGACCAAAGGCATGAATTCACAAGTTGGCCAGCGGAGATTTAGTAGCATAGACTGGTTATTAGCCTAGAGGAGCCAGCTGGCCCGGCGCCTACAGCTTCCACCTTAATAAGAGTAATACTCCTGACAAAAATGAGCCACCTGTTTTGTGACTGGTGCCATGTCTTTATGTGCTGTAAGCCTGATTTTGTTTAATAGTCTTTAGTAGTGAAACATTAAACATCATTGCAAATTAGGTGTATGTAAGTGCCATTTTTCACTTTCCCTTCATCTGATCAAAGATGGTTTTCTATGTTACCTCAAGAAAATGATGGACAGAGAAGCAGGTGCCGACTGGTGATAGCCCTGTCCCTCATCCCTTTGTCTTGTTAGGGAAGAACCGTCTGGCTAGGAACCCTGATTGGCTTGCACCATTAGGGTCTGGTCAGTGCAGGGGATTTGCCCTGCCCTTCCGTCTTCCCAAGTCAAGATAAGGTGCTTCTAGGGCCAAAATGGATGCCCAGGTCCATTTTAGTTCCGTGACTCATTCTGCCCATCCTGGGAAGCGGAAAGGAAGGACCAAAGGCTCTCTGAATTCATTCAGTCTGGAGGTCGTTTGGACCAAACTCCGGCAGGACATAAATCTGTACCCATAAGACTCAGCCAGGTCCAGAGTTGTATTTCTCTTAAGATAGCACTAGTTATATGTGACTTAATAAATTTAAGTTACATAAAGTTTAAAATCCAGTTCTTCAGTCACACCAGCCACATTTCAAATACATAATAGCCACACGTGGCTAGTGGCCGCAGTGTTGGACCCTGCAGATTATAGAACATTTCCATTATCACAGTACATTCTGTTGCATGGCGCGCTGTTCTAGAACAGGGACTATAGGTAGACTTTTCTCTCGCTTGTTGCTCCAGCTTGATTGGCAGCAGCTTGTCTGGAGGACTGTGCAAAGAAGATTCTGAGGCCAT
The DNA here is from genome assembly GCA_004027475.1 of Anoura caudifer. NCBI lineage: Eukaryota > Metazoa > Chordata > Mammalia > Chiroptera > Phyllostomidae > Anoura > Anoura caudifer. Next base: position 174,474 of record PVKU01000857.1, read on the forward strand.
ATCTCAGTGAGCCCCAGTTACCTGGATACTTAGTAGCAATGTGTGTCCTAGGAAGATAGAGCTGGGCAGGATTGGGCTCATCATGACACAGGTGCTGAATGTCCCCTGGACGAAACCACTGGAGAAAGAATATTTAGAGGGGCAGGTGGTCATTACTTAACAGACAGGTTGTTTTTGTTGGCAGGAATGCTTTGGAAAGAAAGAGGAGAAGCTTTGAAAGTTTTCTTACTCCTTGCATACTCTCTCATTTAAGTAGTGGTCACATTTGCTATTTCTCAAATTTACAATGGCACTTTGCTTTTGTAGAGAAGGCAGTCATGATGGCTTCCGCTTCTTAATTTATCCATGAAGTCAAGAATGGATGTCACATGGGAAAACCCACCAAGAGTCCAAAACTAGTTTTGTGTTCATGTCACATTTACTGTGCCTGCTAAGAAACAAGACTGATTGATAATGGTTCTGTCTTTGCTTTACTTATTTAATGTCCTCTGGTGAAGGGTAACAAGTGGCAAATAAGATTTACGGGGAAGAAAGAAGCGCTGGTTTGGTATAATTGATCCCTGTATTACCACTGTTTTCAGAATTGGAGGTTTGTATCTGATGATATTTTCAAAAATCTGTAATAATTAAAGTAATTAGGTGCAAAACTAGAAAATGGGTTGTACCAGTTCTGTAACCCTTAGGTGACCATGGGCAGATGACTTATGTAACCTCTCTGAGCCATGGTTTCTCCATCTTTGAAAGGGGGAGTAGCGGTGTCTACTTCCGTGAGTAGTGGGTAGGGGGTGAGATAAAAACCTCACTTAACTTAGGAGTGCCTGACACTGCTGCTGTAAGAACTCGAGCATCAAACCATATTATTTGGCATACACTACGCATCCTCGCAAGAGAACATTCTCTGCTAATCTTAGCAGGCATGTGACCTTATCTAATTGTTAACCCTCTCTCAATTTCAGTTTCCTCTTTTGCAAAGTGGGCTAACAGCAGAACCTACTTCAAAGGGCTTGCTCAGGGTTGAATGGGATGATGCAGGTCAAGATAGTGCCGGGACGTCTCAGATGGGGCGCACCGTGAGCTTTCAGTGACTGCCAGCTGGGAGGGTGAAACGACAGTGTTTAAACTAGGGGCAGCCTAGCCAAAGGGAAAAGGTTTACCAAATCTGAAATCTCCTTTGAATTCATTAATCTCCAAACTATACAGTTCTACTGAACATGGTAAAGTGTGTACCTTTTGCTTACTTTATTGCTATTTCACTATAAATTATTAAGCCTCTTTTATTAGGTTTTCGACACAACTGATTGAGGTAGTAGTTGGAGAAGCTGTTAGTTATCGTAAAGATCTTTCTTACCTTGTAGGACTTTTATAAGCTGCAAGCTCATGTCTGACTTGACAGGCTGGATGTTTAAGGCCAGGGATCAGGGCAGGAATGAGGAGGATCTCAGTGCAGGTCAGGAGTGAGTTCAGTCCCATAGGAAGTCTGTTCGATTGTCTGAGAACCTGCCCCATGTTGTCTCTGGGGTGCTGGAGGAAGGCAAGGCTCTTCAAAGGCATCAGGTGCCACCGAATACTGCCATGACCTGCCACTGTGTCCTCCCTGTCCTTCAGACAGAGTGTGTCATTTTATCAGTGTGCCACATTGATAAGCCAAGGCTGGCTCCTGAGGCTTCTTTTGAAGGTGAGTCCACAGTGGAGGGTGCAGCCCAAGCGTCCCGTACCTCGGTCTCTGCAGACACCAGAAGTCATCCCTGACCTGTGGAGAGTGGCTTTGTCCCCAGTGAAAATATCTGGGTCCTTTGGTGTGAAGACAGAGTGCCAGGATCTTTTTACTTAACGAATTCTGTAGCTGGGAATTAAGCACTATACTGTTACTGAAAATGACTTTTTCTTTCAGAATTTTAAGATTTTTAGGTTCTTAGGACATCTCATGGAAGAACACGCTTTTAGAACTTACATCGTGGGTCACTGTTCTAGTGCGCCATGCTTAAATCCCGTGCAGCTTCGTGTCCCTGCTTCAGTGTCCCCTGTGCCTCTTATTCGAAATGCTTCCTAAACTGGCCTTGCTTTTCTGCTTTCGCTCTGACCATCCAGGTTTTCCACTTATCACCTCACATCGGTATTTCTCGTGATGACTTAAAGTTTTCTTTGGGCTATAAAAGAAATGACATGCCTGGTTTAGGAGACTTGGAAAATACAGGCAGCATAAGGAAGAACATAAGGCACCATGTAGAAATAGATGCCGCTTACGTTTGGACTTTCATGTCTGGTCCTTCAGGAGTATGTACGTGTGTGTGTGTGTGTGTGTGTGTGTGTGTGTGTGTGTGTGTGTGTGTGTGAAGGAAATTTGGGTCTGCTCCCTCTACAGTTTCATAGGGTGCCTTTTTAAAAAATCAGCATGTGCCTATATTATTAAGTGTTTTTCAAAAAATTCGAGTGGATACAGAGTATTTTATTCCTGACATGGATAGGGCAAAATTTTTTTAACAATGCTATTAGCTGTTTAGGTCTTCTCCTTTTTTAATACTAAAATCAATGCTTGTTTTAAAAGTCTGTCCTCAGTATAGTGCAGTGTGTATGAATGAGTATGGGCCATGGAGGGAGTTCTGAAGACCATGGTTCAGATCCCAGGCCTACCATTTTTTCTAGGCCTCAGTTTCCCTCCTTGTAAGATGGAGATTGTGATAGTACTCATCAACAGAATTATGGCCACTGAAATGAGACACAGGCAAGGTACTCACTTGTACAGAGCTCGCACATTGTAAGTTTTATTAAATGGCAGCTGCAGTTGTAACAGTCACTGTCATTGTTCAGATGCAGTTGTTTTTTTAGCATAAATCCTAGAAGTTAGATTGTAGCATCAAAGTATGCAAATGTTTCAATAATACTTTTAGTAATATATTGACTTTCGCATTTTAGAAAGATTCTACCAATTTATAGTCACATAAATAGTATAAATACCTATCTAATATCACCCTTCATAATTATTACTGTGTTTTTGATTATGGTATATTATAATGTATAGTATATGTTATAATTTGCACTTTTTGATTGCCAAGGGAAATGACTAGTTTTAAATATTTAATTGGCTAATAATAGTCCTTCATAAATTGTTTATTGAAGTCAATGCCCATTTTTCTAGTGACCGTGCATCCTTTTTTCTAAATTGATGAGTTCTTTGTATATTATAATAATAATTATTATTTAGGACCAAAAGTTATTGAGCATTTAGCATTTTCAAATGAGGAAACGAGGGCCAGAAAGGCTAAGGAGTTTGCCTGGTTTCCTAGAACCCTGCCTGTCACAGAGTAAATACTTAGTGAGTGCTGGCTGTTCATGTCACTCCCCTTTGTATTCCACAGCACCAGGGGCAGTGTAGTGCTTTGCACATAATAGGAGCAGAGTGAACACTTGTTACACTGACAGGAGCTACTCTGACTTCTGCTCCTGGAACGGGAGCCTTCGTCACAGCCACAGCCTCAGCTTCGATGAGTCAGCTTCTCCTGGACTCGACTTGATTTTCTCCATGTGTTTTTGATGGTACTTTTCTAATACTCTGTGTAATCGGGTTACTTCTCTCACTTCACTCCTAGGTAGCAAACCTGAATTTGGCAAGTGGCATCGTAAACAGAAGCAGCGCTTCAACCCCCCCGACCCTGCGGCCTGTCCTCAGTCCTGGTGGCCCAGTGTGGTCAGTGCCAGCAGACCCCCAAGCCCCTGAGAGCCATTCAACCCCTCCTGGAAGCAGGTACGTGAAGGGGGGCCACAGAGCTAGTAACATTAGGGTCACACAGGAGTGGTGGGGGTCCCGAGAAAGCCATTTTCACCTGGAGCTCCCTGCACAGACCCCAGCAAGACAGGTGCATTTCCCCACCTGTCCCAGTCCTGTGGCACGTGAATGGGCCTCATCTCACTTGTAAGACAGTTTGCAGGCAGATCAGATGGAAAGGAAGTAGCTGGTGCAGTTCAGTGAACTCACTTCAGAGTGAGAATAAGGATTTGTACCGTCGGCATGTCTGAGCCCTGCCTGCAGTCACCGCGTTCGTGCATCGCCGTTTGCCATTCTCTCCGCGCCCGCTTACTCTTCTTTACACCCAGACTGCGTTGTGTTTCAGTAACTTCGGACTCTTCGTTTGAAGAACATACTTTTCTCATGTTTTCATCTAGGTTGTGTACTTAAACAGCCTCCTTAGACAATGTTCATTTGGGAGATGGGAAGGAAATTTCCTTTATGTTGTTGAAAGAAGTGGCAGAGGATAAAATCCAGATAGATTCTGGTCACGAAGCAACTTCTTAATTGAAAAAGAAACCACTGTATTGAATTCTATTCTCAGTCCACATTTGAAGTCTCCCTGTCTAAAAAAATGTAAGAAATGGATTCCCAGTATATCTTGCTTCAGTGGCTATTAATATGGGCCTAATTGCATCTGTCGGTGAGTCAGAGGAGCTGGGGAGGAATGTGACTAATACAGTGAAGTATTCTGATTAGCTGAGATATTGTTCCTCCAGATAAAGAAGCTCGGCCACAGGTGTCCCCTGAGTCTCCGCCTCCTTGCCAGCACTTGCAGCCTCTGCCAGCCAGCCTTCCTGTGAATGCTGCCTTGCCCTAAGGAGGTGACCGAAAACTTGGGCATGGAGGAAATACCTAACTGTCATTAAAATACATTGGCAGTAGATTATTTCCTAAGGAACCAGTTTGGGAAACAACATAAACACACACACACTCATCGTGCCCTGGGGCTTCCTGTGTCACCCCAGTGACCACTGGGGTCAGGAGGGAAAGGAATCCTCTCTACTGAAAACTACAAAGAGTTGAAGCCTGAGAGGCAGGACTTTTCAAAACAGGACGTCCTTCCACACAATTCTCTTCGCAAGAGAAGTCTGTCATCTGGTGATTTACAATCTATAGTAAACACATTCCTAAAACCTAAGTCATAAAGAAGAAATTCTGTTTATGCCATAGAGCTTTATTTTCCATGTAAGATATTTCCAAATATTCCATTTTCTTTGTACATTCAGAGACTTGTTTCTATGGAAAACATTCTCCCTGCACTCTTAGATATATTATCTGTGTGACAAGGCTACAGCCGTTTTCTGTACTTTAAACAAAATGTTGAACTACACATTTTGGAGTAGAGTTTTAGCATCTGTCAGAGATGGAATGAGGGAGCTTTTTAAAATAGCCTGCTCTTGGTGTAGCACCTGTAGCGCTGAGACACATGAAGATGAAGGGACCTGTCAGGGTCAGGAGTCAGGGGCCAGCACCGTGAGGGGCCTTCTCCCAGCCAGCCTGCGCCCATGAGCTGTGGTGGAACGGCATGTAGGACGACCAGCTTCGGAGCCACTGGCACCAGAAAGCAGCCCCCGCAGAGTCCCCTGGTCTCTTCCATTTGGGGTCAGCTGTACCTACAATAGTCCTCTCCTCACCTCTTCCTCAAGCTTACAGGCCCATCTTCAGCTCCCATTACAGTGCAGGGTAGCCCTGGGAAATCTTCCTCTGCTCCCAGGGGAGCCCTGATTGCCAGGACAGCCTGGAGGCTCCTTTTAGAAGTTCTGGTTCAGGGGGGAGTGCCCAGAGGTACCCACTCTAAAGTAGCCCTAAGGGCACTCTCAGAGATCCTTCCAGATCTGGCTCTGATGTGGGCGACAACGGGCATTTTACACCGTGCCATGCCCCAATTTCTGCTTTTACTTGGCAAGTGGCTGTTTTGTGGATATTTACTTAGTCTTGTGTTGTTCCTCCCTTAGCAGTAAGTGTAGTCACTCTTAAGTGACTGCGTTTAGTGAATGTGGGATTAGTAGCTTAGAGATGTGAGTTCTGTTACTGGTTTTGACACTCAGTGACCCCAAACTATTCATTGAATGTTTTTATTAGGTAAGCATACTCACGTATAAACTGGCCTGTTTTGAGAGCTTTCAGATTGCCCTTAAAGTGCTTTGATCTCCCTAGAAGTGGGTGCTAAGAAAATAAGAGGTACTCTGACTTGTTCTTCTGCAGCAGCAGCAACAGAGGATTCCAGTGTAGATCAGCTCTGATTATTCACTCGACTGGGGCTGTCCTGCAAACAGTAACATGATGTAAAGAGAATCCATTGCTGGCCGTACTTTTCATTAGGATTCAGCGACTTGGTAGCCACAGGAATGAAAACTGGTGACTCACGAGAACTCTGCAAATAGTGTTATTTTTCATTTCCCCGTGGTGTTGCTATTGTTCTCAATTTTATGGATCACACAAGTTTTCACCAGACAACCTTGTTCTTCCCCCGCTTTTTGAAACCATCCCAAATGTAGCCTCAGGGCTGTCGTCTCCCATTGGGTCAGTGTGAGCTCAGCCCAGCTCCTCAAATCCCTCGGTTCCTTTGGTCTGTCTGGAGTCCCTGTTCGAGCTTTGTTGTGGGAGAGGAAGGCAAAGAGCCCACGACTTGCCCAGACAGTCTGAGGCCTGGCCATGTAGCTTGCAGTTCCCTAGACACTCTGGAGTTGGACTTGGCCAGCCATTCCTCTGTTGTTACTTTTCAGAGGTAATAAGCGAGATTAATTGCAGGCCATTCTCCAGAAGAGACGGAGTAGTCAGGGCCAATGCAGTCACATGTTTAGGAGCCTGAGGTGTGCCTCCCAGTGAGGCCAGTTTTGCATTATACAATAGGGCCTCCAGGATGCAGGTACGGGTGTTCATGGCCTCTTTTTTCCTAAAGGGATCATATTTGGTTGGTTTCCACTGCTGATACCTGGATATTTAACAAGCTTTTATTTAGCCAATGAGATGAGGTAGGATTTTTTCAAGCTGCCTTTTTACTGATCTACCTTCCAGGCCCATGGAGAGTTGTTAGGAGCTGAGAATTGATTGCAGCGGCATCTTATTGCTGCCAGCCTCACGCGGAGCTGACCCACGTCCGGGAGGAGCACCTTCTAGGGGAGGATCGCTCCGTGGGTTCACAGTGAATCTTTCTTTGTGAGACCTAGAGGGTTACTGTAAAATCTTGGCTGCTGCTTGGAATGATTTGGGAAGGACAGGGCCTCAGACGGCTTGGCAGGAACCTGAGGTCCTGTTTTTTTCCAGTCCAGCCCTTCCTTGTAGATCGGGTTGTCAGGGAATCCCACTAATGTCTGGCTTCTGCCCCTTTGTATGTTTTTCCAGCATTTGTCATCGAATTATTTTTATCCATCTCTGGCTTTTTCGCACACGCAACCTGAGGATTTGTCTGTTCCTCGATATGAAAGGTGGGGGAGGTGGAAGGGACATCCATGAGTTTGTTGCGACAGGGCAAGGCGTCACAGGATGGGCTACTTGGCCTGGCTGACCCCGCTCCGGAGGACAGCTGTACCTCTGAACTTTAAATTCCGTGTGAGGGCAGGGAACCCAATGAAGCACCAAAGCTGCCCTCTAGCTCCTATGTAATAGTAAAGAGTTTGGTACCCTTCTCTACATAGTTTTTAGGAAGAAGTTTTCAGAGATTCTGAGTCCAGTTTAACTAGTTCTTTTCTACCTTCCTTTAGATGATTTCTTATAAATGCTTCTGGGGATTCACATCTCTGACTTCCCATCTTTTCATTCTCAATCAGTCCTCAGAAATACTGAGTTCATTATTTTCTTTAAAAAATATGTTCTCTTCAAATTGTTCATGTGTCAGGCATTAGACCCTGGGAAGTAGTGGTAAATAAAACGCAGGAGTTCCTGCTCTCACAGGTCACTGTCCAGGTTGTCCCTTCCATGTTTTCCGCAGGATGCTGGGTGCTGGGTGCTGGGCAGGGTCCAAGAGACAGTCGTGGTGTTTGATCACCAGCGGGGAGGAGGAGCCACGCACCCATGGGACAGTCAGCAGTGCCGGGAGCCTTACATTAGGAGTCAAAGCGTTTGGGGCAGACAGTGAGGAGGAAGAGCATCACAGAGAGCATCACAGACAGGACGTAAGGACTTAGTCCTCTCACATGCTACCACATGATGGACCTCACAGACAGTGTGTGAAGTGAGATAAGCCAGTGATGAAGGATGGCTGCTGGGTGATCCCTCACGTGAAGGGTCTGAAGTACTCGAAGTCATAGCGACAGAGAGTAGAAGGGGCTGCCAAGGCCGTGGGGAAGAGAGCAGAAGGAATTGGTGTTGAGTGGCTAGTTTTGCACCGTAAAAAAGTTCTAGACCTCTGTTGCACATCAGCATGAATATATTTAACACCACTCAGCTGTACCTAAAAGATGGACAGTTGAATAAGAATAATAAGAATAAAATGGTTAAGATGATAAATTTAAAGTTATGTTATTTTTTACCACAATAAAAAGAAGAGGAGGGAGGAGTATGTAAGGTTTTCAGAGAGCCCCAGAATTCGGCAAAACTTACTCAGTGACCAAAATGGTGAGATTCTTTTTTTTTTTTGCCATTCTCTGCCTCTGTTGAAGGTAATTATTTAGAACCTAGTCCTTCAAATGCTTCTATTTATTTAAAAGTTCATTCACTTTATAGGAAAGGGGGCCATCAGCCCCCTTTCGGGAGGATGGCATGGTGTGGTGAGAAGCACAGTGACTTCAGGGCCGGACCCATCTGAGTTTGCCTTACTGAGTCCATGACCTCGGGCAAGTTATTTAGCTTCTCTGAGCCACAGTTTCCCCATCTGCTTAAAATGCAGATAATATAGTACCTACCTCATTAAGTTCTAAGATTTAATTGAGTTGTGTATGTGAAAGTAGCCAGTATAGGGCCTAGTTTGGGTATAGGTTCCTGATAATAGTTTTCTTTCCAGAAAACGAAAGAAACTTGGAATTGGACTTGCCTGGGATGTGGCACGGCCACCCGTTTTAGTGTTCTAGTTCAGAGGAAACGGGCGATCGCTCCCGGGCAGCACGCTCCCGGAGCCGGACTGCAGAGACGTGGCGTTTGCAGCTGTGCAGGGGAAGGCATCCGAGTGGGGCCGATGGGAGACCCTTCCTTTTCCTCTGACCCCTTTGTTGAAGGGTGACTTCTTTCTACCCGACAGGCCCTTTCTCTCTGCTATCTTCTTCTGAATGTTGAAATTTCCATTGCAGCTTGATGTTCCAGCCAGTAAACACTCATATTTTCCATCTATCCTGGGGGTCGAGCTTTGGGAGAGCTTTTCTCTGGAGGAGTTTGGAGCTTACACTTTTGTACTTCATCCTGTTACATAAACAACACTCTCTAGCCAAAGAGCACAATCACAAAAGAAACCACTTTTTTTTTGGGGGGGGGGGTAGATTAAGGAAAAAAAAAGAAAACTCATGTTCAGAGTTCTGCAGAAGTATTTCACTCCTTACTCTTCTTTCTTTTTTCCAATAAGATAAAGCTTCCCTAACCTTCTCCTCCTGAGTCCTGTTCCTTCCCCTTGAGTAAAAAGTTTCTCTGGCACATGAGTGATAAAGGCGTGTCCTTATACCTGAACTTTCTCTGCTGCTTTTCCCACTCAGCCAGACACATAACCTCTCAGGGCTTACGCTCTGTGTCCGTTCAAGCTCTGTGACAGATTCTACAGTTCCTCATTCACCGAGAGAGCTGAATGCCACGGGTGCTGTGCCAAGGCCAGAGTCATCGGGCTTCTGCCTGTTGAAGGAATGTGGGTAGACATAGGAAATGTGTTGAAGATAGCTGAGTGGACATCACACAAGGGCCTAGGCAAAGTAAGTTTGGGAGTGTGTGGGCCTAGGATCAGGACTAAAGAAGTGGATGGGTCTTATTTGCAAGCCAGAATAAATCGCAGCTTGCTTTGTGACGTGCCAGCGTAGCATTTCCCGTTTCAGTTGCCTCCGCCCCGTTCCCTAAAGTATTAAAGGTAAACCACCTTACTACGTTTCCTTAGGATTAACACACACACACGTGCACATGTTAGAGCACAGGTGGCAAACACAAGGAACCTTGTTTTATCCGGCCCGGCACCTTGTTACCAACCATGGCAGCGCCGAGCTCCTTGCCCCTAGTTAAGGAGTAGTTACATTTATACAGTTCTGAAATCACTTTCGTCCCTTTGAAGGTGACCTCGAGGCTGATGTGGCCGCAGGCGAGAATGAGTTTGACACCCCTGCTCTAGAGTCAGTGTTAGAGGCAAGATCCTACCTTATTTAACTGTTCGCTTTGTAATTTTATATATATCTACAGTTGATGATTATTTTGGTTTTAAGAGGCCTGAATGACAAAAATCCGTGTACTAAGCTGAATGAGATTCCTTTTCTAGAATTAGGAAATTATATCAGAGTTAATTCATAAATCAGTTTAATTCTCACATGGTTTTTCTGTCCTCTGTATTTCCAAGTTAACTCTCTTTACCAGCCTTGAGAGAGTTTGGAAAGAATCAGTGGTGAAGAAACACTGTATCTTTCTTTCTGACTCCTTTAGAGAAACATTGATGATTCATTTTTAAAGCTTACTTAATGTTGACTCAACAAATTTAGAAGGAAGACCAGCTGGCTTCCCTGAACCTTTGGTAAAAGATCCCGTTCTACCCTCTACCCATCTTTCTGCTAAAAGACTCTTAGCATGTTACTGACCAAGTGCCAGTAAGGAATCAGCTTTAAAAAAAAAAAAAGTCCCAAGATTTAAAACGCTAAGAGGAAAAGAACTTTAAGTGTCTGTGTTTTAATAAAACAAAAACAGTAGCTCTGTAGCATCTGAAAAGGAATAAAGATCTGGTTTTGGTGTAGTTTCTTTCTTTCTTTCTTTCTCTTCTTTCTTTTTTTCTTTTTGGTGTCGTTTCTTGATCATGCTTAGTTTTCTTCCCAGAAAAGAGAGAAACATAAAATTAAACTTGCTTAGGGCTACAGTACTGCTGCACCACTTAGTTTAGTACCTAGTTTAGGTACAGTTGCCCACCACTCACATGCAGTGTCATAACGGTGTCGTCATAGCAGGGAAAGCAGTTTTATGTACCTAATCACAGTACTGAGCTTTGGGTTATTGTTATTGGGACATGTCCCTTGCTTAAAATTTTGATTACAAACCATTAAAATGCTCCTAAAGATAACTAAGAAAAGCTGAACTTAAAAGGCCACTGAAGTATCGAGCCAGGTGCTCTTCGGGAGGTGCGATAAGGCTGGCTGTGGAGGGGGCGGTATGTGAGAGCTTAGAGATTCTGAGGGTTGCAGCCATGGGTAGGCAGGCCCAGGTGTTCGTAATAAGTGAGAGGAGAGCTCTTGTCCTAATTGGACCATTTTTATGCTTCTGAGGCAGTAAAGAGATGTTTGGGCTTTCATGAATCATCAGGCTAACACTTGTGTTAATTTGGCTTCAAAGCCAATAATCAATACCACATTTGGCCTTGTTCTTAGAAATAAGTTTTACTCTCTTTCTGTGATGAAAATAAAATGGGGGTGCATCTCAGTAATGTGATTATAATCTAGAAGGATTTGGTGAGAAAAGTAGGTTTTCTGGCACAGCAGGTAAGGAAACCATAAAGGGGCTAATAAATGGGATGTACTTAAAGGCTAGAGGAAATCAAATTATGTTCTTCTGCAATAGGTTACACCAAGGAAAATTGAGTAAATGAAAGAATCTGCCTGTATTATTTGTGCTGTCAAATATCAAGCTAGTTGCTTGAACCCAACACTGATGTTTGAAATAAAAGTCCCCAAAAGAAGAGTTTTATAAACTTTTCCCCCAAATATTTAGTATATTGAAATATTTAAACAAGAGTAAATGTGAAACTGGTAGTAGGTAATGTTCCAGCTGGGAACTGGCTTCATCTGGTGGTTTCTAGAACAATGTTATCACCAAAAAACTAATTATGTCCCGAAAATGCAGGGCCCAGGGCTGGCCTCCAAAGGAAGTAGTAGACAAGGTCTCTGTCCTCGAGGAGGAAAGTGAGTAGTCATTGAACTTATTAATGAAAGTGTTGTAAAACAGTATCTTTGTCATTGTTCAATAAGAGGATTATACTGTAAATGGCACAAGTTCAGAGGAGAAATTGATCACTCTGAAAGGAGAAGGTGGCAAAAACCTCACAGAAAAGAAAGGGCTGTGAGCTGAATCTGGAGGGGTGGATGGGACCTGGATAGGCAAAGAGCCTGACGTTAACCAGCCAAGAGGTGTTATTTGCACATTTCCTCTGTGCTCGATGTTGTGTAAGCGCTCTGAGAGTGTCAAAGGAATGGGACCCGCCCTGCTGCTCAGAGGTGATAGTTCAGTAGGGTGGTCTAGAGAATACTGCGCTGTGCTGTGGACTTATTATTTGCATGTGGAATACAAAGCGAATTATTAAAAAAGGGCATGGATTCAGAGGAGTTCACAGTTTAAAAAGGATACTAAAAAGGGGTGGAAAGACTCATCAGACGGAGTGTTTAAGGGAGAGTTTTTTCAGGCCTAGATTCTGTACAGGCTACAGACAGGTGAAGGAAAGGAGACGAGGGAAAAGAAAGGTAATGTACAAAGTGTTAAGGCATTTCCAGGGGACAGTGAATGGGAATCAGCCTGGCTGAAGCAGAGCGTTTCTGTTAGAAGTAATGTTACCGGTCAAAAACACTTTGAGTTGCAAGTGGTAACAACTGATTATCAAGCTGGCTCTGCGGGGGAGAATTTTTAGTTCACATTAACTAAAAGGTCTACTAGTGTCTTCGTAAACAGGCACTTCAAAATAAAGAACAAATATTAAATAAAAGCATAAATGAATGGCACCCTACTACTCACTGCATCTCTGCATGTCCAAATCCCTTTCTCCTTCAAGGCTCAGTCAGCTCAGCATTCCCGCCACCTTCTCTGATCTCCCAGGCAAATTCAGCAGGATTTTTCTTTTATTTCTCACCCGCCTGAAAGATACAGTTCACAGGAAGCTCTGGCGACGTGCACAATTTGAATTTCTGGAGAATGGATCTTTTTGGTTCTTCCTGTCCTAAGTGAACTGAATACCGGGGGAAGGCCTGATTTCTTCTCCATTGAGTTAAGAGCTCACATCCTGCCTTCCCAAGTCACCAGGTCCTTATTGCTTCTCTTGTGGACCTTACTCAGTTTTTTTCTGGTTACCCAAAATCAAAAGTGCCCTACAAGCAACAAGCCCTCCACAATTTGGGAAATGGGAGGAGGTGTAGAGGCAGGTCGTGGGAAAAGAGGACAAGGCATAGAACCTTTCTGTGACCATCATTCTTCCCACCCACCTAAATGGGAGTCTTCAGAGCCACCCCTAGAAGGGACTTCTGAATTAAAGGGCACCCATTGTCTTTGACAGTCCAGTGTAAGGCCTTTTCACTCCAGTTAACTAGTAAGTCATGTTTGTTGATTGTGTTTCTGTGATGTTTCAGCTTTCTGGCGTTCTCAATAGTGGTTCCTCCCTCCTCAGTGCCCTTCGTTCAATAGACTGGCTGGCATCCCCAACCTCAGTGGTTCGTGGCGGGGATGTACGTTGTCTAGTCACCATCTCCCTACTCCAAGTTCTGATGGTGCCTGTTTACCTCTGCTGTGGCTCTCACCACTTCTCCTGCTATTCTGTGTTTTCATGTTCACCAATAACTTTACTGATTTGGATATTTTGAGTATGCCAGCTAACTCCTGCATGGTGTTAATGTTGATTGTTCTCAATTAATGTCTTGATTTGATCGCTCTCAATTTCAACTGGTCTGTGTGACCATGGAGAGCGTTGTCCAGCAAGAAATCTCCAGCACGAAACACGGCAAACCAGTCTTGGCCCCTTCCCTCCGTCACAGCACCTTCTCCACCCGCTCGCTGCACAAATCGTGTTTGTGTTTCGGGTGCAGTTTTACCTTTCTTGAAATAATAAGGCATAATATCCTGAACACGGTACGTATTTTCTTCCATCTTCCTTATTAAATTAGCTATGCAAAAATTCACCAACTTTGATAAGTTTTTTAAAAAATGCTTGCTGAGCTCTGGCTGGTGTGGTGCAGTGGATTGAGCGCTGGTCTGCCCACTGAAAGGTGGCCAGTTCGATTCCCTGCACAGGCCTGGGTTGTGGGCCAGGTCCCCTTGGGGGTGTGCAAGAGGCAACCAATTCATGTTTCTCCTGTACATTGATATTTCTCTCTCTCTCTTTCTCCCTTCTTTTCCCTCTCTCAGAAAGTAAGGAAAGAAAGAAAGAGAGAGAGGGAGGGAGGGATGGAGGGTAAGAAAGGCCTTTTTTAAAAAAATGCACACTGATATGACAGCTGTCACAATTCAGTCTAACAAAATTGTTTCGAATGAAGTTAAAGACAGCTAAGCACTACCAGAGCCATCTTACAGAAAAAACCAAATGAACTTTTTGGACAGCCCAATATTATGGTTGTTTGTATATTTGTCTTACCTCCTGTATTAGATTATAAGCTTTTTGAGGACAACCCCTGAGTCTTACACATCTCTGTAGCCTTATAATTGCTTGTACAAAGTGCTTATGCAATGTTTGGTGAATAAGTCACTAGTTCACTGCTGTCCAGTATGGTAACCACAATCCACATGTGGATATTTAAATTAAATAAAATGAAAAATTCCACTTCAGTCATGCTAGCCACACTTCAGATGCTCAAAAGCCACCTGTGGCTCACGCTTACCATTTTGGGCAGCTCAGAACTGGATGGCTGACCCAGAAGATGGGATAAAGACCCAAACTTGGTCAGTAGATTAAAAAAAATACAAAGAAATGAGTTTCTAAGAAAAGCGTAATCTTGATTATCCTCTCAGGCTCCTCTGTAGATGTCAAGCCTCTTTTGTTTGGAGCTAGAGATTTACCACAGATGCTGTTCTTGAACTAATTTGTGGTGCTGGGAGGGGCATATTCTAATGCCTTGGGAATCTCAAAAGCCCAGGGCTTCTGTATTACTAGCATCTAACCAATCAGAGCTGGGCTGACGGAAAGGAAGGGGCTTTGTACACAGAACCCAGCCTTATTTTATTTTCTGAGATACGCCCATGGCTAGATATTGGGTAGAGGTCTTGCTTCCCTTCACCAACCCAGCCCCCTGCCCCCCGACCTGCTTGGCAGGCAGTTCTGACTTGGCACATGGAGCCGCTATAGCCCTGGGGAACGGAGCCAAACACGCGGAAGTGGTTACAAGTGGTTACGTGTACGAGCTCCCAGGGAAGCTGTGGCTAGCAGGGGGAGTGGGTGGGGCCCTGCCTGATGGCTTTTCAAAGAAGCCAGATCTTTGAAGTTTTGTTTTAGCAGCTGCCAGGTATGCTGTTTCAGCACTCTGCAGACTCTCTCACTGTGTTCCCAGATCACATTTTTTCTTTACTATATGTACATACTGTACACAACGGAGGTTGGATTTGGGAAGGGCAAATATAATGTTAGGGAGTAAGTTGCTAAACACGCCCTCATTTTCTTTTTACTACGAGTCTGCCATGGAATAGCCACTTTAAGGCTCCCGGTTCCCTTTGCAGCTCTGACCCTTTCTGAACTGCTGCTGAAGGAGAGGCAAACAGAGTCCACTTCTATTTTGGGAAAGTAGTAAGTTTTGAAACACTGGAGCTCTTACATTTTTCTGATGGATTGGGGCATCACTTGGAGAGTAGACCATCTGTCTTTTTCAAAGGGACAGATAATCCCCCACCCCACAACATGCAGCCCTAACATGTTTGGTTTGGAGTCAATTTCTTGCATGTAGGTCTTGTTCACTGCTGGATCCTCAGCGTTTAGCAGAATGCCAGCTGATAAGTATTTGTTAAATCATTACACTTGCAAGTGCCCTGCTTCCTTCCTCAGTCATCTCTCCCTCCCATCCAGGCCAGAGTCACCTCAGCCCTTTTCCAGCTGCTCCCAAATTTGCCTTCTCTGAACGCTACTCTGGGAGGACAGCGTATGCCCCCTTGTGTAATTAGCTTTTACATCTTTGTTCTGCCTCTCCTGAGATGTGAGTCTGCGGAAGGCTGTATCTCATTCCCACACAAAGAACCCTGGACCAGGGACGGAAGGCCTCGGTGCCAGTCCCAGGGCCTGCTGGAGCTTCCCAGTGTGGGGCAGATCACCGGACAAAGCTTCAGCCTCATTTTGCCATGTGGAAAATGCGATGCCTGGACTGCCGTGGGGGTGCAGTGAGGTCATCCACGTAAACCTCCTTTTGTGAGCTGTGCAGTGCTACTACGCACAGTTAGGTCTCTCCATTATGAATAGCACTAACCATTATAAAACAGTGATGTTTGTTTATGCTGATGGTGATACACAAGCTGATCTCTCCCAGAGTTGAGGTAAATCGCAAGTT
The DNA here is from genome assembly GCA_004027475.1 of Anoura caudifer. Taxonomy (NCBI): domain Eukaryota; kingdom Metazoa; phylum Chordata; class Mammalia; order Chiroptera; family Phyllostomidae; genus Anoura; species Anoura caudifer. The sequence continues at coordinate 190,587 of PVKU01000857.1, forward strand.
CAGCCCCACATTACTCAGCTTGGCACGGGTTGAAAGCACTAAATGGTCCGTTCCAGGCACCCTCTGTCATCACCTCTTTCAGCCTACAGGTTCTTCCTTTCAGACCTGTGGGGTCGTTCTTTT
>PVKU01000857.1:190809-215095 GCA_004027475.1 Anoura caudifer
CGTCACCGTCACCGTCACCGTAAGGCATCGTCCTCTCAGAGGAGAGCAGGGGAGTAAGTGCTGCTGTTTTCCAGCTGTCATGTGGCTTGAGAAGGTCCAAATTATTTTAAAATATCTAAGATCTCAACATTTAAGTGATCTAGTGGTTGAGAGCATGTGTTTTAGAAGCAGACCAGTTTGGATCCCTTCTTTTTTTAACCACTTACTTGTTTTGTTGCCTAGGGTAAGTTCTTTGTTATTCTTATCTCTAAAAGAAGACGAAATGCCTGCTTCTTAGGGATATTCTAAGGAGCAACTGAAAATTAAATGACATAAGAAAAGCACTTTGATACAGTGCCTGCCACAGAGTAAGCGCTCAGAAAATGGGAATTACTGTAAATATGCCCACGTTACCTTATCCATACCCCGTTTCACTGGTGGTGAAAATCGAGACTCGGAAAAGTCAAGTGTGTTGTGCAAATTCTCGTGCCTACCTGATGATAAAGGAAGGGCTGGACCCTAGGCCTTCTGATTCTGTGCCCAGTGAGTTTTTCATTTGATTCCTCACAGTGTATCTGTTCTGGTTTCCCTTCTTCTGGTGGAACATAGAACCCGGGGAGTGCCCATCAGTTCTCGCATCGATTCTTCCAGCAAACACTGTGTGGCTGTGGTGTTGCCAGGCTCTGGGTGGACAGAGACCAGAGCAATGAACTCACTGCCTTAGTGGTCAGTCCAGTGGGTAAAAAACAGTCACTGGGGAGGGCAGCCACAGTACAGAAAACATGCCAACAGAAGGCAGCTAGGAGCCTCCAGGAACAAGCTCTCAGAGGAAGACCAGAACAGACTTTGCAGAGGATGGGTTGTTACTTAACTCAGTGCAAATGGCAGTGACTCATGTGGAGGCCGGGAGGCATGGAGGACACGCCTGAAGGGCAGCGTTGAGGGAGCGTGGCGTGCAAGGAGGGGCAGTTGAGGGTGAAATGGGAAAGTTACAGTGCCTGGTAGGCCATGCTAAGGAAATTTTATCCTATTATCTGCCCGTATAATTAATGTTAACTGAAGAAGTCAGGAAAGTTGTTTTTTTGTGTGTGTTTGCTTTGAACTTTTCTGGGTCTTTGAGACACCTAATGTTTCCACTGTCTTTCCCTTCCCCATCCATATCTGGCACAGTTTTCTTGTCATTCTGGCTGCAGCCCAGCTCCTTCCCTTGCGTTCTGTGCCTTTCACTGCCTCCCACCCAGAGGTGGCCCACTTGTCTGTAGCTAAAGCATTTACTTTGTTATGATTAGATTTTCATGTCTTCCAGTTACCATCTCCTTTGAAGTCAAGGCTTATACATCTTTATACTCTTGTCCCTTAATGCAGTTTCTGACACAATAATACCCACTAATTTAATGTATACCAAATGAATTTAAAGGCCTAGGTTCATAATCACAGACCTGACTTTCTCCTGGGCAGCTCTTTCACTAATGCCTGTCTTTGGTACCACAAAAATTTAAATGGAGCCCATCAAGAGCCGTAACTCAACGGGCTTGCCATCTTTAGGGTCTGAGCTTTGGCTTCCCCCAGAAAGGAACTGTAACACTAAGCTGGTCCGATACCCTCCACCCTTTTTGTGTCAGCAACACAGTTCCACGTACTAGCCTGAGTTGCTCAGTGCCCTCGAAGGAATTAAAAGATTCAATACCAACCCACTGTATCCCCCCTGGGGGACCCAGTGGGGTCATTGGCAAAGCAGAGCAGCGATTTTCAACCTTTTTCATCTCATGGCACACATAAACTAATTACTAAAATTCTTTGGCACACCAAAATATACATATATCCATGTATATACAAACAAATATGATAAATTAGGTATAATTTTGATTGACCTACAAAAATAATAACAGTAATTACCTACCCTTATTGCTCCAAAATGACTTTTTAAAAAGTTGGGTGCCTATACTTATATATAAGCATTTTTGGCACCAAGAATTAACCCATCAGAAGTAACCTTATTATGTGATAGGCCCAATAAGATGCAACTCTGTTGTAGGACCTATAGACAGGGCATCCACACTGAATGGCTGTTGTGGCTGTTGTCATGTTTTTATCTGGCAGTCTAATGAAAAGGGATCAGTGCCTCTGATTAAATAGTTTTAAAAGTTCTTATAGCACACTGGTGGAAAATCGCTGAAGTAGAGCAGTATCTCACAGTGTCCATTAAATTGCTACATTTATGCTCACTGGGCCGTCCTTCAGGACCCCACGGTGGTTTGAGTGGTTATTTAGTTACTGCCCTGACTCCCCTGTACTCATGAGAAGTTTTCTGATGGACATTGTCAGTATTTGGCACCAGTGTGATCCTGCATATGGAGGGTACACCCTGCTCGACACCATGCCACAAGACCCAGCCAGCTCAGCATCCATCCCACAGACGACGTGGCTATAACACTGTGTTAAAATATGTAAATGCACTTTGCAGGCTGGTCAAACCTTACACACTCGTGAGGTGTCCCCAGGCTTCAGTGAAGGGCCGCACAGGCCAGCAGCAGACCGTGAGGGTGATGCACCCTGCTGTGTGCCAGGGGAGGCTAGCAGGCTGGATAGCTCATATTTCTTTTCCCTTTAAAATTTGTTATCTAAGTAATTGTGTGAGTTATCTATTGCTGCATAACAAAGTATCTCAAAACGGAGCAGTTTAAACAATAAGCATTATCTCGGTTTCTGTGGGTCGGGAATCGAGAGGAGCAGCTGGACTGGCTTCTGGCTCAGGCTCTTTCCTGAGGTTGCAGTCAAGATGTCAGCCAAGAGAGCTGCAGTCACTCGAAGGCGTATCTGGGGTGGGAAGATCCGCTTCCGTGATGGCTCACCCTCACGTGGAGGATGAGTTCATGCTGACCGTTGGCAGGAGGCCTCCGTCCCTCGCCACACAGACCTCTCCGCATGCCTGCCTGTGTGTCCTCCTGCCGTGGCAGCTGGCATTCCCAGGAATGGATGACTCAGGAGGACAGGAGCCACAATGTCTTTTATGACCTAGCCTCAGAAGTTATACACCATCATTAAATTTCTAAAAAGTTTTAATTGTGGTAAAATATACATAACAAAATTTACCATTTTAATCATTTTTAAGTCTACAGCTAGGTATATCATGTATCGTACAACCATCACCACCATCCCCTTCCAGAACTCTTTCTGTCCTGCAAAACTGAAAGTCTGTCCACTCACAAAGATCGCCCCACTGCCTGTCTCCCAGCCCCCGCAGCCACTTTCCCACTTTCTCTCTCTGAATCTGCCTCCTTGAAGTGCCTCACGTATTCGGAGCCACGCGGTAATGGCCTTTTGTGACCGGCGCGTTTCAGTCAGCAGGTCTTTAGGGCTCACCCGTGTTGTAACTGTGTCAGAATTTTCTTCCCTTTTAAGGCTGAGGAAAACCACACTGTGCACGCCACGGCGTTCTCACCCAGGCCTCCGTCCGTGGGCACTGGGGCTGTTCCCCGCTCTGGGCCCTTGTCGGCAGCGTGCTGTTGACATGGGTGTGCAAGTCATTACTCGTGTTCCTGCTTTCAGCTTTCCGGTTCTATTCCCCAGGTGGAATTGCTGGATCATATGAACACTCTTTTTTCCCTAAACTTACTTAATTCACTTTATTCTTCCTGTATAAATACACTATGTGGGGGCTGCAGCTGGAGCCTGGGCCCTCCGCACAGAAACCCTGGTGCCGGTGTGCACCCGGTGGCCGGAGAGAGAGAGACGGGGTGAGCCCATTCTCTGTCCAGAGGTCGGGCGAGGTGCCTGTCGGGCTTGGATGTCTGTCCCTCATCACATCCGCAATTTGTAAATATTTTCTCCGATTCTGCAGGCTGATTTTTTGCTCTGTTGATAGTGTCCTTTGATGAATAAAAGTTTTTTTAAGTATATTTTATTGATTATGCTATTACAGTTGTCCCATTTTTTCCTCCCCTTTATCCCCCTCCACCCTGCATCCCCCTCTCTCCAGCATCCCCCCCACCCCTGGCCTTGCCGCTTAGTTCGTGTTCATGGGTTGGTTGTACGTGTAAGTTCTTTGGCTTCTCCATTTCCTGTACTATTTTTAACCTCCCCTGTCTATTTTGTACTTACCATTTATGCTTCTTATTCCCTGTACCTTTTCCCCCATTCTCCTTCCTCCCTACTGATAACCCTCCATGTAGAAGTTTTTAATTTTGATGAAGTACAGTTTTTCTGTTTTTCTTTTGCCGCTTGTGCCTTTGGTGTCATAGCCAAGAAATCATTGCCAAATTCAATGTTGTGAAGCTTTTCCCTACGTTTTCTTCTAAGAGTTTTATACTTTCAGCCCTTACGTTTAGGTCTCTCAAATACACACACTGTCATTTCTACAACACGCCAGCTCTGTTCAGTTTGGGAGGGGACTGCACAAGGATATGAATACCCAGAGGTGGGATTTTCAGGGGCCACATCAATGGCTGGTTCCCACAATAACTCAGTTACACAGATTTAAAAGGTAAGTAATTCTAAGGTTTACATTGAAAATGGGAATCCATTGCCTTTTCTCACTGTGACCCAACTTTAATTTCCACACCCCAGAAATAACTGCTTTCAACCTTTTTTTTAAAGCTGTTTTGTTTTCTGTTATTTACCTTCACCTTTTAAAATCATATGTTTATTCTGCCGTTTTGGGGCTTTTCATATTGTATGCTATTGATTAACTTCCTATCAGGTGATTGAACTTCAGCATTCTTGGACTGCCTCCCTCCTTCTGCCCCCCTCCTTCTGCCTCCCTCCTTCTGCCCCCCTCCTTCTGCTGCCCTCCTTCTGCCACCACTCCAACCCCGCCCCCACCCCCACCCCCACACGCTTCCCTTCCTCTTGTCCTAGCAGTAGATACCCAGTAGGATTACTAGTTAGATCAGTGCTCATTGTGTTCATTATCACGACTATGCCCTTGGCAGCTTTTGGGCCCCTTGAACACATCAGTTCTTCTCTTCTCATTGTCCACATCTTTGTCATTCTGTCTGAGTCTGAGGGATTGATTCCCTTAGGAATTTTCTTTACTCTCTGCTTTCTTAATTCTGACTTGGTATATATTGTAAAGTTAAGATGTTCTGAGTTTCACACCTCTTCCCGTGAAGACAGTTTATACAGGGCTGAATCAAAGCAAAACATACAATTATAATTAATATATTACAATATAATACATTTAGTTATATATTTTATATAGTCCTGTTTTCTATAGACTAAAAGACTTATGTTTATACTTTATAAACAAGTAATACACACATGAAGCCACATCAAACTAATTAACAGAAATAAAAAAATACATATATATAATTCATGAGGAGATAAAGTCCCCTCCTCAGAGGTAGCCACAGTAAAACGGTTGATTTATATATTTTGCCATGTATTTTTCTGTGATTTTTGTCTTCCTAATATCTCCATGTTTTTTTTGTTTGTTCATATACACTTAAATATTTTTGGCCAGTGTGTAGTTTTCCCAGGTATGAATGCACAATCATTTATTTTATCATTCTGTTAATGAGCACGAAGTTGTTGTATCTAATTTAGGCATCTGTAGTGAATACCTTGTACATATAATCTCCGTGCACATGCGCAAGTGTCTCTATAGGATATAGTCCAGGAAGTGGAATTTTTGTATCAAATGATATGTATACCTTGAATTTTTATAGATACTGTCAAATAGGCCTCTAAAAAAAGGCTATCCCAACATACCCTTCAACCAGAGGGACACTTCTCCCCACACCCTCGCCCATCTCGCGTACCATTGGTCTTTCTCTCTGCACCTCTGGAGTGCCACTTGTCCCTTCTTACACGCTCGCTTCTGTGCACTGCTGATGAAATTAGGAATAGACCCTGTCTTCAGATACATTGAGGGATGCTTTGTGTCAGGGCAGAAATACAACTGAGATGGGGCCAAGGAGCGGGAAGGTAAAGGGTTCTCAATAGCCATTAAGCCTAGAAAGCATCCCTGTGAGTCAGCTTCTTCCCCCACACCGCCTAGGTGCTTTTCTGTCCTGGTTTTGTTTTTGACTGATTTTGTTCAAGGAGCCTGACCCTTCCCCTCCCTAAGTAATGAATAACCAGAAAAGTCACAGAACCCAGCAGATAGAGTGAAGGAAGCTTAAGGAAAATATTAAAAAGGAAGAAAAGTGTTTGATGTACTTTTAATATAAAATGTGGAAAAAGTAGAAAAAGGGTGGGAGCTGGGGGCAGGAGGGAGGGGAGAGATTATTCACGGTAATGGGAAACAAATGTTGGCTGGGAAAGCTGCAACATTCTCACACTCTTCCTGTAAACCCAGCGGCTTTTCAAAGTGATAGGAGTGGAGAGCCAACAGCACAGGACACGCCTTAACCCTTCCGTACCTGGACAGCTCCTTCCAGTCAGCTTCCAGAAGAAGTCCTGGTGCACGCAGAAGTTCTGTGTCCCTCCTGCCGTTACCACAGAAAGAAGTGGGGTGGACGCCAGTACTAGAACAAAAGGGAACAACTGTTTGCTAAAGCACCTCACAGTGTGCCTAAATTTCTCTTTCTATGTTAGGCTTTCATACGGGACAAATAGCAGCCTGCTTGACCAATAGCTTACCGGGTTGGAGTGATGGTATATTCTCCCCTCATTATCTAAAGGGAAACTTAAAAGGAGATGAGAACCTCCATGTCTCTCTCCACCAGCACTGCCCCACTAGACGAAAGCCCTCAGTGGGGTCCACAGTCCTCTCGGGTGGGAGTGTGTGTGCTCCTCTGGAAGCTCTGTCCTTGGTGTCTCTGGCAAGTCCACACCTGCCCCTCCACCTGCGGGTGGAGATGTAAAATCAGGAGTTGAAGGGCACCTCCTGACCTTATGACTTCCAGGTAGTCCAGGACAGGCACTTGCCTCTTGGTCTAGCCATTTACCTATGGAGGGAGAATGAAAAGGGGTGAAGGAATGAATTAAGTTCCTGGTTCAGCTGGCTCTTCACTTCCATCTAGATTTGAACTTTGTTCAGGCACCTTTAAAAGTCTCTCATGCATCAGAAAGAAAGATCTTGCTTGTGCATGTCAACTATTTATCATTTCAGAGGTGCAGCCCGCAGGGCAGAGCCGTGGCAGCGACGGGGCAGGGGTGCTGCAGAGCGGACCGTGCTCGGACTCTGCCGCCAGCCTGGCCGCGCCTCACCTTAGTGGTCTCCTCTGTGATGTTGGTCTCTTGCCTTCTCAGGTTTAAGTGGTCCTCTCAGTAGTCCAGGTTTAAGTGGTTAAAGCCTGGGAAACATGTAGCACACTGCCTGGACCCCTTCTTCCCTGTCTTCATCATTACCCTCACAGTGCCTATAGTTAAAACCAAAACATCTCTTGTGTTTCAGATGATTTTAAAAGTCACCTTTGGGATGACTTTATAGTTTATGTTTTATGTTTAAGTCCATGGTCCATTTTGAATTAATTTTTGTAAGAAGTATAGGGTTAGCCAAGCCTGGTATGGCTCAGTGGTTTGAGCATTGTCCCACAAACCGAAGATCGCCAGTTCAATTCCCAGTCAGGGCACGTGCCTAGGCTGCAGGCCAGATCCCCAGTTGGGGGCATGTGAGAGGCAACCAATCCAAGTTTCTCTCCCACATCAATGTTTCTCTCCCTCTCTTCTTCCCTTCCCCTCTCTCTAAGAATAAATAAATAAATCTTTTAAAAATCTTTTTTAAAAAAAGAAGTATGAGGTTAAGTTGAAGTTAATTTCCTTCTGGCTGTGGACATGGTACAGTGTCCACAGCCCCATTTGTCGACAAACAAATGGCTTAAACAGGGTAATCTCTGTCCACCGTGTTGGTTTTTCCAGCTTTGTCAAAACTAAGTTGACCATAGTCATGTGGGTCTTGGAAGATTTTAGTATTCCCCAAACAAAGGTGTCTAGCAGTAATAGTTTGTTAGAAAATCTTTAGCAAGGACTATTTTAGTTTCTGATCTTCTCTTCTTCATTGTAACTTCAGAATGGTACAGACCTAGGTTCTGAAGCAGCTCTTTCACTTACTCTATGTGTAGAATTAGACCTAAGTTATTTAGCCTAAGCCTCAGTTCCCTCATCTGTAAAATAGAATAGTACTAGTGCCTTCCTTGCTGTGTTGCTGCGAAGGCTAACCATGGTAAGGCAATGTGATGTCATCAGGCACTTAGAAAGCCTTCACACTAATGGTAGTTGTTTCTCTGAGCTTGGCTCTCCTAAGCCACACTCACTCTTGCCCTCTGCTTTCCCCAGACCTTAGCTCTTTTTAGCTTTTTTATTGTATTAATAGCTTCATTATGAGCACATTACTAATTCCAATTAGCTGCTGTGCTGTGCTTTGCTTAGATGGCAGTTTTGAGCAATAAAATGTTTATTTCAGCAAATATGAGAGATCCATGTATTACCAGCTTTAATTAGAGCATCTCTCCATCCTCCACCACCCCCACCATTGGCCACATTGGATTTGTTACGTGCTCTTCATGTGCTAGTCTTTCTACCTGGAGTATCCTTTCCAGTGTCCAAATGCTGGCCCTCTTTTGGGACTGCCTCCACTTTGAAGCCTCCTTTGATTTCTCCGATAGAAGTTGTGTTCTCCCTCTTGTTTTCGAAAGCTAGTGTCCTCTTCTCAGCACAGTGACACAGAGTGTGGGGAGTAGCAAGAGTTTTTTTCTTAAAAAATACACATATTTTCAAATACATAAATGAAATATACCTGTATATATTTTGGCTGTATTAAGTGCTGGATAATATTACAATGTGCTAGAATAAGACTAGGATGAAACATACCAACTACTGTGGTTGCAGAATGGGTCTATGGGTGACTTTTTTCTTCATTACTACTAACACATTTTCTTAATATGCCTTCCAATTTGTTATGAATTCAGAAATATTGCTCCCTCATGTTGAAGTGAGAAGGTTCTATTTTACCATTTGTTAAAGAGAGAAACAAAAGGAATGGTGAGGGGATAACATTTAGTGTGTCTCTAGTTCGTTCCAGATCCCGTGCTTTGTGTGATTGACACTGCTTATGTCCTGAAACGCGGCTATAACGTGGGTCTTGGTGACGCTCAAGTGCAGATGATGAAATAGCCTTAGATACGTTACCATTTGGGTCCAGCTCTTTCTGATGAGGAAGCTCATGCTCTGTTCGCTAGTTTAACTTCTCCTCTTACAGGGAGAGGAAAGTCAGTACCAGTCTCTTCACAGTGGCACCTCAGGCTGGTCTGGACCTGCTTATCAACGATGATAGTGTGCAAAGGGAAGGTGGGGATATTTCTGAGAGTAAACTCATGGATGGAATAAAAAGAAACAATCTGTGAGCAAAAGTGAGGAAAACTTCAGTAGCTGGGGCAGTATATAGTTCAGCATTACAAATGTCTCTGCCATAGTTTATGCATCTGACAGTTTTTCACTTTCACCAGACATCCGTACCATGCTTCGTGTGTGGGCAGAACACATCAAGAGGCTGAAGACGCTAACTATGAGTATATGGCGTGTATTTACAACTTGGGTTAAATTTCTGCTTGCTTTGTGTGCTGCCTCTTCTGGCTACAACTTAATTTCTTTCACAGATTTGAACCAGCAGGTCAGGCAGATTTATGTGGTGGGTGATTCCACACAGACAACCCTCGTCACTCTAAGGGATGGAAATTGTGGAGTGTTGGTTCTCTTGGGTTTCTTACGATGGCCTGGTCACACAGCTGCTTGTCAGCATGTCCTATAAATGTGACTTCTTGTTTGAACTGCGGTCTAACAAACACACTGTTGCACAGCTCTGGTAGTTTAGAAAGGATCCATCCCTCCTCAGTCTTCTGGCTAAGATTCAGAGTAGAAGAGAGCTGTGATTCATGGAAGGGATGTAAAGAAGAAGAAGAGATGATGAAAGATGTCCCTTTTAGTCTCCTGGCCATTTATGGGCTCCGCGCGTGGGGAGTCGGGTCATAGCCAGACTCAGGGATGAATCATACGTCTCTTCATCAGCAAGTGCAGTGTCTGGATTTAGAGCCCTGAGAGGTATTTTTGTTGATTCAGTTTCTGAAACACGAACACTGTACTTCTACTCTTAGCATGTTCATACTGAAGCCAATTAGCTTCTCTATACCAACTGGACACAATTGACCATATAAGAAAATGGATTGCCTGTTGATCTGTGAGAAATCCAAGTTACGTCCCGTTGAACCTCGAAAATAAGATCACAGATAAGAAATGATAGTAGCTCAGAGCAGCCCGCAGTGCTTACAGTGTACCAGGCCCTAAGCGCTCCTTGCGCTTTGTCCCGTTTAATGGCTGGCTTTTACTGCGTGCCAGCAGCTGCTCTCAAAGCTTTACGTGTATTAACTGGCTTAGTGCTCACAGCTAATCAGTGAGGGGAGTGCTGCTGTCATCCTCATGTTACAGATGAGGAAACTACGCACAGAGTGATGAACTGGCTTGCCCAGGATGACACACTGGTGAATGAGTGGCAGTCAGGGTTCCAACCCAAACGTGTGGTCACGGAATCCATGCTCTTAACCGCTCTGCAGTGATTCTCAGTGGTGTGTGTCCGAATCACCTGACAGGCTTGTTAAAACACAGATTGCTGGGCCCAAGCCCAGAGTTTCTGGTTCCAGTAGGTCTGGGGTGAGGCTCCATTATTTTTATTTTTAACAAGTACCCAGGTGATGCTATGCTGTTGGCCCAGGGACCACACTTTGAAAATGACTGTCCTCTCCTGGGGCTGATGACTCAGTGCAGACAGCCGAGGACCAGGAGAACAGTCTGACCCTGTCAGACACAGGCAGGTGCCTGTGTTTCACGACAGCTGTGACTTTGGACTAAGCCCCTCTAGTAAATCTTGAGGACAGCAAATTTTAGTAGTCTTATCTTGATATAACTGAAGCGTGTGCCATTGTAGCCATGCTGTGGACGTGGGGATTGAGAGGCCATTTCCTGGTACAACGAAAGTTTGTTCCAGAGATTCTACCTCGAACGTCACACGCACCCAGCAGTAAGAAAAAGGCTTGACCGCTAGTGCGCACTGTGCTTCCCCTCCTTTGATCCAATGGCTTTTAAAAAATTTTTTTTCCTTATAATTTCCCTATTTTATATTAAGAAAAATCTTTATAAAGAAAAGAAAAATGGTAAGTGGAGAAGGTTTTTACAAAAACAAAGAAAGAGAGAGAGAAAGAAAGGTGGAGTTTTTGGAGCTGTCTCCCGGTTCCCTTGGCCAGTTACAGAAAGGGGGCAGACAGGTTACTGAAGCCAAACAAGCAGCAGGCTGACTGCTCCCAGGTGCCTGCTGTTTGCTTCCTGGGGAAAAGAGGAGAGACCAGAGGAGCCCAACCAATGTGATGAGGCAGGAATTCTAAATTTGTGATACTTCACAAGCTGTTTGTGTGCACGAGGTTTGAACCCAGCTTCAATTCCATGTAAAAGTAGTTGGAAACTGGCCTGTCAGCTGCCCTAAACAATCTGCACGTTAGCTTTCCTTTTCAAAGCTTTTCCTAGCTTGTCTCGGCAGGGTGGGAGGGCCAGGTGATGGGGGCCAGTTTTACAGGGGCCAGCTGCGCTCGCGTGTACCTGCGTTGTTGTCCGGAAGGCATCGGGCAGCCTGTGGTAAAAATCCTGCCTAGCTGGACTCGGTCTTCACTGTTGAATGAACTGGTGTCAGGGAGTTCTCTCTTGGCGTTCTTAAAGGTCAGTCTTTGCTCACTCCTTTTTTAGTTCCTATTTTGAGGCTTCATGTGGTATGCTGGTTATGCCAAAGTAAAGAGCTAGATCAAAGACATTTTTTGTTAATAGGCTAAGGAGCATTCTGTCTTTTCAGACCCAGATTGCTAATAGGTGAAGCACTGAGGAGTCTCCATCTACATAATTGGCTGGCTCCCAGAATCCTAAGTTGCCTTCTAAAACAGTGCTCTGAACTTCACCTTTGGAAAGGTTTGGTTTTACATCTAGCTTTGTGTTCCATAAAGCTTGCCCCTGGAGTTTTTGCCAGATGTACTGAGAAATCCAACTTTGTCTCTATTTTCTCCTCCTGGGGATCATTCCATCAGTCACGGAGTGGTACAAGTTTGGAGACAGCAGAAGTCTGGTTCACATTCTGTGTCCATTGTCACATCCAGCCGGCTGGGATCTCACGGTACTTTTAAAGGACAGGTGTGTCAGATTTTAGCTTTTTGACCTGATAGCTCAGGGTGTTCTTCCCAAATTTATGTTATTGTCACACAATATTGAATAAAATCAAAGTAGTTAGCCAAAATATTCCCCGTAGACTTTTCAGTGATCACTACTGCTTCTTTTCCTTCCTGTAGCTCCACTTACTAACTGAATAATCAGAAAGCTCCCCTCTTGATTGCTTGTAATTATGTATTTCAAATTATATATCTTATTTGGATTCTACTCATGTTCTTAATCTCTTGATTCTTGCATCTTTTTTTGATGGTGGGGGCTTCTGTCTGTTTTACTTTGTTGTCCCACTTCCACTTTCTGCTTTTCTGTGAAGGTGTGTATAAGCAGTTGGTGACAGGTGTACTTTTCAGGTACCCATTGAGAAACAGTCTCATCCTTATTTAGGTTCTTAGTTTAGGGCACATCTTTGTCCTATCTGAATCCTTTATTCCTCAAGGAAAATGAAACTCGCAAGAGTCAAGCTATTGAATCCATCTTATTTTCTCTACTTAATAATTGGATTCCTATATCCAAAGAGGAGCAGTTCTTATGGTTACTAATTTGTGATTTATGGCTCTAGTCTTCATGATTGTGATTCAGTGTATGATTTAATGTGCAGTGAGGATGCTCGTGCAGTAGGAGAGGAAGGGAAGAGGTAGAAATAAATTAGATGCTGAATATATAAGCTGGTAATTGAGGTGTCAGTTTCAGGCCAAAATCTAACAGATTAGCAAAGCAATGATTTGGCAGCCCATGGAGAAGGAAAGAGGAATCACATTAGCCTAGCACTGATTCATGAAAAAAATAAGTCATGCTAGACCAATCCTCATTTCCCTTCATGGTAGGATTACTTTATTTATTTATTTATTTATTTTTATTGAGCACTCATTTTATTCTAACCTATTTTATAAGAAGTTTGTACTGAATTTATTGGGGTGACATTGTTTAATAAAATTATATAGATTTCAGGTGTACAGCTTTATAATACATCATCTGTATATTGTATTGTGTTCACCACCCCAAGTCAAGTCTCCTTCCATCCCCAGATATCCCCTCATACCCTCCTCCACTCTCCTCCACCCCCCTTTCCCTCTAGTAACTCTGTCCTGCTGTTTGTGTCAGGATTACTTTAGTAAAAGAAGATTGGGGGACTAAAAAAGAAGGTGATGCTACCATTAGAAATATTTGGTGAGCAAGTAGGCAGCTGAACCCAGTGAATCAGTGTAAGTTTGAGAATTAAATCTCTGGGACTCCGTCATGGGCTCACTAGTTCACCATTTTTATCAATAAAATTCACTTATCCATTCATACTTATCTAAGTGGCTTATATCTCTAGAAGACGTACTAATCCTATTCTCAGAGGACTGGGAGCAGGGTGGAATACTGACTACCTTGGATAACAATCAGGACTTGTAATAATTTAAATGAATGATTAGTGCATTCATTAATGAACTAATGAATCATTAGTTCATGGATTTTAGTAAGGAAAAACATAAAGCTGTTCACACAGTTTCCAAAATTTACCTGTGAAGGCTTAAGGGTGGGTCGGCTTTAGGTGTAAGAGAAGGTAACCGCAGCGTCAGAACTACCGACAACCGATACTAGCTTGTGGGAAGTTTTTCAATGACACATGAGGTGAGAAAAAGTAGACTGTAGTGGAGACAGCGCAGCGCCACCCTGTGCAAGGGAGACACACGCAGAGGAAGCACACACGTCAGAACGTCGGCAGGGTGTGCGTAGAGCCAGCCTTGGTTGTTGGACGACGGGGGTGACTTTTGGTTTTTGCCTTTCTGTCATTTCATTTCTCAGATTACAGTATTGAGGACATGTTGTTTTTGCTTCTTAAAAAAAAAATTACTTCTGTCTTGTTTCATTTTGAAAAGGTGAAAGGGGATGTAGCCACTCCTGATAACAGAATTGGAGATGAGGAGGAGTGTGATTACTCTCCCTCATTCATCAGCGCTCAACTCATACCTCTGCCTGCCCCTCCCTGGTAATCAGCATTATTAGTAAATCCTCACCCCCCGCCCCCCGGGGCCAGCTCCCTGCCTATGCTTAGGGCATTCTCTAGCTTGAGTAGTGATAGATTTGTTCACACCTGTGCCTTAGTGTCCTTATTGTTCGTTTTCCCAAAGGTTTGGATTCACTTTCACTGGAAGAATTTCAATAACAGCTCACATTTATTGAGCATTTATTATGTGTGCCAGACATTATGCCAATTACTTTACATGGATCATCCCATTTAATTCTTAGACCTGCCCTGTGAGAGGTGGGATTGATTTTCATTCCCATTTCACAGCTGAGGAAACCAAGGCACAGAGAGGTCATGTTGCCCTAAGTTGCATGCAGAACCAGGATTTGAACCTAGCAGTCTTGTTCTAGATCCCAGCTCTTGGTCACTGAGTTGAGCAGCTTCTTGTTCCGAGGGTCATCAGTTCAGAACCGTGGTCCAGGCCCAGGGGCATGGGCCTTTGCTCTTCTTCCAGAATTCTGTCACTAACCCAGCTTTTGCATTGGTTTTGATTTCTTTCCAGCATCCAAAACCTTTTATTTCTTTTTGCCTTCTCTCTTGGATTATTTCTTTAATCCTTTCCCAAGAGCCTTTCAGCCTCTCAAATAAACAAAATTTTTAAAGGTTTTTAAGCCCTTTTGCCCTGTTCGCAAGTAGAAAGATCAGCTTCAATTTATAATTCCATATAGTTCTGCGTTTTTGACCTAGCATATAGGTTGTCAAAAGTTCACATAGTTTTTCCGGAGAATTTCTGAGCTTTTCTGTATCTTTAACACTGCCTCTATTGTACTTCAGCTCTTCCTGCAAAAGAACCATCTCAATATAACTCCATAGCTTCAAAACAGAAAAGGTAGAAGTATGTAATCTTATCTCAACTAGCAAATTGAGGTAAGGTAAAAAATAAATTTTAGTCTTTGGCACCAGCATTTTCAGAGGTCATTTTAAAATCACATTCTAGCACTAAAATTCTCATAGGAAACAAGGCATTTGTCACCATGAGCCTAAAATCTCTTTGCAGGTCCATCTAACTCATTCCACTTAAATCATTTCAGGTGCAGGTTTTGTTTGGCTAGCTATCCTTGTTCCCAGTCGCCAGTTACCAACGGCAAATCTTAACACTTGTTAGTAGTCGGTTTCAATATTATCTATTAATACCCCCAAAACCAAGAGAATACCTCCAAAGCCAAGGGAGCCCCCCCCCCCGCCCCCCGCATTATGCAGTGCCTCTCTGATCGTGTAGCTTTCTTATGCCAGCCAGCACTGCCCTGTGCCGCTCCTGGGAACCCGCTGGGACTCTCAGCATGAGGAGCACCTCTGCAGTACACCGTGTGCTGTGACTGCTTTCTTTGAGGTTGACAATACAGACGAATAAAATGTAGCCTTTGCTGTCCTTAAACAGCTACACAGTCCGTAAAGTACCTTGGAAATGGGTGTCTATTCTTTGTTGTGAAGAAATAGTAAGATTCTCTTCAGAAGGCTCTTTCTTCATGGCCTTACGATGTTTTTCATAAGAAGCACCACTGGCATTTTTTTAAAGCTTTATGTATTTATTTTTGGAGAGAGGGGAAGGCAGAGAGAAAGACGGAGAGAAAGACGGAGAGAAACATCCATCGGTTGCCTCCCGTACACCCTGAGCTGGGGACCTGGCCTGCAGTGTAGGCCTGTGCCCCGACTGGGAATCGAACCAGCAGTCTCTTGGTTTGCAGGCTGGTGCTCAATCCACTGAGCCACAACAGCCAAGACACTTTTTAAAAAAAAAATTATTGATTTTAGGAAGAGAGAGAGAGAGAAACATCGCTTTGTTGTTCCATTCATTGGTTGATTCTTGTATGTGCCCTGACCAAGGTTCGAACATGCAACCTTTGTGTATTGGGACACCAATACAACCACTGTAACTGAGCTAGCCGGCCAGGGCTAGCACCACTGGCATTTTGAGCAGCATGTATTTTTCCTAGTATAAGGATCTTCCTTGCATTTCTAGACATGTAGCACCCTTGACCTCCACCTATTAAATGTCAGTAAACCCCCCCAAAGCCATTAGTAAGACAATTGAAAGCATACCCACACACCCCCCAACACCCTGAAGAAGGGTAGTGGGGGTCCCTGCACATGGCAGCTCCAGTCTTGCTGGGATTGGGTGGAGGAGGCTGGACTGCAGAATCATTCTCTATACAACTGTCACATTCCTCTGCCTCATCCCTACCCTGCATTCTTGTAATATCACATCATCCCCAGGAAATCTTGACCCTGAAAGCACTTCTTTACATTGAGTGCAACAGCCTGGTGAGCAAATTTTGCTTTGCTAAAGACCAGTTCATTTTACGTATTGCCTCCAAGTTCCTTAGAACCAATGTCCATGGGCTGGACCAGGTATTAAAGAGAAGGGAGAAGTATAGCCCTGTAGTGTGCATTGGCCAGAGGCTGGGGTTGTCCTCCAGAAAGGCAGTAATGGCAAGAAGTAGTGTAACATAGAAAGTAAGAGAAGTTGTGGAAGAATATGCTAGTGAGAATGTGGTGGTCAGAAACACCATAGTGTTGCCTGCTGGCCCCATGTGTAGTAAAGGCTAAATACAGCCTAGTTCACTTTGAATCAAATGTTAAACACTGCCATAGCTAACTTACTTGGCCCTGTGTACTGCACTCTAGACATGATATAAAACTTAGAAGTTATATACAGGGAATATGTACAATAATATATTAGTATTATGGGAACAGTAAATGCCAAGAGGATAATAGAATACAACCCAAATTTTAGAAGAATAACTGAATGAATCTCAACATTTCAGTGGGGGCTAGAAGATGGATGAGTAGTAAACTAGAATGAATTAAGATTGAAGAGAGTGGGGTGGAATTTTGGGATTGAGGTTCCAGAAAGCAGGATGGACTTTTGGGTGACAAATTACCCTGTTAGATGCTCGAGAGAGGGATGTGTAGATACAGAACCTCAGGCCAACCCCCAGTGAGAGTGCGCTGGCCCCTCTGTGCCAGTCACTCACACACTTGCACACTGCGCAGCCCGAAGGCTTGCACTTTAATTGTGAGACCCCATGGTCAGGCGACACCCGCTGTAATTTGGAGCAAGCAAGTGTCTTGTGGCACATACCACATGGCCTGACACAGCTGAGCAGTCCGGCCCCCACCCAGTGTTGTGCTATGAAAATTCCTGTCTCTTTGCTAAAAGCTTCAACTTGCTTGAGAAACTTCCTTTTGTGATTTGGAGACTGGGTTTATGTTAGTTACCAATGAGATTGAAAACAGCTTTCACTATAAAAGTTTATGATATCGCAGTCTGTTCAATATGGGTACAGTTGGATGGATAAACCTCCTCGTATCTGAAGTCCCTTATTTGATCTTCTCTTGCTGACTGGCCTGCCGCTTGCTTCCACGAGTGTCTGCTTTGCATACACACACCTGAGAATCCGTCCCTGTTCATCTCCAAACGAGGAGGCCTAGTTACCGACTCTGATGTCCGATATATGGTGAGAAGACGTTCAAGTAAATGTGTCTTAAGGTTATTTGTTATTCAAGCAGTTTGTGGAAATAAAGCCAATGTAGCTAGCCAGTGAGATGAATTCTGATATAAGCCACATGGTTGCATAAACCCTTTAATATCTAATCCCTGAGTCTAGATGGCTCCCCGTGGCTAGAAACTCGAGAGCCAGGAGTGGAAGCAGAGGAACAGTCGATGGATTTTCTGACCTTCAGTGCAGTTACCATAAATAATAGTTTTACTCTAGATTCAAATTCCTGCCCTCGTTGGCATGGAAATCTCAAGGGGATTTGCAGTTCCTGTGGTTTCATCTGCCTCTTTCCTTGTGTTCATTTGTTCATCTGGTCAGCCCACTCTGCCTTGAGCCTTCCCTGCACTGGTACCTGATTCCATTCAGGCACTTCTTGCGAGTTCCCCTTCAGTAAGCTCACCTCTCCCCTCACTGATGAAAGAGTTAGCAGGTTTCTCTGGCCCCTCTTTTCCTGACCCGGTAACTCCTGTTTGACTCTCGCTGAGCACTTCACTTTGTGAATAAGGTTAGCATTTTATTCGTGGATTTAAGAACATGCTTGTATTCAGTCATTGGTGGCCACAGTTCTTCGTACTTCCAGAAGCACCTTGGGAAAGATTTTTTTTTTTTTTTAACTGTGTAGTAGTTTGCACACTAAAGCATTTCAAGAGGAATCACTAAAGATCAAATGCCATACTTGAGAAAATTATTAAATAGGCTGAAAAATGAGATTTTGGGGTACTTCTCCAAGGTTAGCTGAAAGAGTGTGATCGTGTGCCTGGACTGTGGGAGCCACACTGTGGGAAGAGATGGCCCTGGGGTGTGACACGTAAGCGGTGAGATTATGTGAGTAGAGAGCCTTTCGTCCGTGGACTTCACGATACTTTCCCTTAACTAGGTATTTGGACATCTCTTGGAGAGGCAGGGGGACCAAAGCAGAGACCCGAACTGACCAAGATGTGAGGGAGGTCAAGAAGGGAGCTTGGGCTTCTGGACGCAGCAGACATTCCGCTGTGCGCCTTCCCACCCATCTCGGTTCGGGGCCACTGGGACCCAGGCTCTAAGTAAGCAGGCAGGCTGCAGGTCAGGACCCAGGAAAGTCTGCGTAACCTCACCCTGCATGGCCGTATCTCTGCCATTGAAAGGACACTGTCACCAAAGGATGTTTACCAAGGAAAGAAGAGCAGTGATTTAAATCACTATTCATCTGTTAAATTGGGCACTGTTTTCATTTTTGCAAGCTCCATTAGCCAGGGTTTGGGGTAAGGTTGTTCACTGTGAGATTTTAATGTTTCTTATGTGAGCAATTTTCTGGTAACTATACCTTGAAAAGGAAAAAAACATACAGGAAAGCTAAAGAAGGTTCAGAGAAAAAAAGTGTTAAGGAAATGGAAGAACTGTCAAATGGGGAGCTTTTTAAAAATTTTGTGGTAAAATATACATAACATAAAATTTACCATTCTTTTAAATTTTTTAATTGAATTTATTGGGGTGGCATTGGTTAATAAAATTATACAGGTTTCAGGTGTACATTCTACATTACATCATCTGTATATTGCACTGTGCGTTCACCACCCCAGTCAAGCCTCCTTTCATAACCACTTATCCCCTGTTTACCCTCGTCTGCCCCCCCACCCCCTCTCCCTCCGGCCATCACCAGACTGTTGTCTGTGGTATTTTTGCTTCTTTGTTTAATCTCTTCACCTTTTTCACCCAGCCCTCCAACTCCTCCCTCTCTGACAGCTGTCAGTCTGTCTGCTCTCAGTATCTATGAGTCTGTTTCTATTTCATTAGTTTATTTTGTTTATTAGATTCTACATATGAGTGAAATCATATGGTATTTGTCTTTCTCTGACTGGCTTATTTCACTTAACCTAATATTCTCCAGGTCCATGCTGTCACAAAGGGTAAAATTTCTTTCTTTTTTTGCGGACGAGTAGTTTTCCATTGTGTAAATGTTCCACAGTTTTTTTTATCCACTCATCACTGATGGGTACTTAGAATGCTTCCACATCTTGGCTATTGTAAATAATGCTGCAGTGAACGTAGGAATGCATATATTCTTGTGAATTAGTGTTTTGGGTTTTTTCCAGATATATTCCCAGAAGTGGAATCACTAGGTTCTAAGACCAGTTCCATTTTTAATTTTTTTTAGTTAACCCCATACTTTCTAGCATAGCTGCACCAGTCTGCATTCCCACCAGTATTTCACATTCTAACCAACATTTATTTGTTGATTTGTTGATGATGGCCATTCTGACAGGTGTAAGGTGATACAAATTAAAACAACCTCATTGTTTTAATTTGCATTTCTCTGATAATTAATGATATTGAGTATTTTTTCATATGTCTGTTGGCCAGCTGTCTGCCCCTTTTGAGATGCATCTATCCAGGTCCTTTGCTCATTTTTTAATTGGATTGTTTGGGGAATTTTTTGGTGTTGTTTTGTAAGCTCTTTATAAATTTTGGATATTAACTTCAATATCCAAATATCCTTACCAGATATATCATTGGTGAATATGTTCCCCCATTCAGTGGGTTGATGGTTTCCTTTGCAATGCAAAAACACTTTTTAGTCTGATGTAGACCCATTTGTTTATTTTTTCTTTTGTTTCCCTTGTGCAAGGCAATATATCAGAAAGAAAAACATTGCTGTAAGCAAGGTCCAAGATTTTGCTGCCTGTTTTCATCTAGGATTTTTACAATTTTGAATCTAGCATCTAAGTCTTTAATCCATTTTGAGTTCATCCTTGTGTATAGTGTAAGAAGGAGGTCTAGTTTCATAGTTTTGCAAGTCTGTCCAGTTTTCCCATCACCACTTATTGAATAGATTGTCTTTGTCCCATTGTATGTTCTTACCCGCTTTGTCAAATATTTAATTGACCATAAAAGTGTGAGCTTGTTTCTGGGCTCTCTATTCTGTTCCATTAATCTGTGTCTGTTTTTATCCCAGTACCATGCTGTTTTGATTACTATGGCCTTGTTGTATATTTTGATATCAGGTAACATGATTCCTATTCAGGGTCTTTTGTGGTTCCATATAAATTTTTGGAATATTCTAGTTCTGTGAAATACACCATGGGCATCTTGATAGGAATTGCAAGGGATCTGTAGATTGATGTGAGTAGTATGGACATTTTAACAAGTTCATTCTTCCTTTCCATGAACACCATGTATATTTCCACTTATTTGTGTCTTCTTCACTTTCTTTCTTCAGTGTCATATAATTTTCCAAGGGTGTACATGTCTTTTACACCCTTGGTTAAATTTATTTTTGATGCAATTGTAAATGGGATTGTTGTCTTAGTTTCCATTTCTGATAATTCATTATTGGTGTAAATAATGCAACTGATTTCTGGATATTTATTTTGCATACTGTTACTCTATTCATTTATCAGTTCCAGTAGTTTTTTGGTGGAATCTTTAGAGTTCTTTATAATACAGTATCATGTCATCTGCAAATAATGACAGTTTTACTTTTTCCTTTCCAATTTGGGTGCCTTTTATTTCTTCTTGTCTGATAGCTGTGACTAGGACTTCCAGTGCTATGTTGAATAAGAGTGGTGAAAGTGGACACCCCTGTCTTATTCCCAATTTTAAGGGAACCCTTGCAGTTCTTGCCCATTGGGTGTGATGTTGGCTGTGGGTTTGCCATATATGGCCTTTATTACATTGAGGTATGCTATCTCTGTTCCCACTTTGCTGAGAGTTTTTAATCATAAATGAGTTCTGGATTTTATGTAATACTTTTTCTGCCTCAATTGATATGCTCATATGGCTTTTATTGTTCTTTGTTTATGTGGTGTATCATGTTTATTGATTGGCAGATATTGTGCCAACCTTGTATCCCTGGAATAAATCCCACTTTACCGTGGTGTATTATCTTTTTAAGGTATTGTTGAATCAGGTTGGTTAATACTTTGTTGAGGAAAGTAAAATTGCAATTTTAATTATTTAATATTCAACAGATATTTATTGAGCACCGGCCATGTGCCAGGCCTGCGAGAACTACAAACAGAATGGAGAGCAGAGCAGACCCTGCCTTTGTGTTCACAGTTTAGTGGGCGAGTCAGATAATTTAGCACACAAATAGATTTGTAATTCAAACTGTGTTTAGTTCTATAAAGGAAAAATACCTGAGATACTTCTTGTTTTAAATTTGTTCACACAACCACTCTAAGAAATCTGCTTTCTTTTCCCTCTAGGAGCCTCCAAATAGGGGGCTTTGCCTGGGAGGGAGAGGTGGAGAACAACGCGTACAGCAGGGCCACCGGCGTGGCCCCCCAGCACAAGTACCACCCCACTGCAGGCAGTTACCAACTCCACTTCGCTCTGCAGCAACTCGAACAACAGAAACTTCAGTCCCGGCAACTTCTGGACCAGAGTCGAGCCCGGCACCAGGTAATTCAAGATAAGACTTTCTCAAGTACTGGTATCTTCCTTCTCTTGGTAATAATAATAATAGTACGGTCAATGGGAAATAGTAGGAATAGTTTGCCAGAGTTTGCCAACACCACCGTGGCTTGGATGGTTCTTGGGGAATCTACTCTCAGGGAAGAAATGTTCTGAGGCCGTGACATTGGCTTTGCTGTGACGTGGTGCTGGACCAGTTCTGCCATTCTTCCACGTGAGTGTTTCTCCACACAAGTCTCTCCTGTAGTATGTACCCTTTCTGTTGTGAGGGTCTTAGTTCAGTAACTTCCCAGAGGGTCTAGTTCTCAGATACCTAAAAGCTAGCATTAAAAGACATTTTTTTCAAAATGTATCCCCTTTGCCTTCATCGACTTGGTTTTCATAAGCACATGATCTACCAAGATTTTCAAGGAATAAATCACTTTCAAGTTCTTATAGGAAATGGTCATAAGTTAAGTTGTTTGTCTTACGGTTTGATAGTTTGTACTCCAAACAACGCATACCAAAACGTAATGATGTACTCAAAACCCTTGCTGTCACGAGCTTATGCTCTGGTGAAAAGTTGGTTCTCTACTCACAGTCTGTGAAGGGACAGGAACTCTTTGAGTGTGTGTGTGGGATCTGTCTCAGTGTATTGCACTTGTGTGGCAGGATGGCCCCAGTTACAGAGAAGGGATGGTTTCACAAAGAAGTCAGGTCACAAAGAGTTAATTTTTTTTTTATGAGTCAGGATTATCATAAGAATCCCTTACCCTCTTCTGCATTTTCTATTGGGCTGAATCAGTATTGATTCTGTGAGCTTCCCTGACTTTTGGTTATATAAAGAAATGTCTTCTAGCAGCTTAATCTCCTGTCATTTGCTCTTTTCTTGTAAAAATGTGATGTGCATTAGTTTGTGCAAAATTAATATTCACTCTAGGGCTAAGGCAGCATTTACCAAAGTTTTTTTCTTTGAAATAAAATAATTATCATTATGCTCCCTATTTATCTTTTCAACTACTGTCCAGGTTCAGACATATTTGTTATTTCGATACTACTCAGCACTTGGTCATCCGTATCTGTGACAGAGTACTCTGTATATTATGTTACTTCCTTGTAATTGAGAAATTCTAAATGCAGGCATTTATGAAGTAGTTTGTTAGGTCGTTTTTACTGGAGAAATATCCAGACTTCTCATCTGGAAAATATGGAATGTAGCATCTCATTTTGACTGCCAGCCACACTGCCTTTTGTCAGGTAGAAATGTTCTTCTGTAGAAAGCCTAATGGGTAGTAGAGGCATTTAAGCCAGTTTACGTTTTTACAAATGTAGATATAATTGTGCATCTTTGATAGTTTTTTAAATCTGTGCAAATTTTTAAAAACTCTTTAAATTTCTCAACTCTGACATCATTCAGAATACTTGAGAATGCTAACTAAATCAGATGCTAGATAGTGGAGGTATCATATGTAGCCTTATTTCTAATATGTGAGTATAATCTATGGCCTAATACATCTAGACACTTGGTTCTTTATCATTTTTAATGCTTCCATACCTTGAGAATGGTAGGTGATTTTTTTTTAAAAAGTAGGTGCTTGTAGGGCATTGAAGTTTTGAAGAAGGGAACACAGTTTTGCTGATGTTCATTTCACTTTTAGAAACTGCTTATTTTTAAGTCCTCCTCAGCCTTTTGATTAGCTTTCAGCAACTCACATTCCTTTGAAAATTCAGAGGACTACTATTGTGTGGATTTTTTTTTTTCCACTGAGGATTATGCTGGTTTAGCTTCATTGAACTATGAAGTATATGGAAAATATGTTTTTTGTAATCTGTCAGAATATCTGTCTTAGGGAAGAGTCAGAACTCCCAAGAAGGGAGTTGTCTCGTGTCTCCTGGAGAGGGAACAGAAGATCATTCATCACAATTTTATATATGTTTATACATCATTTTCTTTCTTCCCCCTGTTCTCATCCACAGTTTTATTTAGGTAAAAATGAGGAAGAGTGAAGTTCTGGGACTGTGGGAGAGAGCTAAAGAAACTAAATTCTGTTAGCTTAAAGAGTTTTAACTAATAAAATAGAAAATAAGACAGTAAATGTTCTTGAGTGAAAAAGGTGAAGGGATTAAGGGAAAAAACCTCCTAGACACAGACTGCAGTATGGTGATTACCAGGGGACAGGGGAAAGGGGGTGGGAGGCGATAGTAAAGGATATGGGGGGATAAACAGCGATGGACGGAGACTGGACTTCGGGTGGGAACACACAATACGATATGCACATGGTATAAC
>PVKU01000857.1:215195-383702 GCA_004027475.1 Anoura caudifer
GGGTCATGCATATAAGTTCTTTGGCTTCTCCATTTCCTATACTATTTTTAACCTCCCCCCGTCTATTTTGTACTACCAATTATGCTTCTTATTCCCTGTACCTTTTCCCCCATTCTCCCCCTCCCCACTGATAACCATCCATGTGATCTCCATTTCTGTGATTCTGTTCCTGTTCTACTTGTTTGCTTAGATTGTTTTTGTTTTTGTTTTTGTTTTAGGTTCAGTTGTTGTTAGTTCTGAGTCTGTTGTCATTTTACTGTTCATATTTTTTTATCTTCTTTTTCTTAGATAAGTCCCTTTAACATTTCTTATAATAAGGGCTTGGTGATGATGAACTCCTTTAACTTGACCTTATCTGGGAAGCACTTTATCTGCCCTTCCATTCTAAATGATAGCTTTGCTGGATAGAGTAATCTTGAATGTAGGTCCTTGACTTTCATGACTTGGAATACTTCTTTCCAGCCCTTTCTTTTTGCCTGCAGGGTTTCTTTTGAGAAACCATCTGATAGTCTTATGGGAACTCCTTTGCAGGTAACTGTTTGCTTTTCTCTTACTACTTTTAAGATTCTCTCCTTATCTTAAATCTTGAGTAATGTAGTTACGATGTGCCTTCATGTATACTTCCTTGGGTCCAACTTCTTTGGGACTCTCTGAGCTTCCTGGACTTCCTGGAAGTCTATCTCCTTTGACAGATTGGGGAAGGTCTCCTTCATTATTTTTTCAAATAAATTTTCAATTTCTTTGTCTTCCTCGTCTCCTTCTGGCACCTCTATGATTCAGATGTTGGAACGTTTAAAGTTGTCCCGGAGGTTCCTAAACCTCTCCTCATTTTTTTGAATTCGTATTTTTTCATTCTGTTCTGGTTGAATGTTTATTTCTTCCTTCTGTTCCAAATCATTGATTTGAGTCCCCGTTTCCTTCACTGTTGGTTCTCTGTAGATTTTCCTTTATTTCACTTTGCATAGCCTTCACTTTTTCCTCTATTTTGCCACCATACTCAACCATTTCTGTGAGCATCCTGATTA
This sequence comes from Anoura caudifer, assembly GCA_004027475.1. Lineage (NCBI taxonomy): Eukaryota > Metazoa > Chordata > Mammalia > Chiroptera > Phyllostomidae > Anoura > Anoura caudifer. The sequence continues at coordinate 216,221 of PVKU01000857.1, forward strand.
CCAGTGTTTTGAACTCTGCATCTGATAGGTTGGCTATCTCTTCATCACTTAGTTCTGTTTTTGGACCTTTGATCTGTTCTTTCATTTGGGTCATATTTCTTTGTCTCCACACAGCTGTGTTGTAAGGGGTAGAGCCTTAGATATTCAGCAAGGCAGGGCAACTCATGACACTGCCTTGTTCTGCTGTATGTGGGATGGGAGGTGGGGTCAGAGAGGAAACAGTGCCACTTGCTCATCTCTCGTGGGCTTTCAGTCACTTCCCCCACTATCCACAAGCAAACTGGGCCCTTCTGGTGCTGATTCCTGGGTGGGTTTATGTATGTTCTAGGACCCCATGAGTGTCTCCAACGAACCCTCCTGTGAGACTGGGAGTTTGTCCTGCTGCCGCAACCCCTACAGGTATTTTCAGTCAGAGGTTTTGAGGCTTTATTTCCCTGCACTGGAACCCTGGGTTGTGCAGTCTGTCTCACTCCCCAGTTGTTCCTCCTGTTTTATCCACACGTAAATGTGAGACTGCTCAGTCTGACACTGCCACCTTGCCACATGTCCTCTCTGCCCTAGTTGCCTGTCTCTGCCCTCCTACCAGTCTGGATGAATGTTTCTTCTTTAACTCCTTGGTTGTCGGACCTCCATACAATTCGATATTCTCGTAGTTCTGGTTATTTTTTTAAATTTGTTGTCCTTTTGGTTGTGCGAGGAGGCAAAGTGTATCTACTTACACCTCCATCTTGGCTGAAGTCTAGTTGATATTAAGTGTTCTAACATTAGGAATATTTAGTAACTTAGGGCACTTTATTTCAGGGGACAAGAATCACTTCACGGAAGGAACAAAGCCCTACTAGTTTTAAGCCTCTGTTTTTGGCTTGCCTTATGACCGTGCTAGACCTGAATGCTATAATTACAACTGAATTGTTGATTGAAATGTGGTTTGCATTCTCAGTATGTCCTGTACTTCTGTTCTTGGGTTAACTTTAGAAGAGATTGTTTTTCTGATAAACTTCTTATGCTTTGGATTCATTTTACTTAAGTATAGGTAGCCATTGATACAGCTAACAATTTGGTCAGTTGCTTATTTAAGAGCAGTGGGTAGATTGAAATCTGATTTATCTAACATGCTTCTACAAGAGAGACCTGTTTATGGAATAGGACATTAAGGAGGACTTTACATTTATTATATTGTAGTAGAGTACAGTATAGTAATTAGATTATATTATAATTACTGGATATTAATTATGTACATGGATGGTGCCTTTCATAGTGATCTCCTAAAAATGTTTTGGGAACTGTCTTGCAGCCTTTCTTGCATGACTTGTGGAGGAAGTTCTCCATCCTTTTTGCACATAGATAGCCAGCTGTTTGAAGGTGTTAATTTCAAGGAGGCACACTCTGATTCAGGACATGAGTTTGGAAATGGGCATGTCTAACCATTCATGAGGAGTAAGCTTTGATCTTCATCTAGTCTAGCATTTCACTCATAAATCTAGAAAATTGTCGTGCACTGAATCAGACCCTACTAAAAACTGGTCCTTTAACATGGGCATGGGAGAGGAAAGTCACCCAGAGCCACTGGCAAAGGTTTCCAGGGACAGAGGTGCAAGGGAATAAGTGTGATCCAGTCCATTTGATAGCCTGATAAACAAAAGACATAATTGAAACTATGAGCTTTTACGCACTGATGGGTCAAACTTGCAGGGGTTTTTTTTTTTTTTTTTTTTTTTTGAGACATTGTTCTAAATGGAGCTAACATGCAAAAGAGAGACAGACTCATAGATGGGGACCAGGTGACAGCTAGTGGGGGTGGGGGAGCTAGGACAACAGTGTGGTGATTGCTGTGGGGAGGAGGGGGTGAGAGGAGTAAATGGTAATAGAAAAAAATACGTATAATAAAGATTCTGTTTTACAAAAAAAGCCATTGTTCTAAGTCAGAGCAGAGGCGGGCACACCTAACTCTGTAAGTGGCCGTGTAGGAAGCATCGTAGACTTTGCAGCCATAGACCCAGTCTCTGTGGCAAGTGCGCACCTCCGCCGTGAGAGAGGGAACCAGCCATAGGAAATGCGTGAGTGAATGAGTGTGGCTGTGTTCCAACGAAACTTTCTTTACAAAAACTGGCAGGAGGCTGCATTGGCCTTCGAGCCCCAGTTTGTAGACCCCTGGTTCTGAGCAACAGAACCCTGTGGAGGGCCTATTAAAACACCAGTTGCTTCCTTGACCCCATCTGTGATTCAGTATTTGGGATGGGGCTCACTTATTTCAGTTTCTAAGTTTCTGGGTGACATTAAGGCTGCTCTTCTGGGTCTCACACTTGGAGAACCATTGAGCTAGAGGGAAAAGAGATGAGAAATGTCTCCTTTGTTATTTGGTTTTGTCCTTTGGAAGGGAGACGGGATATGGTAAAATTTAATGTTGCCCTTATAAAATTTTGGCAATCATTTTTTATAGGAACTTTGTTTCTATCTTTCTCACTCCATCTACTAGAGTCCCTTATAAATAAGTTTTCCAAACTTGAAAATCTCCTTGCTCATTCCTTTTATCAGGGCACATTGTGCTCAGCAGTCACTGCTCCCAGGGCTCAGTTTCAGAGTAGACAAGAGATAAGTCACAGGACAGAGTCTTCCCTCTTTGTTTTACAAACAACAGCCGACACTTAATAAGCACTTACTGTGGTCCAAGCACTTTTCCAGGTGCTTTACACATATGAATTCATTTAAAAGGCGTTTTGGGATGGTTGGGGAAATTGCAGGATCTCGATAGTCCTGGGATGGTTGACATGTCCGTCTCTCCTTCTCATGCTGGCTTCCTGCTCCTGAAGGAGAAGGTTAGCAAGTTCTCTTTGAGCTGAGTCTTGGGCCTTTCTTGGGCACCAGTGACTGCCGGTGACATCAGCATGAGTGGCCCTCCATGCTGGGGTCTGTGAGGAGGGCTTCACTGGCTCTGGGGCCCCCCTGACCTGATTCTAATTGCTGACATTGAGCTGATGTTATTCTTGGCCCAGGACAGAGCGATTACTCAGTAGTTTCTGTTAAAGTGATCCTTTGTTAAACCTCTGCTCCCAACCCCCCCCCTTCCCTCCCACTCTCTTCTCTGCCTCATCCAGACTGAAAAAAAAAGCCAAAAAAGCAGAAAAATTAAGGACATTTTGAGGGCCAAGGCAGAACTGCTGAAATTTAACAAGCAAGGTGGGAAAGGGGGTTTTAATTTTTCAGTGGTTCCCAAAGCCGTTTGGTTTTTAGTAGACTTACCTTCAACTTTGTAAGGTAACTCAAGGCAGGAGAAAAATGTACATCCTCAGTTCTTCTCATACTTCCCCTGGGTCTGTTCTTCACCTTCCCACTTAACACCATGCCCAATTTTACCAGACTAACCTAGACTCACCAAGGGCCAACAGAGACTAGTGTTCCTGTAACAAGCGGGGGAGCGGGGTGCGGGGGCAACTCCGTGTTCACATCAAGGGGTCTTTCATCGTGCTAATGACATCTTGAGTGCCCCACATAACGAGCTTTTGCTAATGGTCTATATATACACGCACATGCGCAACCTCACAGGTGTGGAAAGGATTCCCGTGTAAACCCAGCCAAGTCTTGTTATTCTGCTCCTAAAAGTTCATTGCATGTGTCTAGAAAAATTCTACCCCCCTGGTGGAATGAATACTCTTTCTCTAAGCCTTCAGCCACTGTGTGTTTGCGTTGTGGGGGAGGGGGAAAAAAGAGAAATTCAGCAGGCACCCCGGCTTTTCCAGGCGGCCAGCAATAACATGCTGGCTCCTCAGCGTGGCACAAAGAGAGCAAGCAAACGGGCTCGCTGTGCAGGGGGGGCCTTTCTGCGTTTTTCTAACCGAGGACTGGAGAGGAAGGTTGGCCCAGGGCACACAAGGGAAAGAACTTGGGCCGGTGCTCCTGAAGCCCTGGAGCAGGTTGACTTGAGTGTCGTAACCTACTGCTGCTTTGTTTTTTTGGTTTGGTTTGGCTTGGTTTGGCTTTTTGTTCTATTTTGTTTTTCCTTCTGACCTTTATCTGGAACTCATATAACGCTTGGTTTCTAGATCATGATGATGACAGTGATAATGATGATGACACTCCTAGAATGAATGATGATTAATTTTCCTAGAACCATTTGATTTAGTAGATTTTGCCAAATCAAACTGTTTTTTCTTACCTCATCCAAACACATGGAAAATATGTGAAATAATACATGTAAAACTATTCTTTCAGTTGTTTGCAATAGGCATGCTGGGCAAGCTTTGGAGTCAGGTAATCCTTACTTTAAATCTTAGCCCTGTCCATTCCATGACCTGGGACAGGTTATTCAAACTTCTTTGAACTTCAGTTTGCTTATCTGTGACATGAAGATGATACTATATGCCTGTGGCTTATCGTGAGGTTTGTAATCCTCAGGATGTTACTATGCGCGAAGTGCTGAACCAGAGTTTTATTTGTATTATCACATTGAATCCTCACAACTGCTCTCTTATTAGCCCCATTTTGTAGATGAAAAAGCAGAGCATCTTTTATGTAACTGTATCAGGGTCACAGAAGTAGTAAATAGAAGAGGTGGGATTTGAACCCAGTTATGTCAGCCCAGCATCCAAGCTGGTGGCTGTATGCTATGTGCTACCTCCCTGACAGTATATTAAAGCATTCAATAAATAGCCATATGTATTATTACATAATAAGTACATTCAACAAGTACTTACACCTATAAAACTGTATTTGAAAAGTTATTCTCACTTACCTTAACTAGTCTCCTACTATATATGTACTGTCACAAAAAAAGAGATTTACTTAAATATCTGTAAACTCAGGCCTAGACATTATTCCAGTTACCACAGATTATTAAAGAAATGTCTTAAGGCCCTGGCTGGTGTAGCTCAGTGGATTGAGCGTGGGCCTGCGAACCAAAGGATCACGGTTCGATTCCCAGTCAGGGCACATGCCTGGGTTGCAGGACAGTTCCCGGTAGGGGATGCACAAGAGGCAACCACACATTGATATTTCTCTCCCTCTCTCCTTCCCTTCCCCTCTAAAGATAAATAAATAAAATCTTTTTTTTTTTTTTTTAAAGAAAGGTCTTAAGAAGGTGTTCCTGGGCTTAAAACTTAGGAACGTCCATACTTTACCCTCCCTTGTGTGCTACTATTACTGAGTAATATCCTGGAAATGTATTCCAGAAGTTTGGAGATTCAGAGCACTTATGTGGGTTGCTATTAATAACAGGAATTATATCTTCAATTATCACTTTGGCCTTTTTAAAAATTTTATTAAATTTATTGGGGAGATACTGCTTAATAAATTTACATGGGTTTCAAGTATACAATCTATAATACATCATCTGTATATTGCATTGTTTGGCCTTTCAACCCTGTTATTTTCACTGTTCATACTACTTAAATTTCATTTCTCTGATAGGTGTTTTTGAGAGGCTACCAGGAATTATGGCAGGTGTCTACGAATGTGAATACCACAGATGACACCTTTGCATGATTAATACTATGCTTGCTTTTTTGGTACCTTATAAATCTAATTCTTAATGCATTATTACAACACAGACATCAGTTCATTATGCTGATTCATTACTAATAGTAATAGAAGTCCCCTGATTTCTACCAGGTTGTTTTCTGAGCTGCTGCTAGAGTAGTGTCCCTCTGGAATCTGAGCAGGAGGGAGATGAGGGCAGGGAAATGGGTGTATAAGGAGTGACTCCTGGGTGCTAACTGCAATATCATCTTCATTCCAGTGATGAGGAAACTGATGCTCACAGAGTGGAAGTAACCTATGCAAAGTTGCAGAGCTAGCTAATTGCAGAGATAATTTTCAGACCAGGGCAGAGGGCTTTGAGAGCCTCTTTTCACCCTACTACCCTCGCCCTGGTAGAAGTGGCTCTTCATTTGCTTCTTGTTTTTTTACGCATTTATCACCCAGCACATAAGGCATTCCAATGTTATTGCTGCTGTTGCTGCTATACACTCTATATACTAATACAAAAGAAAGTCTCGGCATAATGAATCAAAGTTCAGAACTCTCACGGTTGTGGGTATATTAAAAGGTAAATGTTCACCTATCACCTACTTGAGATCAATCTTGTTTGTTTGTTGGATATTCTTAAAATGTGGTTTCGCTACAGCTGCCTGATGACAAGTTTTGTTTCCTCTGTCACTCTGTGACCTGTGGTTTGTTTCTGTTTGTCTGGGGGCGTATGAGGGACTCAGCAGCAGTAGCTTTGTGAGAGGAGGAAAGACGTCATCTTTAAACATGGAGAAGCCCATCCGAGACAGGTGCAGCCACAAGAAAATGCAGAATGAGCACCTGACAGCAAGGTCTGTGCGAGATGCACCATAGGCCAGCCACGGGAGATTCTGGGGCAGAACACCCGAAGTGTACATTTGAACACAGAGACAAGTTGAATATGTGTGAACTCTGATTTAAAGTCCTGAGGGGACTTAGAGACTGCCTTGTCCATTCCATTTTACTGATCAGGAGATGTCAGACACAGACGTGTTTTAGGGGAACAAGGGCCCTGACATATAAATAACTCCCTAAACTGCTCTTAGGTAAAGGGTTTACCTAAAGAGAAAATTGAAAATGAGGCTATAAATTATCTTTTTTTTTTTTTTTTTTTTACTAATTGAACTCTCAACCTGGGGTCATTGCTGATCTTTGAGGTTACTTTCATATGCATAATACATACATCCGTACTTACTTACTTTAACCTTTAAAATAAGTGATAATGATTTGCTTACAAATGTGTCAGCCTTTTCTTCCTGGAGTAAAGGAAGTGAAATCTCTGTCTTCTAAATGCATCTGATGAAAACCGGACGTAGTGCTAGGTCTGCTGGAGATTTGCTTTGGAAGGGAGGCGTTATTTCAATGGATTTGGTGTAAAAGGGAGCCAGCATGGCATGAATAAGGAAGGCAGGGTAGTGCGGCGGGTTTCTGAAATCAGACTCCTCCATGGGTGCGGATCTCAGCTTACTGTGGCAAAAACTCAACAAAAGCTCATTGGTCTTACTGTTATGTATTGCTTTTTGTTTCGTTGTGATAAAAGCACATAGCATAAGTTCACCCTCTTAATTTTTAAGTATATAGCACAGTGTTGTTGACTCCATGCACATTATTGTACGCCAGATCAATGTAACTTTATCTTGCATGACCGAAACTTTACTCATTGAACAACTTCCCACAGCCGCCTCCCTCAGCCTCTGACAACCACCGTTCCGTTTGGTGTTTCTGTGAGTTTGACTACTTTAGATACCTCGTACGAGGAGGGACCAAAAACGAAAACAAAAATGGCATTAACTTCTGGAGGGCAGGCCCCTGTGGTACAGGCATTCCCTGTTAAGTGAGTGTTCTAGGAACCCATCTGTGTCAGTGTCCAGCTGGCATTGTTGTGAGAGGCTGCATTGGGCTTTAGTGAACTTTTTTGAAGACTCTTTCAACACATTTGCCCGTTTCATGATGGGTGATTTACGAGCGCACCTGCCCACACCACACTGAGGGTTCAGCAGTTTTTGACTATTTTTGACCAAAAGCATCATGACCCCCATGCCCCATCCTCCCTATTCGCCCAATCTCACAGTGAGTTCTTGCAGCACACCAGTGTGCTTGCCACTGCACACCAGTTGAAAATCGCTGCTCTAGTATTATGTAGTTTACTTACTCTTACTCACTTCATCTTGTCTGTAGCTTACCTGGGCCCAAGTGAATGTAAGTGCTGCAAGGGTAGAACTTGGTTTCCGTTTCTTTGTTCTCAGATGCCCAGCTCTTAGTGCAGTGCTGCCATGCAACAGACGCTTGACAAATGTTTGCTGAAGAAATGAATGAGTGAACCCGATAGGATAAAAAATTACAGCGCATTTTTATTTGCATTTCAAAAGGCCTTTCTGAGCTTAATAATAAACTCACAAAGCATGAAGGAAAAAAATTGACGGATTTGATATATACTCAGTGGAAGTGTCTCAGCACTATTGATGAGACTCAGAGACTACTGTTGGTTCTTTGGTTGCGTTAGATAAACAAGTCTGAGGCTCATGAGTGTATATATTTTTAAATTATATTTTATTGATTATGTTATTACAGTTGTCCTGATTTTTCCCCTTTGCCCCCCCTCCACCAAGCACCCCTCCACAATCTCATGCAATCCCCACACCATTGTTCAGATCCATGGGTCATGTGTATAAGTTCTTTGGCTACTCCGTTTCCTGTGCTGTACTTTACATGGCCACAGCTATTCTGCAACTGCCTATTTGTACTTCTTAATCCTCTCACCTCTCACCCATTCCTCCACACGCCCCTCCCATCTGGCACCCATCATAATGCTCTCTGTATCCATGATTCTGTCTCTCTCTGTTGTTCTTGTTTGCTTAGTTTGTTTTTTAGATTCAGTTGTTAATAGATTTGTATTTTTTGCCATTTTATTGTTCATAGTTTTGATCTTCTTTTTGTTAAATAAGTCCCTTTAACATTCCAAATAATAATGGTTTGGTGATGATGAACTCTGTTACTTTTTTCTTGACTGGGAAGCTCTTTACCTGCCCTTCCATTCTAAATGATAGCTTTGCTGGAGAGAGCAATCTTGGCTGTAGGTCCCTGCTTTTCATGAATATTTTTTTGAATATTTCTTGCCAATCCCTTCTAGCCTACAAAGTTTCTTTTGAGAAATCAGCTGATAGTCTTAATGGGACTCCTTATAGGTCATGAATTTCTTTTCCCTTGCTACTTTTAAGATTTTCTTTTTATCTTTAACCTTTGGCATTTTAATTATAATGTGTATCTTGAAGTGGTCCTCTTTGGGTCCATCTTGTTTGGGACTCTCTGTGCTTCCTGGAACGTGTATGCCTATTTCCTTCACCAAATAAGGGAAGTTTTCTTTCATTATTTTTTTCAAATAGATTACCAATTTCTTGCTCTTTCTCTTCTCCTTCTTACACCCCTATGATGCAAGTGTTGGATTTTTTAAAGTTGTCTCAGAGACTGCTTATACTATGCTTGGGGTTTTTTGTTTTGTTTTTTTTTTTTATTCTTTTTTCTTCTTGTTGTTCTGTTTGGTTGTTTTTTGCTTTCTTATGTTCCAGATCATTGATTTGATTCTTGGCTTCATCCACTCTACTATTGTTTCCTACAAATTCTTTAATTAGTTTATCCTTCATTTCTGATTGGATCTTTTTATGTTTCTGAGGTTCTCATTAAGTTCTTTGAGCATCCTTATAGCCAGTGTTTTGAACTCTGCATCTGATAGATCACTTATTTCCATTTTATTTAGGTTTTTTTGTCCTGGAGCTTTGATCTGTTCTTTCATTTGGGCCATGTTTCTTTGGCTCCTCATTTTGGCAGCCTCCCTGTGTTTGTTTCTATGTATGAGGTAGAGCTGCTTTGACTCTGTGTATTGGTAGTATAGCATAATGTAGTAGGTGTCCTGTAGGGTCCAGTGGCACAGCCCCCTCCCCATCACCCAAGTGGGGTCCTCGAGATGCACCCTTTGTATGGGCTGAATATATACCCTCCTCTTGTAGTTGAGCCTTGGTTGCTGTTGGCAGGTCAATGGGAGGGATTTACCCAGGCCAGTTAGCTGCAAGGATTGGCTGTGAACACTTACCAACAACCTCTGTTCTCCGTGATCAGCTGTGCAGGGGAAGGGTGGTGGTGCTCCGAGGTGGTCTGTAGCTCTCCACTGGGTGCACTGGCCCTGGGGTTTCCCAGGTGGTGCAGGCCAAGCTCAGCCCCTACCTGTGTTCTGCCTGGGGCCACTCTATCTGAATTATAAAGCAATTTGAGGAGGCTGCTACTTGTGCCAGGTTTGGGGATATCCAGGTGAAGCCAAGCTGTGAATCTAGGCTGGCTGCTGGTAGTGCCGGGCCTGGGGCTCACGGAGGCCAGTTTTGCTTGTTTGAGAGGATTTAAGAAGTAGTGGAGCTTGAGCCAAGACCAGCCATTCATATGGAAGAGCAACTTGGGTGGGCCCGTAAATTCGGTGGGACAGAGTCTCTGCAAATTGCCAAGACAGGTCAAACAGTGTTAGCCAGGTGATGGAGTCTCATATATGGCACCAGCTTGATGGCTCTGTGGAGGGAGGGTTTAGAAAAGGGTCAATGACCTCAGCTCACCTTGATGCCAGATGCTTTGGTTTCTCCCTGTGTACTCCTGGTCCCTTTAAGCTGCTGCCCTGGTGGTGGAGCTCAAAGGGTGTACATCTGAGTAAGTTCATGTGTGGGTTCTTTTAAGAGGAACTCCTTGGGACTGTAGTAGTTTCTTCCACTGACTCAATCCCTGCTGATTTTTGCAGCCAGAAGTTTTGGGGATTTATGTTCCTGGCACTAGAACCCTGAGCTAAGGGGCCTGGTATGGTGCTGGGACTCCTCACTTCCAAGATATCCCTCTCGAATTTTTATTCACCACAGGTGGGTGAGGGACTATTGCATTCTGCATATGCACCCCTCCTATCAGTCCGGATGGGTGTGGTTTCTTTAGTTCTGTAGTTGTCAGATTTCCATTCAACTCAGTTTCTGCTGGTTCTGAGTGATGTTCTATATTGTAGTTGTAATTTTGATGTGGCTGTGCAAAGAGGCAAGCTGTGTCTGCCTACACTGCCATCTTGATCAGAAGTCACAAGTGTATTTGAATATCTGTTTTTCATTATCTACATTGCTGCTCAAATATTAGCAATTACAGTTGATTGAGGGACAGTCTGAAGCACAGTTGGTTTCTTTTACTGATTAATTATAGTTTCTCTTAAATTGTTCTGTCCAGGTGAGTACCTATATTCACATCCTGTACAGCAGACGATTTGAACTAATATAGAGCCTTCTTTCCTAGTTGCTAAAAGAGAAGGAGTTTCTTAATTGATTTGAAAAATGGAATGATATGCCAGAGGACTTCCAGTGTCTTTGGCAACTCAAAGCCCTGTCTCCAGTATCTGTGTCGTTGTTCTTTCTCTGTAGCAGTAGCATTTTCAGAGTTCTGCCCCATCCCTGTCGGGGATGTAGCACAGCCAGTGCCTTGTAGCAGTACCAGAGGCTGTACTCTGTTCCTCTTGCTTAGCTTCCAGTCTTGTCCTAGCGGATAAACATTATACATGGAAGATGGCCAAGAACTCCACACAATGTGACAGAAAGGCCTTCTGGAAGCTTGCTTTTGCCAAAATAGAAACAGCTACCCTCACCCTCACCTCAGCCCTGAGCCTTTAACAGTATCATATGGTTGCACAGAAGACATAATGTGTTCTTTGAACAGCTCTGGGCCTGGTTTTAGTAAGGTGAGTGATTCGTGTCTTACGTGCTCAGGAAGATACACCGTCCCAGGACTTGAGCTGCCAGAGAGAAACATGCTAGGAGTGGCTTTGTATTCTGTGTAATGGGGACTTTATCCTAGTCAGATGAGATCTCCTGTGGGGAGAATAATGCCTAGAAATGTTTGCTCTTCTGAAATCAGAGTAAAAGGGGCACAAAGAAATTAACCCACTCAAGTGGAGATCAACATTTGCCTACCTTATCCCCCTTCGTTTTCAAAAAGTGAATTTAGAGAGCTGTGTTACTACAAAGAACCACCCAGCTCCATTCCATCACCAAGAAGCCTAAGTAAAGACTAAAAGGAGTGTTTTTCTGGAAAGAATTAAAAAAAAAAAAGAAAAAGAAAAAAACAAACCTCCCAGAATTTAATCTCAACAGTATTATCTTTCGAGTGCAAGAGCCCAGATCTTGCTTCCCCGGAGCCTTCCAAGTCGCAGTCTGCCTTCTGTCTATCAGAAGTTCCTCCTTCCCACCCACGAGTGCCCTTCTGTTGTGGGACAAAGGGGGCCTTTCCAGTCTTTTGCCTGGGGCCAAGCCAGCCCTCAAACTGTGGTTTTCTCTGAGTCTCCTTGCTGAAGCATGGCCGTTTCCCACACCCAATAAAGAAGCACAAGTCTTATATATGTTGCCCAGGTCTTGAGTCGAGGCCAGTGATCACGCAGCTCTCACATTCCCAGGACATTGGTGGCAGTGCAGCCCCCGTCCCTGGCTTGTGAAGCCCCAAGTACAGAGTGCTAATACTGTATGTTCAAACCTCACATCTCTTAGAGATTATACGGAGAGAACTTCATATAATTTTTTGTCCATTTATGAATGACTATCAGGGCAAAACAGTTCACATGTTCTATCTTGCTGGTACAGTTTTAGGATTTGGGCTAATACAGGCTGTGGGGACCTGGAGTTCTGATTTCTGCCACTAGTCTAAGTACATCCATTTATATTCTCTCTCTCTCTCTCTTTTTTAAATTTCTAGAGAGAGGGGAAAGGAGGGAGAGAAACATCAATGTGTGGTTGCCTTTCACACTCCCCCAACTGGGGACCCAGCCTGCAGCCCAGGCCTGTGCCCTGACTGGGACTCCAACTGGTGACCCTTTGGTTCCCAGACCTGCACTCAGTTCACTGAGCCACACCAGCCAGGGCTATATGTTTGCTTTTAATGTTGCCTGAGTATTTTTATAGGTTTCTTATCAGATTCTTGAATGATTTAATCTCATCCCACTTAACCTTGGCTTTGGTAAAACACCTGGGGACTTGTCTACATCGCTGACTTTTCCAAACTGGTGGGTATAGAGTTGTAGTCCTTTAGTTATTCGTTCAGTACATTAAAGCATGCTCACCAAATAAGTCAGAACCTAGAAGCTTTTTATTTAGAAAGAGTGTCTGCTTTTTTGAGGTACAGTACATTTATGCTGTATTGAGGCTTAATTAAATAAGCTTGACTCTCTAGTACACAGGTGGCAAACACAAGGCCCACAGGCCGAATCCGGCCCTCCACCTTGATTTATCCTGCCCAGCACCTTGTCTCTACCCCAAGGCAGCGCCCAGCTCCTTGCCCCTAGTTAAGGAGTAGTTACATGTATACTGCTCCTTAGGGGTGTAGTATAACATACCAAAATGAGTTTGACACCCCTGCTCTAGTAGATTGAGAATCATTTCTCAGTTCCTTAGGATTTCATTCGGCTGCAATGTAACAGAACCCTCTCCCCCCTCCCTCCCCCACACTGGTATAAACAAGTTAGAGATGTATTTTTTTCCCCACATCATCAGGAATCTAAAAATAGGCTCACCCCAATCCCCTGGTGCTCTCAGGAACACATGTTCCTTCTGTCTTTATCCTTTGCAGTCCTTAGCAAGTAACTTTCCCCTGACGCCAACCCAGTCTACCCACCTTGAAGAGCTTTCCCCAAAACTGTGTCTGGAAACTGTTTGTACTGCAGAACTGTTATTCCCAGGGAATTTTTTAGCTGGACATACATTACCCAGACAAAATCAGGATAGTATTATTAAAAACAAAGAGGGAAGTGATACCCAGACAAGAAGCAGTCTCCTAAGCAGTAAGTTCACCTAACTTATTGTATGTTGTTAAGTTTGAGATAAAGACTCATCTTATTACCATAGGACAGGGGTGTCAAACTCATTTTCACCGGGGACCACATCAGCCTCACCGTTGCCTTCAAAGGGCCAAATGCAGTTTTAGGACTGTATCAATGTAACTACTCCTTAACTGTTAAGCAAGAGCTTGACACGCCTCAGGGTAGGAACAAGGTTCTGGGTGGGATAAAACAAGGTGGAGGGTGGATTTGGCCCACGGGCCTTGTGTTTGCTACCTGTGCTCTAGGACATCAGGGTCTAAGGTCCTGCCACAGTTTGCATCTAAGAAGGTGAATTTATTTTTGTTTGGGATCTACAGGAGGGCTTGCTTACATTTTGTGGCTGAGTGCAACTGGAATACAAATAACACACTCGGTGCTATTTGAAGTCCAGAGAATGGTCTGTTACGAGATTACATTTCTGTGTAAGTACAGAGTTGCATAGGAACTATTGTTGTGAAAAAAAAAAATGAATAGTTGTTATAATGTGAGGGATTTTTTAAAATTTATGGAGTAAATGTTTCTTAAGCACCTTCTATACACCAGTCATTCCGGGCACTGTCGATGAAACAAAAATTAACCATATATAAATCCAGCCTTTTCCAATGTGTATTGTCCAAATGGAGAAAAAAACACATACGTAAATGGCTGTAATACAAGGTAGAGTGTGCTAGATGTGGTAAGACGCATACCAATAAATTTTTATAAGCATTCAGAAGAGGAAAAGATTACTTATGTGAGAGAAAATTGATCAAATATGATCTCGGGATCCTAAACATATGCTTTCATTTGCTTTCACAGCTAGTGAGCATCATCATAAGACTAGACAAACATGTTGAAAAAGACATAACCAATTACCATTCACAAATCGTTGTAGACAGAGGCAGACTCGCATGTTGTCCTGTCCTTCGGTTCCTCAGTAAACTGAGGGTGGAGGTTTGAGAAGGAACAGAACATTTGTTGAGTGTCTGCTGTCTGTACCTGGTACTTTACTTCAAGAAATCTATTGAATGCATGTGCTAGATTTTGCTTATGTGATCTTTATTTAATCCCCAGCAGCCCAGCAAAGTAATTATAATTGCTTATGAGGAAGGTAAAGTTTGGAGAGGAGGTGAAGGAACTTGAAAGGTCACCCCATTTGTAAGGGACAGAGCCTCAGTTTGCGCCGAGGCAGCCTTTGCCTGCAGAGCCATGCGCTCTTCCCCTCACCCGACGCTCTGCCCTGTGCAGTTGACCTAATCCAGCCACAAATGCTGAACAGCCGATTCTTTCTTCAGCCCTGTGTAATGGCTGGTCCTCTACCCAGCTGGCTGAAACTTGGGGCTTTATTTGGATACTTTGACTTGTGCTCAGAGTTAATTTGTTACCTGCTCAAATATTATTAAAACTTGGCTTACTCATGACTCTTTTATAATTTATTTTTTTTAACTACATATAGATGGGACAAAATTCTAAAAGGTATAAATGATGTATAGTAAAAAATCAGTTTTCTTCCCACCCTGACCGCTAGCTAACCAATTCTTCTCCATGGAAGTTCCCAGGTTTTTGTATCTTTCAGAATTGTTCTGTGTAGACATTCACATTGTGTGTTTGTCTTTATTCCTTTTTTCACACAAAGAAGTTTACTATACTCATTGTTCTCCCCTTGTTCTTCTCCTTTAGTCTTTGTGTTTAGATGTCCCAGCAAGGCTTTGAAAAAAAGGAAAACCCAGTGAATTTGAAAATACGGTTGTCACTGCAACAACGTGTATTGAGTAGATGTTATCACTGATGACATTTCCTTCACAACATGAAAACTCCAATTCAATAAAGAGTATTTGGATTTCCAGGAGCTCTTTACTAACAACGGTTTTTCCTCCTCTGCTGCTCATCCAGTGACATTGTTTATGAATAGCCAAAGTAGAGCTCTTCCACCCTTGTCCTGATTTCTCGTCTCTTCCCCATCCCAAATGGAGCGTCTCTCAAGCACTCTTCACATCTGAGTTCCCTTACTGGGATGTAGTGGTGAAAACAGAAGCCTAGAGTAGCCCACGCCTGCCTCCTTCCTCCCGTCCCATTGAGCCTCTCCCTCCGATTTTCAGGCCCTCAGACGTGGGGACAGCAGTCGAGGGGAAGAGGTTTGTTTTAGAGCCAGTGCCACTCGCTTGGTCAGTTGTTGCACCCTCTGGCCGCTTGTCCTCGGAAGGCTCGCTGCAGGTTTCCCCTCTTTGGGTCGGAGGTGCCTGTGAGTGAACAGCGCTTCAGTTTCCCCTTGGGTGGTTCGCAGAGACGATGCACCATCTCAGATTGGTTCTTTAGAAAATGCTGCAGCCTTCTACCTCTGAAATCCTTTTGTTCTTTGCCAGGCCTCTGAAACACGTGCATGCCGTGCGAGACCCCGTTATCCCCCTCAAACCTGCCTAGCCCAGCGCCTTGGGATAAAGGACATTCCCAGGCATGAGCGTAGAAGGGTTGGTTAACATTTTACAAAAGCTATTCAGTTCATCTTTTTTTATCTTAAAAAAACAAAATCATACAGGACAAAAATAATACTAGTGAAGACTATCTAGAAGGCAAATGTTTCCTAAGAACATCTTATTCCTTTTGGCCTTGACATGAGAAAATGACATTTTTCTTTTTTTTAAACAGTATTTTTAAAGATTATTTATTTATTTATTTATTTATTTTTAGACAGAGGGGAAGGGAGGGAGGAAGAGAGGGACAGAAATATCACTGTGTGGTTGCCTCATGTGCGGCCCCCACCGAGGACATGGCCTGCAACCCAGGCATGTGCCCTGACTGGGAATCGAACCTGTGACCCTTTGGTTTGCAGGCTGGCACTCAATCCACTGAGCCATACCAACCAGGGCAGAAAATGAATTTTTCTTATGTTTTTGTATAGGTAATGTCTACGGATAGAATCAGTTGTAAGAAATCCTTTAATAAAAAGTCCTGTGTATTTTGTCCACTATATTATTCTCAATATTATTTTACATTTAAAGCTTTTATAATGCATTCATTTTGAAAGCAGTGTTAAGACTTCCAGTCAAGATGGAGGTGTAGGTAAAAACATGGCTCACCTCCTTGCACAACCACAACAAAACTACAACTGGACTATAAAACAGTTATCACCCAGAATCATCAGAAAATTAAACTGTATGGAAAAACCAAGGAAGTAAAGAAGTTACATTCATCCAGACGGTAGGAGGGGTGGAGATGTAGAGAGGTGTAGAGGCGTGGAGATGCAGAAGGGATGGCCACACACCCATGTGTGGCGGATAAAAATTGGGAGAGATACCTTGGGAGCGAGGGATCCCCGCCCCACAACAGACGACTCAGCTCGGGGTTCCAGTATCAGGAAGATAAGTCCCTATAATTTCTGGCTGTAAAAACCAGTGGGGGAAGAAACTGCAGGATTCTCAGGAGTCTCCTCTTAAAGGGTCTGCAACAGACTTAGGACTTACTGCAGACTCCCTCTGGGCTTCAACAACAGAACAGCAGCTGGAAGGGCACCAGCGGCATATGGGGATAAATTGAAGTGTCTGGCATCAGGGCAAGTGGCGGAGGACAGCAGGCTGCAGCACTGTCCCTTCCATGGCGTAAATGTGTTTTAGGCACTGTCCCCCATGCAGAGCCAAGAGTGGCAACACCGTATTGGAGACTCCATCAGCCTGGTTCATACAGGTTGCCCTGCCCTGGTGGTTACCTAAGGCTCTGCCCCGTCCAACTTACAGATACACTTTCTACAATAGGCCACAGTACTAGGATGGAGTCAAAGCAGCTCTACCTAATACATAGAAACAGATACATGGAGGCTGCCAAAATGAAGAAACAAAGAAATATGGACCAATTGAAAGAATGTAACAGAACTCCAGAAACAAAATGGAGATAAGCAATCTATCAGATGCAGAGTTCAAAACACAGGTTATTAGGATGCTCAAGGAACTCATTGGGTATTTCAACTGCATAAAATAGGCCCAGGCAGAAATGAAGGTTATGCTAAGTAAAATGAAGAAAAATTTACAGGGAATCAACAGTGGAGTGGATGAAGCTGACAATCAGATCGATAATTTAGAACATAAGAAAAAATATGCAGTCAGAACATTAAGAAGAAAAAGAGTTCAAAAAAACAAGGGTAGGGTAAGGAGCCTCTGGGACAACTTCAGACATACCAACATTAGAATCATAGGTGTGCCAAAAGTAGAAGAGGAAGAGCAAGAAATTGAAAACTTAATTGAAAAAATAATGAAAGAAAACTTCCTAATTTGGTGAAGGAAATAAACATACAAGTCCAGGAAGCACAGAGAGCCCCAAACAAGATGGACCCAGAGAGGACCGCACCAAGGTACATCATAATTAAAATGCCAAAGGTTGCCTGGCTGGTGTGGCTCAGTGGATTGAGTGCTGGCCTGTGAACCAAAGGGTTTCTGGTTCGATTCCCAGTCAGAGCACATGCCTGGGTTGCGGGCCAGGTCCCCAGTGGTGTGGGGGCCACGTGAGAGGCAACCACACACTGATATTTCTCTCCCTCTCTTTCTCCCTCCCTTCCCTTCTCTCTAAAAATAAATGAATAAAATCTTTTTTTTTTAAATGGCAAAGGTTAAAGATAAAGACAGAATTTTAAAAGCAGCAAGAGAAAAGAAGAGAGTTACCTACACCGAGTCCCCATAAGACTATCAGTTGATTTCTCAAAAGAGACTGTAGGCTAGAAGGGATTGGCAAGAAATATTCAAAGTCATGAAAAGCAAGGACCTACAGCTAAGATTGCTCTACCCAGCAAAACTTTCATTTAGAATGGAAGGGCAGGTAAATTGCTTCCCAGATAAGGTAAAGCTAAAAGAGTTCATCATCACCAAACAATTATTATTTGAAATGTTAAAGGGACTTATTTAAGAAAAAGAAGACGACCAAAACGATGTACATTAAAATGGCAATAAAGTCAAAACAATCAACCGTTGAATCTAAAAAACAAACTAAGCAAACACCTAGAACAAAAACAGAATCATAGATATGGAGATCATTTGGAGGTTTATCAGTAGGGGGAATGGGGAGAATGGGAGAAAAGGTGCAGGGATTAAGAAGTACAATTTGGCAAGATCAGAATAGACAGGGGGATGTTCAGAACAGTGTAGGAAATGGAGTAGCCAAAGAACTTATATGCATGACCCATGGACATGAACTAAGGTGGGGGACTGCTGGAGGGAGTGGGGAGGACCAGATGGATGAGGACAAAGGGGGAAAAACTGGGACAACTCTAATAGCATAATCAATAAAATGTATTTTAAATAAAAGAAAGCAGTGTTGATAGTATTGAAGGACCAGTAGCAAAATTTGCAATACAAAACAAAAACAAAGAAACCTATTTCTAATGAGGTAAATAAGTTTTAAGAATTTTTAAAAGATCGACTTGAGAAAGCATACATTTACATTCTAACTACAGGTATATGTTGGTGTTCGTAGTATTTAGACGGTGATTTTTAGGTTTCTGCTATTTGTGGGCTGACCACCTGAGCTAAAAAGACCCTTGTGTTGATCTTGTATCCATGTAGCAATTTTCCTTTGAAACTGTTTTCAAAGGTCCATCTTGTGATCTTCTTTAGGTCAACAAAGTGTTAATTGTGCCAGAATTCTACAAATAGCCCTCAAGGCCATGCAAGTCCTGGCCCTTGGTTTCTGTTCCACCTCCTCTCTCCACTGTCTGGGTCATTGCCTCAGCAGACTGATTTCTTCCCCGTCCTCAGAATGCTGACCTCCTGGAGGAGCACAGAGTTCTGTCAGTGGTCTCAAATGTCACACCCAGTGGGAGACATTTGTTAAATATTTGTTGAATTTAACAATGAAGGGGAGAGTAAGCCCGAGAGACCAAGTGCTTTTCTAATTCACATGGACCGCTGCGCAGCACCCAGATGCCCTTGATGCCCTGCCAAGAGCGTTCAACAAGACCATCCCAGCTGTGCTTCAAGAGATTTCCCTTCTCTGGATCTAGACCTGCACTGGCATAATTAGAAAGGTTTTTGGTTTTTTCCTAAGAAATTACTTTAACAGTTTTCCTTTTCCTTTTGTCCCACTAAAGAATTACAAACCACTTGTTTGCGTATAGCAAATGGATTGCCATCACCGCTGACCTTTTTTCTTTTCTTTTTCTTCAAGGCGATCTTTGGTGGCCAGACACTACCTAACTCCAATTTATGGACAATGAATAATGGTGCAGCTTGCAGAATTTCAAGTGCCACAGTTAGTGGCCAGAAGCCAACCACTCTGCTACAGAAAGTGGTGCCACCTCCAAGTTCTTCCTCCTCCCTGGTCCCCAAACCCCCATCCAATCACAAACAAGTCCTAAGAAAGGCAACATCCCAGAGGGCTTCCAAGTAAGTTTTCAGTAATCTCCTGAGTTATATCAATTCTGGGCTAATAGTGCTCTTTACTTATGGAATTTTCAAGACAATTGGTACTGAACTGTTGAAAACAAGAGCACCTGGCAGGTAATAAAGGCTAATTCTGGTTCTCAGCTCTGGCTGCAAATTAGAATTGCCTAGGCTCTTGCTTACCTTGTTGGGAGGGGCAGGCACTGCTCTTAAAGGTTCCCAGGGATTGTGATGAGAGCTGCCACCACAGGTGGAGTTCAAGGTCTTTGCTAACCAACTCTTCCAGCCTCTGGCAGGAGCCACAGTCAAACAATGCACCAGGTAATAATGCTGAACTGTGGGCTTGGAGAAAGGGGATGAAATATTCCTCCTGGAGGTACTCTCCTCCGTCACTCTACAGAGTCAGAGCTGCAGAATTTCATGTAAAATTCAATACCCTGCTCCCTTCCTTTGTTCACTTTTAGGCACTTGACTAGGATGACACAGGAGTGGGATATCATTGGGAAGATTAACTTCATTGACCTTAGTAAGCAGAATCTGTGCGGCAATGTTTTTGATACTGTGGGGTCTTAAAAAAAAATAGTGGTACTTTTGCCCTACTCTCAGTTCTCCTGGCTGGGCTAATCCAATCAACAGAGACAGATTAACAGGAGAAAATTGAAGTTCTAGTACATGCACATGGAGAATTCCAAAGACAGCCAGGAACAAAGGAGAAGAGGGGTGCAGCTTCAGTTTCAGAAGTGAGAACAGGTGATTTACAGATAGTTGAGGAAAAGAACGTACGGATTTACAGATAGTTGAGGAAAAGAACGTACGAGGCAGGAAAATTCCTGCCTCAGAAACAGTGGGTCATGGGGGAAGGGGAGTTATCTGGCTGACAGGTGTAGCGTCTTCCTGCTAAGGTGAAGATTCTTAAGGTGATTAAGCCAAGGCTCCCTTCCCAAAGCAGGTTTTTTTGTCTGAATCTCTTGGACAGGAAGAAGGGAAGGGGTCAAAGGCTCCCTTTGAGTCTTATTTCTTAACAACTTAAAATCAATAACCAAAAAAAACAGCTTCACGGGGGCAAAATGTTGGTTCCCTTCAATGTCTTCGTAGTTTACCTGTTTTACCTCAAAAACAAAAAACACAAACAACAAACACGTTTCCACTCCTGAATCAAATTTTTGTAGGTCATTTTCTTCACTCTACCTCCTGCCATTTTTTAGCTGGTGAACCAGGAATGGACCGGTAGAGGGCGTTGGATCTAACAGCCCTTCTCCATTGAAAATGAAGATGCCTGGAGGAGGCAGGCATTTCCTGATGTACAAACGCCCGGAGGAGATTTGTGTATTTCTCTTGTTCTCATTACAGCTCCTCATTCATTTGTCCTTTACAAAACCAAATTCAGTCGTAAAAAGGAATCCTAGGATATTGTAAAAACAGTTACTGTTTTTCCCTCCTCACACAGTGAATCAAATTTTGAATTTGGATAGAAAGCAATCCCCTGTGGCTGTTTTTATTATGTCGTTGCCATTATTCATTTATCCAACAAATATTTATTCAGTGCCTACTAAGTGCCAAGCACTGTTCTGGGAGTAATTGGCATTGTGATGACTTTACAATGAGCTCTCTGGGGCAGTAGGGGAGGGCAGTAGGAAGGCTGCAGTGTGTGGTTGAAAGCCAGCAGCCCAACGGGAAGGAAGCTATATGGCCCCTTACCTTAGAGGGAGTGAGTCGAACCCTTAAGGGTGCAGCCTCTGGAGCCAGCCTGCCTGTACTGACATCCCCACACCACACTTGACTGCCTTGAGACCTTCTGCAAATTACAAGTTACTTAATCTCTGGGCCGCAGTTTTTTCGTGCGTGAAGTGGGATGAAAAGATAGCACCTTCACAGGACGGTTGGCAAATATTAGCCAAGTTAACACATGTGAAGTAGTGCAGCAGGAGCTAGCATAAGCATTCTAAACCACTCTCTCCTTCACTGGCGGGAGAAGACCACAATTAGGTAGGAAAATCAGGGAGTCAGCCTCGAATGTTGAGCTTGTCGGTGTGCTCCCTGTTCGTGGACTCTCTGATTACGGCCTGTATCCTGAGGTGGCCCACAATGGCCTGTGTGGCCGGCTGGTCCCCTGGGGGAGAGGCAGGCTTGGTCAGCAGGGCTGCACATGGAAGATGCCGCTCACTGTCCCCAAATCCCTGCTGGCAGGAGGACACTTCAGCCTGCTGAGGTGGAACTGCAGCTCTATGAACAAACTTTGCTTTGCTGCATTTTTGTGGTTTCTTCCCTCTGACAGGCAGGAGTGTGGGAAAACCGGAAACAGCTCAGCACCAAAAATGCACAGAAGGGGGGAAAAAAGCAGATTGCTTCAGAATTTAAGAAATATAATCCAAGAATCAAAAGGCATGCTGTGAGGCGTTGTTCCAGGAAATAGTTTCCAATTTGCCTTTAAAACTTGAGCACAAGTCTCTGAAGCTAAGTAAGTTAGCACTAATGGAGACCTTAACATTCTCTCCAACATGTGAAATGCACGGTGTTGTGAGGGCCCCGCTGCCTTCTGTGTGCTCCCGACTTTTAGGAAACAGAAAAGCATTGTTTCTATCTGTACTGATTCTGTGAAAAGTTCTCTCTGTGAAATATCCCCATAAATTTTTTTAAATAAACTTTCATTTTAGAATGATTTTAGATTTACAGAAAAGTTGTACAGATAGTACACGTAAAGACGAGTACACCCAGTGTCCGCCCTCGTTAACACCTGATATTGCCGTGGTGACGCTTGGAGAATGTACCACACCAAGAAACTGTCATCGGTGTGTCATTACTGTGGACGGAACTCCATACCTGATTTGGATGGATGAAGTTACTTTTAGTCTAGAGAACCCTTTCAAGGCTTCTGCAGCCCAGATCTCAGTATCCGTTGATATATTCTTATTATCCTAAAGCAAATCATGTTTCCGGCCAGCATAGCAAATTACTTATTAACATCTGTGTGGCTCAGTTTCCTATTTTAAAATAGGGATAATAATAGTGCCTGCCTCACAGGGTTATTGAGAGAAATAAATAAATGAATGAATTCCAAGCACAAATACAGCACCTGGTACATAACACAGGTAAAATAAGTGTTAGATATTATGGTTAATACTAAGGTGGTATTTCATACAGTTTTTCTACTTCTTCGTACAGGCTGTGTTACTTCATTTGCTCCGACTTACTGCAGCCTTTAGTCTGGCTCAGTGCAGATTAATCAGGAACCCTCCGTTGTGACTGGTGATGCTGAGTCACACTCAGGAATGCCATAGGGGCCCCAAGAGACACAACTAATGAGCAGTTGTAATGAGCTTGTGACCATGCCCAGCCCTGTGTTTCGGGGTTGAACTTCAAAATTCTCCTAGCACAGAAGTTGGCATTAGACAAATATAGAAGCAATTTCCAAGAGCATCAAAGTTTCCACATCCTAGAGGGCTGATTTTAGAGAACAATGGGACATAAAAGATGGAATGTCGTTTGGATTTTGGTGCATAGGGAGTTGAGAATCAGAACAGTGGAGTCCTGTTTCTTCATGATAATATTCAGGTCACTTTCCCTCTAAAGGTTTCAGTTTCCCATCTGTGAAACAAAACCACTGTCCCCACTGAATAATTATCCAAAATAGCTTGTTTTCTGTCTATTCCGTCGAAAGCCCCCCTTTTTTTTATGAGCACGTTTGTTTTAATTCTGATGCTTTACAGCCATTTTCATCATCCCTTTTCGGCCCAACGGTTCTTTGTTCGAGTTGTCAAACCCATTACTTACAGTTGCTTTAGCTAAATCTCATTTGTCGGTTCTGTAAGAGCAGGATTGCGATTTTTAACCTTTTCTGTAGTGCCAGCAGCCCTTCTTGATTTTCCTCTCTCATGTTTGCCACACTTCATGATTTAGTGCCCACTTCAGAGCCTCCTTTCTGAACTATTTGTGGTATTTCTTCCAGGTAGGCAGCTGAACTGAGGACTGTGACAGCCCGTGAGCAGCTACTGCACGCACACGAACTGTCTCTTCCTTGCAAATGACCTTCCTTTCAGAGCCAGAGTTACACTCTCCAGGAAACATGGCGAAAGAAACCTGAGGAGGTTAAAGTTTGCCAAGGACCTGGTTAAAACTCATAGAGTAGAGAAGAATTTGGAAGGGCAAGGTCAGAACTGGTGCACCTTGGGACCCCTCTGAAGAAAGAAAGCTGTGTAAGAAACACCAGACTTAACAAAAGTGCTTTTCTTTAAACAGCTGGGATTAACTTTCCTTACCCAGGTTTTAGGATAGTCTCCCTCGGGGTGGCCTTAGTGGAAATCGAAGGTGACTGCTGTTCTGTGTCAGCACCCAGGACAGTGGTGTTTGTCAAACCTGCTAGGGATCAGGTGGGAGGGAAGCAGTTGGGAGCTCAGCAGCGTGGTAAAACCAAATACCGATTAATCTGACCTGAACATTTGGCAATGTCAGAAAAATGATGAAAGATGCTCAGACACGAATGTCAGAAAAATATAAAAATAAGGCAGGTAAGAAAAGAAAAAGCAATACCTTTTTAACATATGATTCATTAAAATGGGGCAAACTGATCAGGACTTAAAATCACCCAGCATAGGTTCTTGATGTGGACATAGAAGATACCATATTGTAGGTTAACCATCTTCTGTCAGCCTTTCAGCCCCTTATTATTCATAGTTTCAAGAAATATGATCAAATCTATGGCATTTCCGTCCTTAAATATAGGATTCCCTAAATTATGCATTTCTGAAAAATAAAATTTTAAGGGTTCCTAGACCCAGTTTCAGCGTGAGCAGAGGAAGGGGGAGGGTTTCCCTTCACGTCAACAAGCAATTCTCAGATACCAGCAGGGAGCCCCAAAATACAACTCAGTGCTAACTCTGTCTACACAGAGATAACATCAGATTCCACAGGCTCAAGTCAGTCCTATTAAACTCTGCATGTGTGTGCGTACGTGGCTGCCTGCATACATGCATGCATGCACGCATGCACTCACGCACCCTCACACACACTTCAGATGCCAGCCACAAACCCAGACTTCTCACTTGTGCTTCTGACCAACTGGCTGTAGATAAGGAGCTGTGGATTGGAAGCTCCCATGACCCCTCCAATGCAGAATGCCAGTGCATGTCCAGGTTGCTACCTGTAATTCTGACCTGCTGGCTGCATACCAAAGGTTCCCCACACCCACTCCTTGGGTTCACTTAATTTGTTAGAATAGCTCACAGAACTCAGAGAAACATGTTACTTCCTAGCTGACTAGTTTATTGTAAAAGGATGTAGCTCAGAAAGAGCCAGATGGAAGAGACGCGCAGGGCAAGGGGTGCGGAGCTGCCGCGCTGCACCACTTTCCCCGCACTGTAGCACGCTCGTCAGCCCAGAGCGCCCCGAGCCTCATCCCCTTGGGTTTTAATGGAGACTTTAATTGCATAAGCATGATTGATTAATCATTGGCCAGTTGGTGATTGATCCGCCTGAAAGTTCCAACCCTCTAATCACATGGTTCTGGCAACCAGCCCCCATTTTGAGGTATTTCTAAAAGCCACCTCATTAACATAGCAAGACACCCCTATCACTCTCAACACTTAGGAACTTCCAAAGGTTTGGGGAGCTATGAGCCAGAAACAGGAGGAAGACCAAATGTACATTTCTTATTATAAATCACACTATCACAGTAATGATAGACTCTTAGTGCTGGAATATAAGAGAATGGAGGCATAGTGTGGGGCTGTGAGTGTAGCAAGGTACACAGGTGGTCTGTGGCAGAGTTAGAACTGGAATCCACGTCACCTGCGTGAAACCCAGACTCTTTCCGGTAGACCACTGATTGCAAAGGCCCCACTGATCTATTCAAAGTCATTCCACACAGCAAATGTCAGCAAAGGCATCCTAAAATACTGCCTTTCCATTACCATTTAGTTTTCTTATACTCCCCGCAATCCCTTTTTTGCTCAGTCCCTCTACCCCTAACCTCCCCCCTCCTTAGCTGTCATCCTGCTCTCATCTATGAGTCTGTCTCTGTTTTGCTTATTAGTTCAGTTTGTTCATTAGATACCACATATGAGTGAAATCATATGGTATTTGTCTTTCTCTGACTGGCTTATTTCACTTAGCATAATGTTCTCCAGGTCTATCCATGCTGTCTCAAAGGGTAAAATTTTCTTTAGTACAGTAAATTTTTTTTAAATAATAAATTTTTAAAAGAGGGAGGTAGGGATGGAGGGAAAAAGAAAAAAGTTCATTGAATATTTGAGAAAAAATATTAAGTGTAATCAACATCATATAAAATGAGTAGGAAATTGAACCAAATTAAAGTATAAAACAAAACTATTACTTAGCATTAAAAAAATAAAATACTACCTTTGAGAAAGTGCAATGTAAGCAGTTAGGAACTGACCCCCTCCCCTTCCACACCAATTTTCCCACTTAAATGGCTAATAAAATGCTCAACAGTAGAAAGAATTGGTGTCACTGTTATGCTGAGCTGTTGGGGAAATATCTGCTAGATGCAGAAGGATTAGATTGAAGAATGACATTGAGGGCCTTTATATGCTGCTTTCCTATGAGATTGCAGTCTAGGAAGTCAGTGGGGAGCCTGGAATACACCAGATAAATACCCTCTTACTCTAAGGGTTGGGGTCTGGAGGTAGCAAGAGGTAAGGGCCAGGTAAGGAGTCTGCCACTCAGACTCTCTTTCCTCTACCAACCATCTGCATTTGGACCTCAGTCAGTGGGTGCATTAGGAGATCCTAAGGCTTTTCTTGGGCGTGGACAATGATGTCATTCAGAAAACTGGCTACTAGAACACACTCAATCAAAAGTTACACTGGGGAGTGTGTGGTGCAGTGGGGAGAAGAAGTACATGAGAGTCAAAGAATTAAAAAGGTCTTTCTTTGGTGGTTCTTAATGTGTAATTTAAATTAAAATCCTGCTTTTCATTTCTGCCCACCACATGTTTAAACAGTTGTTAACATGGAAATATAACTGCCAGGTATTTCTTGTCTGTCACATCCCTTATTTCTTATCTGATTATGAAAATCCCTTTTAAAAGAGACAGACACCTATACTAATCTTTGACAGAATCTATATCAGTTCCTCCATGATCATAAGCCCTTAATGGCAAATTTAGACTTTCGTTTCTGAAAGTGAGCAAATATTTTAAAATCTTGGGTCCTTGGAATAGATGGTATAGCTTAAAAGAAAGTCCTGTGGAGAAGATTCAGAGGAGCTGCCAACCTCTGAAATAAGTTTAAGCAAAAAAGAAAAATGTCGGAAATTACTGATGTGCACTATCATGTCATCTGGAAATGACAGTTTCACTACCTCCTTTCCAATTTGGATGCCTTTTATTTATTTTTCTTGTCTCATCACTGTGGCATAGAAAGCCTTGTAGTTTCCACCAAAAAAATACTCGACCTTGTAAATGAATTTGGCAAAATAGCAGGATACAAAGTCAGTATTCAGAAATCCATGACATTTTTGTATATCAGCAATGACCTATCAGAAAGAAAAACTAAGAAAAAAATCCCATTTACTATAGCAACACGAAAAATAAAAGGAATAAATTTCACCAATGAGGTAAAAGACCTGTACTTGGAAAATTACAGAACACTGAAGAAAGAAATTGAGGAAGACACAAATAGGTGGAAGCATATACCATGTTTATGGATTGGAAGAATTAACATCATTAAAATGTCCATACTATCCAAAGCAATCTGTAGATTCAATTCCTATTAAAATATCAATGGCATATTTCACAAATCTAGAACACATATTTTAGAACTTTATATGCAACCAAAAAAGACCCCGAATAGCCTCAGCAATCTTGAGAAAGAAGAACAAAGTTGAAGGGATCACAATATCTGATATAAAACTACAGTACAAGGCTTCTATATCAAAACAGTCTGGTACTGGCATAAGAACTGACACATAGATCAAAGGAACAGAATAAAGAGCCCAGAAATAAACCCATGTCTCCATGGGTTTATTTGACAAAAGGGGCGCAAGCATACAATGAAGTAAAAACAGCCTCTTTAATAAATGGTGTTGGGAGAACTGGACTGGTACATGCAAAAAAATAAAACTAGACCACCAACTTTCACCATACACGAAAATAAACTCAAAATGGATAAAAGACTTAAACATAAATCATATACCATAAAAATCCTAGCAGAAAACAGGCAATAAAATTTCAGATATCCTATGTAGCAATATTTTTGCTAATACATCTCCTAGGGCAAGGGAAATAAAGGAAAAAAACAAATGGGACTACATCAAATTGAAAAGCTTCTGCACAACTAAAGAAACCATCATCGAAATGAAAAGGGAACTGACCGTATGGGAGAATATATTTGCCAATGATACATCAGACAAAGGTTTAATCTCCAAAATATATAAAGAACTCATATGACTCAATAATAGTAAGATAAACAATCCAATTAAAAAATGGGCAAAGGACCTAAATAGATACTTGCCAAGGAGGATATACTGATGGCCCATGACATATGAAAAAATGCTCAACATCACTAGCCATCAGAGAGATGATGCATATTAAAACCACAATGAGATATCACCCCACACTTGTCAGAATGGCTATCATTAAAAAAATCAACAAACAACAAGTAATGGGTGAGGATGTAGAGAAAAGGGAGCCCTGGTGCACTGTTGGTAGGAATGCAGACTGGTGTGGCCACTATGGAAAAACAGTATGGAATTTCCTCAAAAAACTAAAAATAGAACTGCCTTTTGACCCAGCAATCAAAACACCTAAGAATCCCAAAACACCAATTCAAAAGGACTTAGGCACCCCTATGTTCATAGCAGCGCTATTTAAAAGGCAAGTGCTGGAAACAGCCTAAGTGCCCATCAGTAAATGAGTGGATCAAAAAACTGCTACATTTCCACAATGAAATACTATGCAGCAGAAAGAAAAAAGGAATCCCTGCCTTTTGCAAGCATGGTTGGAACTGGAGACTATTATGCTAAGTGAAGTAAGCCAGTCCATGAAAAACAAACTGTATGATATCACTTATACAAAGAATCGAATGAACAGAATAAACTAATCAGCAAAATACAACCAGAGACATGGAAACATGGAACAGACTGACAGCTGCCAGAGGGGAAGGTGGAGGGAGGTAGTGGTGGAAGGAAGGGGAAGGGATTAGTCAAAGAACAAGTATGAATGACCCATGGACACGGACCATGGTGTGGGGATTGACTGCGGGAACAGGGGGCGGGGGGCTGAGCAGAGGAGGGCAAAGGGGGGGAAATTGGGACTACTGTAATAGAATAAACAATGATAATAAATGTGAGAGCTCTTAAAAATTAAATATATTCCTAATAAAATTTAAGGGTGAGTGCATCAGTATGTAGAGCTAGAAAAAGCTGTCAGAGCGAGCAGGCTGAGGTCAGGGAGGGTTGCACGGAAATTAGAAATGCCTAAGTGGACAGTTAATTGGGTTGAGCACAGTGAACAGAGATTGGGCACTATGGAGCATTGAATTAGTGAAATAAAGGACAAATTTTAAAAATTCTGCCAAAATTTTGAGGGAAAATTATACAAAGATAAAGATAATGAGAGAGAAGATAGTTAATTTAAAATAATGAATTCCAAAAAGAGAATACAGTAGTCATTATTGGCAAAATAGGCCAAAACATAAGGACATAAAGGGTTTTGAACAGTATAATTAATGGGATTAAATTAATAGATATACAACTTTGTACCCTGCAGGGCTCCCATGGAATATTTTTCAAAGCTAGAACATTTCAGTTAAGTACTCAAAAAGTAGAATGTATAAAGAAATTATACAGTCCTCATTCTCTGATTTACAATAAAAAGAAACAAAGTAACTTGGATCAAAATTATATTACAAACTACATAAAAAAATAAGAACTGTACATATAAAAACAAGACAAGGATGCCTATTCTTGCCACTTTTTTGTTCAACATAGTGTTGGAAGTCCTAGCCAGAGCATTTAGGCAAGAAAAAGAAATAAAAGACACACAAATTAGAAAGGAAGTAGTAAAACTGTCTCTATTTACAAGTGGCATGATATTATATATAGAAAAACCTAGACTCCAACAAAACAAAAAACTGTTAGAACTAATAAATTATTAAAGTTCATGATACAAACCCAGTATACAAAGAATCAGTTACATTTCTATACACTAACAACGAACTATCAGAAAGATAAATTAAGAAAACAATCCATAAATAATTGCATCAAAAAAGAATAAAATACCTTGGAATAAAGTTAACCTAGGAGGTGAAAGGTCCTCCTAGGATCTGAAGACTATAAAACATTGATGAAAGAAATTGGATTTGGCGGCAATCACCGAGCAGATTGGATTCTTCTCTTGTTCGTGCGCCTCCCTCGGCTTCCTCAGCAACCATGTCTGCTAAATCTGATATGGCCGAGATTGAGAAATTCGATAAGTCACAATTGAAGAAGACAGAAATGCAAGGGAAAAATCCACTGCCTTCCAAAGAAACAATTGAACAGGAGAAGCAAGCAGGCGAATCGTAATGAGGCCCGCACCACCAATATGCACCGCGCATTCCACAAGCATTGCCTTCTTATTTTACTTCTTTTAGCTGTTTAACTTTGTAAGCTGCAAAGAGGTTGGATCAGTTTAAATGACTGTGCTGCTCCTTTTCACTTCAGAACTACTGACAATGAAGGCTGCACCTGCCTGTCCCATCTGCCTCTCTAGCTGGCAGTGAAGGAAAAGAACCTTCCATGTTGGTGAAGGAAGAAGCTGTGTGGGACGACAGTGAAATCTAGAGTAAAACCAAGCGGGTCCAAGGTGTCCTGCAGGCTGTAAAATGTACTTTAATCGAGCGCCATTTTTTTTGTTGTTGTTGTTGTTAAAATGATTTTAATTATTGGAATGCACAATTTTTTAATATGCAAATAAAAAGTTTTAAAACCTGAAAAAAAAAGAAATTGAAGAATACACAAGTTAAGTGGAAAGCTATTCCACACTCATGGGTTGTAAGAATTAACATTGTTAAAATGTCCATGTCCAAAGCAATCTGCAGATTCAATGCAATCCCTCTCAAAATTCCACTGGCATTTTTCACATAAAATTTTTTAAAAGGTAAAATTTGTATGGAAGCACAAAAGACCTCAAATAGCCAAAGCAATCTTGAGAAAGAATAACAAAGCTGGAGGCATCACACTTCCTGATTTCAAACAATATTACAAAGCTATAGTAATCAAAATAGTAAGGTATTGACATAAAAACAGACAAATAGATCTATGGAACAGAACAGAGAGCCCTGAAATATACCCACACATATATGTCAATTTATGACAAAGAAGCCAAGACTATATAGTCTTGGGGAAAGGACAATCTTATCAATAAATGGTGTTGGGGAAATTACTATCTTATACCATACAGAAAAATCAACTCTAAATCAATTGAAGACTTGAGCATACAACCTGTTACCATAAAACCCTTAGAAGAAAACATAGGGGATAAGCTCCTTGACATTGGTCTTAGCATTGATATTTTTGATTTGACACCAAAATCAAAGAGGCAGCAAAAAGCAAAATTAAATAAGTGGGACTACATCAAACTTAAAAGTTTCTTCATAGGAAAGAAACTATCAACTCAATGAAAAGGCAGCCTACTGAATGGGAGGAAACACTTGCAAGTCATTTATCTGGTAAGGGGTTTAACATCCAAAATATATGAAGAATTCATACAACTCAGTAGCAAAGAAATAACAATAGCAATCTGTTTTAAAATGGGCAAAAGAACTAAACAGACATTTTTGCAAAGAAGACATAAAAATGGCCAACAGATGCATATCCAGGTGTTTAATACCACTAATTGTTGTGGAAGGACCAATCAAATCCATAATGAGATATCACATCACACCTGTTAGAGTGTCTGTTTTAAAAGAGGTTAAAAAAATAAAAAGGAAAATAAAAAATAAAAGGAATAAAAGAAAGGTTAAGTGTTGGCAGGGATGTGGAGAAAGGGAACACTTTTGCAATGTTGATAGGATTATAAATTGGTACAGCTACTATGGAAAATAGTATGGAAGTTTCTCAGGAAATTAAATATGATCCAGCAATTTCACTTCTGGGTATATATATCCAAAGGAAATGAAAACAGGAGATTGAAGAGATATCTGCACTCCCGTGTTCATTACAGCATTACTCACAATAGCCAAGATAGGGGAAAAACTTACGTGTCCATCGGTGGATGAGTGGATAAAGATGATGCGATACACACACACACCAGAATATTATTAAACCATGAGAAAGAAGGAAATCCTGCCATTTGCAACAACGCGGATGGACCTTGAGGGCATTAAGTAAAATCAGCCAGGCAGAGAAAGACAAATACTGCATGGTCTTGCTTATGGGTGGAATTGGGGGGAAAAAAGTAAAACTCAGTAAAAACGTGGTTGCCAGGGCCGGGAGGTGGGGAAAATAGGGAGAGTTTGCTACAAGGGTACAAACTTCCAGCAATAAGATGAGTAAGGTTGGAGGATCCAATGTAAAATATGTGTTGTATTATAGAAATATGTGGAGAGTAGTATGTGACTGTTCTCATTAAAATAAGTATGTGAGGTGATGGATGTAACTAGATAGAGGGATCCTTTCACGATGCATCTGTTTATCAAGTCACTATGACATACACTTCATCTTACAATTTCATCAATTTTACCTTGGTAAAGCTGAAACATGTCTTCAAATGAAAAGAATTGTGCACATCAAAACGTATATTTGAAATGTAGTTCAAGATGTACTAAGAGGAAAACTCATAATACAGAAATACGGAAAAGAAATTAACCAAGATACAAATGGCAGGTTGGCTTCAGCTGACATATGACTTCTGCCGATTTCCCAGCGCATCGTGTTGAAAAGAATTATGAGGACTTTTCCGAGCTCTGCAATAAAGAGTGCTCTGATGGATTAGTAATGTCCACCGCAGGCAGGGAAGGTGCTGGGACTGGTGAAGGTGCACATGATCTATTTGTCATACCCGATCTAAGCTTTCATCTCTGGGAGTTAAAAAAAGGGTCAATTAAAAAATAAAAACAAAAAACTAAGAAAAACAGATCTAATGAAATCAAGGAGAAAAGTAATAGAAAGTGAAAAGCAAACAATAAAGTTAGTTGAGTTCAAAACACAATTTAGCGTGGGGCCAGGGACAAAGAAAATAAACATAACTCTGCCAGAAAAATAAGAGAATTAAAATAGAAAGGTTTTAAAAGTAGATGTAGAGGAGATTGAAAAATTATGAGAATATTTTGCACAATTGTATGCTGCTGAATTTTGGGGGGGAAAATCTATCAAAATTGGTTCTTGAATAACAAGAAAACCAAGTAGAACAAGGCAAAAAAAAATCAAACTATCCAAACTGGTTCTCAAAGAAGTAGGGTACATGGGTAAGCCTAGGAAGCAATTTTAAAATACTGTCTCTCAAATAGTTTTTTGAACCTTTCTTCTGAAATATGTGGTGACTTTCGAGTCCCTGCAAGATCGAGGTGAGTCCATGCTCGGACATTAAAGCCTTCTGCAGTTTGTCCTCTGTTCGTGTCCCCGGCCTTCCCTGTGCTAGACTACCCCCTCGCACAGTCTCCTCCACTGTTGTTCCGTCACGCTCACGTCATCCCCTCTGCATGGAAGGCTTAGAGCCTCTTGAGTCAAAGTCCTGCTCTTTATTCAAGATCAGGTGTTAATTTATCACCTTGATGCAGCTTTAACTGCCTCATCCTTAGTTTTTCAGCTGACTCCACCATCTACCTCCTTGTCTCATTTCTTCTTTATATGTGTTCTGCTTCCCGTAAATTTCTTAGGGACATATGCCTTGTCTTCACCATTTTATTGCATATAAAATGCCCACTGTGCTATGCATTGCTCTGGATGTTGGTGATGGCACCAGTGGACAAAACATACATGAGTCCTGCCTTTACGAAGTTTGGTTTTGAGAAAGGAGATAAGTTCAGGCCCTAGCTCCTGATACAGCTTACATTCATGATGGGTTCTCAGGAAATGGTGCTGGTGGTAGTGCCATCGTTTTTTGCATCAAGGATCACTAAATAACAGTTATCATTAATCATTTATCCTATGTAGAGGGTTGTGAAAGGCAGTAGAAAACAGTTGCTAACAGCCCAAGATTTCCAATTAGATTTGAATCCTGGTTTCTTCACTTAATGGACTGTCATTTAGGGATACCGCTAAGCTTCTGTTCCATTATCTGTAAAAGATTACCTACACCTTGGGGTTGTTCTTAGGATTAGATGAGATCATGTATTTCCCTGACATACATTAAGTGCCCATGCACACTGGTTGGTGCCGTTGTAATTTCTGCTGCCGCTGTTGTTTCGTATTAAAAGAAATCACGTTTTTGTTGTTAGTAAGATGATATTCATAAGTGTGACTTGGCTCTAGCTAGCAAGGCTATGGAAATTCAAACACATTCTGATTTCCTGAACACTAATAACTCTGATGACTATTGACGGCAAAGGCTTAGTTTCAAACAAAACAAAAGATTAGATTTGGACCTACTGACTTCCAGTCAAGTTGGCTCCATAAGTTCACACTTAATATTCTCCCTCGGCTTTAAACACATAGCAGTAAGAGATAAAAAGCTTAAAGAAGAAAACCAAAAGGACATAGCTGAGCTTCAAAACAAGGGAAACCTCTCCTTTGGCCTCAAAATGTGCAGAAATAAATGAGAATCAGAGAAAGGCTGCAGCAAAGGGGGCTGGAGGATAAGCTCTCTGAACCCTACTTTGGAAGCAGGCAGCAGCAGCCCCGTGGCGTACTGGGGCCCGAGAGTGCCCTACCCAAGAGCAAAGACTAAAACCAAGCTCCCTAATTGAAAGTTAAAAAATGATTTTCAACAGGGGATGATGTTGGCGATGTCTGGAGTCATTTTTGGTTTTCATAACAGGATAGCTGAGGGTGGGGTGTTGCTATTGGCATCTAATGAGTAGATTCTAGAAATAATGCTAAACAACCTGCAAAGCACAGTACAGGTCCCCTCAACAAAGAATTATCCAGTATAAAATGTCAACAGTGCCAAGGTCAAAAAAAACCCTGAGCTGAAAAGAATGCAGTGGGCCCTGCTAGTGGGAGGCTGATAAAACTGGCATGGACCTCCTCACAGGAGACTGTACGCCTCCAGAGCCAGGCAGTAATCACATGCCTTTGCAGCTGTTCATGTCTCAGAGCTCATCTGGATTTCTAAACACCACTGAGGCAAGGCCACCAACATGACCACTGTATAGTCTGGTCCAGACTGGGGTTCAAGGGCCTGGGTGGGGACAACTACAAAATCTTCAGATAGGGAGGGGTGAGCAAGCAGAGAGACAATGAGGAAATGCTTCCTATTCAAAATGAGCCTGCAAACCAAAATTCCAAAACCCTGGACTACATGTCATACTAAGAAAGGTTGCCAACAAAATCAACAACTAGAACATGAATTCCTTACAGATGAAATTAATGTTTCTTAATGGTCAGATGTGTTGGATTCTGTGCCAGGTAGGTATGTCTGTGGGACATGACATGTGGCTGATAGGAAGATCAGTAGAGAGACATGAGGGATAGGTGAACAAGCCATACTTCAGAAAGTATTAACTGAGAATTTTCTAGAATCAAACACATGAGTCCTCAGCTAAAAATTTCATTCCCCATACCAAAATAAATGCACCTCTAGACACATCATAGTGAATCTGCAGACCATTGAGCATAAAGGGAAACCTCAGGTACATCTGAGAGAAAATTCTCTTGAACTACTCAGGAACACAGAATCCCAGCACTCTCCCCAGCAGTGATAGGGGCAGAAGACAAGAGCAATAGCTTCACGGTGTTAAGTAAAGTAACTTTCAGTCTAGAATTTTATACATAGCTAAACTGTCACTCAGGAGAGAAGGCAAAATAAAAATAATTCGAAACATTTAAAGTCTAAGAGCGTACAACCCATGACCTTCAGTAAAAGAACTAGCAAAGACTGTAGGATGAAGGAGCACAGAAGTCTTGGATAACGTGAAACAATGAAGTACGGAAGTTTTATAAAATGTCGATGAGTACTAGTGACTAAAAATAATTGTTGGTCTGCTTTAAAAAGATAAAACACATTTAAAACAACACCACCAAAGTTCAGGGACAAGAATAGTCGGTGGATAGTGAAGGTATTACAAGTCTCTGTCAAGTTTAAGGGCAAGACAGAAAAACTGAATGGCTTCACACTTGCTTAGGAAAACAGGAGCTAAATGATTGATATGCAGTCTGTAGCTTTCAAATCAACAGAGTAGGGCAGAGAAGGGAATGCAGAAACTATGAATCCGGTGGAAGGCAGGAAAGTCCGGGGTGGAGGTAAACAAAGGAAAAGGATGGTAAATGGAAAACAAAAACTAAGAAAATAAAAGTAATTCCAACTATATGAGTAAGCATAATAAGTTTTGACAGGTTATAGTCTTCTATTAAAAGATTATCAAATTGCATTTGTTTAAATGTCAGTTATAGGCTGCTGTAAAGAAACATCTAAAGTAGAATCTCAGACTGACAAAGAATTGGAAAAAGACAAATCATGCAATACTAATTAGAAGGAAAATTAGTAGAGCAATAAATGGAATAGAATCAAGCAAAAAAGCATTAGTAGAAATAAAGAAAATCACTAATATGCACCTATCATTATAAGCTTAAAATGTATATGTCAAAAGATGACAAAATGATAAGGAAAAATTGGCAAATTATCATTATAGTGGATGATTGATTTAAATATACTTCTATTAGTGTAAGTCAAAAATTTCTGAGGATTTTGAATATTTTAAATGCAGAATTAACAATTTCCCTTAATAAGTGACTTTTAGTCTTATTTGACCACCACTTATAATTTTAAAAATACATTTTCTGTGCAACCCAGTGAAATATCTATATGTATATGAAACAGAAGGTTTGCAAGATACTATTCCACATTGTTTTTCAAATGCTGATTGTCCTGTGAATTTTACAATGCCCTTATGAGTCACGGTTCACAGCCTGAAAAACATCAATAGCTATTCATGGTTCCCTGCATCCAAAAGAGAGAATGTCCATCCTCTTCAAGTGTACGTGGAACATTTACAAAAATTCAGCACACACTGTATGTCACCTGTGAAGGCTCCACACACTTCAAAAAACCAGTATCAAATAGTTCACAGTTTTTAACTACAGTAAATACACTGACGTTGGAAATAATGCAAAGGTGTTTTAAAAAGGCTGTTTGGAAATTTAAAAAACACAGAACATATGCTCCTGTGTGAGAGAAGTAACCATAATAAAACACAACTGCGTGGCTGCGGAAATGCCACATAAATCTGTGGGAGAGCCAAAGCTGCAGGCAAAGGCAACCTTCAACGTGGTTATTAAATAGACAAGAAGGACTGAAAATAAGTGAGTGAATCGTTTAATTTGAAAAGCTAAACAAAAGGGACAACAGGACATCAGTGGAAGTAAAACAAAAACACAGACCAGCACGTGGGAGAATGTGAGAGAGCCGCGCCTCGCAGGGCGTCTGGCCCATGGCGCTCGATCAGTCCTGGCGAAGGAGTGCATGCCGCTGGCACCACAGCAGAGAGGATCGCCTCCGGAAGCCGTGATAAAAAAGAGACAAGGCCCACATAACTAACTTTAGGAATAGAAAGGAATATGACATGTAGTGGACTAGATGACGTGCAGGACATTTGTAAAATGGAACCCTACGCGCCACTGCTCCACGAAAGTTGGCTTCACTAAATGTTTCTTGAATTGAATTTGGAAGCAGACCCAGGTTAATAACATTCTCATTGTTATTTGCTGAGAATCAGCATATTAGGTCCTGTTGCTGGAACGTGTGTATAATCCCTGGGCTGATAGATGGGGTGGAGGCGCACATACTCCTACACCTGCATGCCTGTCGGTGGATTGTAAGGAAAGTTGTAACATCCTTAATCTGTGAGCAGATGCTTACCAGGGAAAGTCTGTGTTCTCTTCTTGGAATTCAATTTGTTAACCTAACTTGTGTCTTGGGATTTCTTCCATCCTTTGGGAATTGAAGGAGGCTGGTTGTACTGATATTTTATAAAAATGATGTAGTTTGGGGGCAGTTCTTTTCAAAACCTTCACAGGTGCCACCATGTCTCTGCCACAGCCCTGGCGAGGTCAGCATGTCCAGCCCTACTCTCCCTGCAAAACCTTGAGTGTTTTCCTTTTGTGGGTCCTTCCTCCTACAGAAAGGTCATCCCCGATGTGGTGGCGTGAATCCAAGATCAACTTTTACTAAACCACTGAAATAGAAAACTAGTACCCCTGTGTTAGAGATGTGGGGAGCCTTGAAAAGAACCCGGAGAGAAACAATGTAGCACCAAACCACAGTCAGCCTTGTGAAGTAATGAACAAAACAGATCTTAAAGAAAGGATATCACTTTCAGAAAAGTTTCCACTGATCAAAATAGTTGGGGGGTGGGGGAGAACAGGGGAAACCACAAATAAAGGAACTAAAGGTTCACCAAAGAAGCATGTCAGAAAGAAGCCTTACGGGCAAAATGGATAACCGGGATCTTGCTCACACAGACCCTCGTAGACAGGCGTGGACGGTGTGCTGCATAGGCCGGCCCCACGGTGTGGTCTGGTCCGGATGCCAGTGGAGTTCCTAGCCAGCCGTGTGATTGGCTTGTGTTCCCTATTTTGAGATTTGCCCTGAAAGAAATCTTTCAAAATGGTAAATGCAGGCAACATTTCAGCTTATAGAGATTATTTGTAATGTATTTCTGAACAGTTTCTTTGAAAGGCCTGGAAGAGCTGTTGCCCCTTACTCAGAGTGGGAACAGTGCCTGTGTCCAGCTCTTCTGTGGAGTTCAGAAAGATGGGAGGACAGGGGAAGTAGACAGGAATGGAGCAAGGGAATTGAAGGCTGGGGTAGGTTAATATTTAAGGAAAGTCTTCAGGTGCTAGCTATGAACATACCCCAAGAAAAAGAGACTGCCTAGTTGAAAAGAGCATGTTACTATTAATGGAATTCTAATTCTTTGTTGCCACTATGCATGGCTACATTTCTTA
Source organism: Anoura caudifer (assembly GCA_004027475.1). Taxonomy (NCBI): domain Eukaryota; kingdom Metazoa; phylum Chordata; class Mammalia; order Chiroptera; family Phyllostomidae; genus Anoura; species Anoura caudifer. The sequence continues at coordinate 254,972 of PVKU01000857.1, forward strand.
GTTTTTAAGTGGTTCCACTAATGAGGAAGCCTGCCCTTCAGCAGCTTTTGACAATTATAGACAGAAATTCAGACTCTTCTCTGTAGATGAACTAAGCCCATTACCACAGCTGAGATTGTACTGAGCCTCACTCTCAACCTTTGGCTACATCTAACACTTTCCCATCTCCTAGAACATGTACCACTTCCATGAAGAGTAATTAAGGACCACTTACAGGACCAGATGGTCACATCTAGTGCTCACAGATAGGGATCGTATGAAATAAAGTTAATGGCACTTTTCTTTCTTTTTAATTTATTGATTTTAGAGAGAGAGAAACATTAGTTTGTTGTTTCAGTCAAGGAATAACTGATTGATTCTTCTTTAAGTATATTTTATTGTTATTACAGTTGTCCCAATTTCTTCCTCCCCTTTATCCCCCCTCTACCCTGTACCCCCCCCACCCTGAGTTCATGTCCGTAGGTTGTACATACAAGTTTTTTGGCTTCTCCATTTCTTATACTATTCTTAACCTCCCCCTGCCTATTTTGTACCTACCATTTATGCTTCTTATTCCCTGTACCTTTTCCCCCATTAAGCTCCCTCTCCCTCCCCACTGATAACCCTCCATGTGATCTCCATTTCTATGATTCTGTTCCTATTCTATTGTTTGCTTAGTTTGTTTTGTTTTTAGGCTCAGTTGTTAATAGTTCTGAGTTTGTTGTCATTTTACTGTTCATAGTTTTGATCTTCTTTTTCTTAGATAAGTCCCTTTAACATTTCATATAATAAGGGCTTGATGATGATGAACTCCTTCAACTTGACCTTATCTAGGAAGCACTTTATCTGCCCTTCCATTCTAAATGATAGCTTTGCTGGATAGAGTAATGTTGAATGTACATCCTTGACTTTCATAACTTTGAATACTTCTTTCCAGCCTTTTCTTCTTGCCTGCAGGGTTTCTTTTGAGAAATCATCTGATAGCCTTATGGGAACTGCTTTGTAGGTAACTGTGTGCTTTTCTCTTACTGCTTTTAAGACTTTCTCCTTATCTTTAACCTTGAGTAATTTAATTATGATGTATCTTGGTGTGTTCCTCCTTGGGTCCAATTTCTTTGGGACTCTCTGAGCTTCCTGGATTTTCTGGAAGTCTTATTTCCTTCACCAGTTTGGGAATGTTTTCCTTCATTATTTTTTCAAATAAGTTTCCAATTTCTTGCTCTTCCTCTTCTTCTTCCAGCACCCCTATGATTCAGATGTAGGAACAGTTGAAGTTGTCCCAGAGGTTCCTAAGCCTCTCCTCGTGTGTGTGTGTGTGTGTGTGTGTGTGTGTGTGTGTGTGTGTGTGTTTTAATTCTTGTTTCTTCATTCTGTTCTGGTTGAATGTTTATTTCTTCCTTCTGGTCCAAATCATTGATTTGAGTCCCAGTTTCCTTCACTGTTGGTTCTCTGTAGATTTTCCTTTATTTCACTTTGCATAGCCTTCACTTTTTCCTCCATTTTGTGACCATACTCAACCACTTCTGTGAGCATCCTGATTACCAGTGTTTTGAGCTCAGCATCTGCTAGGTTGACTATCTCCTTGTCACTTAGTTCTTTTTCTGGAGTTTTGATCTGTTCTTTCATTTGGGTCATATTTCTTTGTCTCAGCGCACCTGTTACATAGTAAGTGGTGGAGCCTTAGGTATTCACCAGAGCAGGGCAACTCACAACACTGCATTTCTCCTTGGTATGTGGTGGAGGGGTCCCAGAGGGAACAGTGGTGCTTGCTCAGCTCTCTGCCAGCTTTCAGTCACTTCCTCTTCTACCCACAAGCAAATTGGGCCCTTCTGGTACTGATTCCCAGGTGGGTGGTTTTGTGTGCATTTTAGGACCTTGTGGGTCTCTCCAGCAGACTCTTGTGAGGCTGGGAGTTTCTCCCACCACCACAACCCCCACAGGTTTTTATAGCGAGAGATTTTGAGGTTTTATTTCCCTGCATGGGAACCCTGGGTTGTGCAGTCTGTCTTGCTCCCCAGTGTTCCTCCTGGCTTGTCTACACACAAATGTGGGACTGTCTGGTCCACCAGCTGCTGCCTTGCCCACCTGGTCTGCCACCTTGCTGCTCGAGTCCTCTCAGCCCCAGCTGCCTTCCTCCACCCCTCCTACTGGTCTGGATGAATGTTTCCTCTTTAACTCCTTGGTTGTTGAACTTCCATACAGTTCAATTTTCTGTCAGTTCTGGCTGTTTTTTGTTTTTAAATCTGTTGTCCTTCTTTCAGTTGTGCGAGGAAGCAAAGCGTATCTACCTATGCCTCCATCTTGGCCGGAAGTCATTGACTTCCATTGACTGATTCTTGTATGTGCACTGATCGGGATGGTGCTCTAACTAAGCTCCCCATCCTGGGCAATGGCACCTTCCTTGTCCCATCTTTTCAGTATTTCTTGCTGTAAAACTCCAATATTTTCATACCTGCAGTTTTTCTGAGTTCATTGTTAGCCACCTCTTCATATTCCATATGTACTATGATCAGAAAACAGCAGGTCATGGAACTGCATCAGACACACATTTAACTTTGCACATTCAGCTATTCAGAGAAAAAGAGAAAGTACAATGCCCATAAAGTGGCTGATTCCATTTGATACTGCACTTGGGATAAGATGGGAGATGCGCTGTTCCACCCGTCAGTCTCATTTCCCGTGAGCCTGTCTCATAGGAAGAGCAGCCCACTGTGCTGTGTTATTCTCCTGCTCAGAGATGCATTGTCACAGCATGGCCTCTTGCTACAAGCCAGCTACCTCATCTGGTGTACAATTGAAGCAACAGTGATTCATTCTGATGCTGGCAGGAAAAAAAATATGTGTGTTGAATTTATTAACAGATTGTCCATCTCAAATGAGACCTTTCTTCCTAGGGAATTTTAAGAATAATTTTGGCTCGGCAGTTTTGTCTCTTAGATTGCCAGTCAATTACCTTTTGACCTTAATAGCAAATTGCCATTAACATTCCATTTCTGAATGTCTTGTGCTCATTCTTCTACAGTTTAGCTCTAATGGTCCAAACTGAGTTAGCATCCATGAGTCATCCAATTTAGTGTTGCTGTGTGTGGTAAACTTATGGTGAATGCGAAGGTTGTCAGTGTTCCTAAGTAAAGATAACAATACTAATAATTGTTTATTTAGCAATTAATAATTGCTAACTTAATTTAAATTAATATAATATCAGACACTGTGCTAAGATGTGCTTTTCATCCACCATCTCATTTAATCCTCAACAGCCCTGATGTAGGTCCTTTTATCCTGATGTTAAGACGTAGTAACTGACTTAGAGACAACCAAGGAAACGCATGCATGTCTTCCTGTAACGCAGGTGTTCCCAGGAAGGCAGCAAAGAACCCTTGCAGGAGCAGATCAGTGAGTGCAAGTTAGCACACAGGCTCCGGACAAACTGGATTGCAAAAGTTCTCATTGCAGAAGTTGGAATGTATTTTCCTGAGGAAACAATGTTATCACAACAAAAGCATATTTACCCATAATGTGCGTGGGACAGTAATGACACAGACCCACACTATTTTGTGTGCCAGTGTTGTCACGGAAAAATTCACTCAGCATTTCCTTTTGGAAGGCTCTGGAAAGGGGACCCTGTGCTAGAACAGTGGAGTCGTTAGACACGTTGTTCAGATGAGTCAGGGGTGGCTCCCAAGGCCTGTGATGAGAGCTGAGGGAGGAGTGAGTGGAACTGGGCACCGAGGGCCAGGAGGTTTCCCCTGAGAAAACAGGAGAAAATGAGGGTGAGCACAGGGAGGCAGTTCCATAGGGGGCAGGAGAAGGTCAGAGAGTTCGGGCACCCAGAATGCACTAGGTCTAATCTCCTCTGGATCTTCTCGGGTGTGGCCTTCGTTTCTTCTCCTGACCCCAGAATTCCACCGCCTGCTTCCCTTCTTAGTGCCGATAGTCAGGGTTTCCCTGTGACACTGAGACTGACCCCAGTCCCCACTCCCCACTCCCCACTCCCATCCCTGTTGCTTTTTTTTTTTTTTTTTTTTTTTTGGCCCAGTTTCTCCTAACACAGGCAAATAGACCCAAGGGCTTTTAACTTCTATAAAAGAAAGATCTCATCCTAGGCCCCCCAGAATTTTTCCTTTTTCACTTGCACCTGGAAGAACAAACATCAGCCTGTGGGTGCTCTGGGCGTTTCTTTGGGGTGGGGGCAATCCGTAAGGAGCTGAGATAAAATGCATAAGCATTCCAGATATAGGCAACCAAGGGTGAAGCTTGTGGGAAAGAGGAGAAGCCCTGTGCCCCTTGCTCTCTCCTTTGCCTCCGGGACGCCCTCAGAATGAAAGTGGAAAGGAGAAGGTATGTAGGGACCAAACAACTGCAGCTTGGTGGTGTGGGGCCGGGCAGGGGTGGAGTATAAGACACGCGATCCCTGCATCACTGCTGGCGTGCGTTCTCAAGGCGCATGTCTCCCTCAGCGAGGTAGGAACCACCCAGGCACCTGAGCTTCTGCCAGACTCTCCAGGTGGCGCTCATGCCACCTTCCTCTTTGCCCACCAGCCAGTGTTTACCTGACTTCCCTGGGGGCTGTAAAAAGCCCAAGTTCCTAGGCTGTATCCCAGACTCGCGGATTGGAAGCTCTGACCGAAGGGCCTGGAAGCTGCATGATGAACAAGTTTGTCAAACACTGCTCGTCTGCCTACGCCTTTACCTCGCTGGTCTGTAGAGCCCCTGGCACATCCTGAGCCCCTTGCTGCCTCAGGGTCATTATTTATGAGACCTCTTTGTGAAAAGCTCTATTCTTGGCTGATGCCTACCTTTCACAACTCCATGACTGCTGAAATAGAGTTTGCTTGGAAAGATCATCCTTGACCACTCTCCTCACCATCTAAATCTGGCCCCCCTGTTTCATTCTCATAGCTCCTTGTACCTTGCTTCCTTAACATTTGTCGTGCAGTTTGTGTCGTATGTATTTGCTTAATGTCTACCTCCTCACTCGCGCCAAGCACAGGGAATGCTTAATAAGTAGTATGTGCGCGAATGCATAAATGGAAGAGTAATGTAGAAGAGAGGGGTGCTGAGGGTTGGAGTGGATGCTGCTGAATGAATAAAGAACTAAGCATATAAAAACTTCCCTCTCCCATGTAAACTTCTTACACATCAACTAAAATCAAGGCAGACGAACCCAACAAGTAAGTTTATTTATGGGGGATATGGGGTCAGGTTATTTCAAAAAAAATTATTAAATACCAAATGTGTGCAGGATGTAATGTGGCTACAACTGTGTGTAAGACTGATACAATCCCTGTTTTTATGGAACTTACATTCTAGGCAGGGTAGTAGATATAATGCAACCAGTTACACAGTTTCACAATTACAATTTTGGTAATGCCATGAAAGAATTACAGGGAGACCTGACATGATCTGTGGGGCATCGAGCTAGTCATAGACTTTCTCAGACATGGCTGGGGACTCCAACGCAGTCTGTCCTGTCTCTTGTCAAAGTTGGCATGAGGGCAGGTGCCCCTGTATAATGTTTCTGAGCCTCAGCACCGTTGACATCTCGGGCTAGATAATTCTTGGTGTGAGGGCACTTTCCAGTGCCCTGGAGGAGATGTTTAGTGCCACTCCAGGCCTCTCCCCGTTGGATGCCAGAAGCCCACGCAGTTGTGACAGACACAGATGTCTCAGTGTTGCCAAATGGCCCTCATGCACGGGTGGGATGACGCAGCAAAATCCCTCCTTGAGAACCACAGCTCTACATGCAACTTGGCTTTTTTTTAATGTCTTTGTTCACTTACGATTTATCCAAGTCAGTACTGGCAACTTTATCTATCCATTCAGTAAACGAGGGTTTATTGCGTGCTTGTTAGATGCCAGACACTGTTCCAGGTACTACAGACAGAGCAGCGATCAAAGCCTGTGCACTTTCTTGAAGTTGCATCCCAGTAGGGAGAGATGGACAATGCACTTCAAACTGTGCGTTATTTCAGAGGAAGGAGACAGGTTGGTCATAGAAGGCCTCTCTGGTAAGATGACATTTCCTCAAAGTCTTGAAAGAAGCAAGAGAATGAGCCACATGACAGGGAACACCAACAGCCAGAAGCAACGCCATCGGAGGGCCTGTACTTGACCTTGCCTTTCCAGTCTACATGTCTAACCAAGCTGCTTATGTTTCAGAGGGTCAACCATGGAAGGGCAGCCGAACGGACTCCAGAGCATCCTTAACTCTGCAGCATTTGTACCCATCGCCAGCTCCTCAGGTGAGTGGGCACAGCAGCTGTCCTGCCTGTGAGGGAGGGTGCTGGGCTTGGAGTGTTCTCTCTTCTGCTTCCAAAGAGAGCACCAGTTCAAACCTCGAAGCATCCTGGCTTTCAGGCTTTTGCTGCGTTGTAGCAAAAATGGGCATTTTTGTTACATTCTTCTTTAAAATGATATTGACAGTTTAGGATTGAGTTGTTTTCTGGATAATTTGGGGTAGATGGGATTTCCCAGTCTGATAGGATCCTATCAGATTTGCAGCATTTAGTAAAAACATGCCTGCGTTGGACTGGTGTTGCACTGTTTTTGTAGTATTTACACCCGGAGTATCTCTCACTGGTCTTCACAACAGCCCTATAGGTTGGATCTTCTTGTCCCCCCCACCCCAGATGAGGAAGCTGAGGCTTAGCCAGGTGAGGGGCCTGGAGGAGGCCATACACGGGTGCAGAGCCAGAGCTCTGTCCTCGGACCTCAGCCCCGTTGCGCCAGCAGCGCGGTCTCTCGCCAGGCAGGCCCTGAGGGCTCAGAGCCCGTCCGTGCAGAACCTTCATAAAGTTCGGCAGCACTGGCCCACAGACAGTACTAATTCTTAAAAACACACTAACACATAACCAGAAAATTGAGAGAAAAGCACTTGAATTCAACTCAGATATTTGTTATTGATCACCTGCTATGGAAGAAGTAACATGCTGGCACAGGGACGCATACATGGCAAACGAGGCAGTCACCGCTGTCGGGGAATGTACAGGCTTGGGGCGGGGCGGGGGGACGTCAGCGGGGAGCAGCAGGCGCGCAGACGAGCAGAATCATGGCAGACCATGCTGGCTGAGCGCTCACTGTGTGGCAGGCACAGTCGTGATTGCCTTATATGTAATAACTCATTTGTTCACAAGGCAGGCATGTAATACAGGAACTGTATTCTGCATTTTACAGCAGAAGAAATAAAGGCACAGACAGATTATGAAACATGTCTAAAATTTCACAGCTAGTAAGTGGTGGGGCTGTATTTGAACCAAGCAGCCTGGTCCAGACTCTTTAGGGATTTGGAGGGCTTGTTAGAAGAAGAAACATCTGAAGCTGAGGTTTGACTCTGAACAAGTCAGGCAGGAAGGAGGGGGTGGCGTCGAGTGGAAGGAGGTCTAGGAAGAGGGAATGACATGTGCAAAGGCTGTGTTCTGGAAGCCCTCGTGTGTCAGTGCAGCAGGGGACTAGGGCATGAGCAGGGAGCGGCAAGAGAAAAGGCAGGTAAGCAGGGCCAGTTTATGAGCTGTGTGAGGAGCTGGGTTCTGAGAGCAGTAGGGGGCCATCAAGGAGTGTGTGCAGGGGGAGGCAGGTTGGTGGGTTGACTTAATACATTTTAAAATGATGATAAGACCTCCAAGAAGCCTGGTTTCTTCCACTGTATCATGGGGATAATTATAAATATCTCATAGGTTTACTATGAGGATTAAATGAAGCAATATATAGAGAAAGGTTCTATAACTACACCCAGATAAGGTAATAATATAAAACTATAAAGATTTTATTCTGCACTTAAAAATCTTAGAACCTGAATTTAAGAAATATTTGATGGGTATCAACTTGTCCCCCCATCCCCCCCACACCTCAAAAAAAAGGAATTATCAGAACATGATAACTACTTTTAAAGAAATAGCTTTTCTACCTGGAACTGTCAGGGACTGAAAAGTGGGTGGATAAGAGAATTATGACCTAGTTGGGAAGCCATCCATTCGATATGGCTGTTAGAGCCCCTTCAGCACTTCGGTTTTGCTGAAGCTGGCCAAGTGTGCAGCCTAGACAGGGGTGTCCAACCTTTTGGTGTCTCTGGGCCACACATTAAATACATTGTAACACATAATCACAAAAAATGTCATTATGTTTTAGGTAAATTTACGATTTTGTGTTGGGCTGCATTCATGCATTCATAATCATCTGGGGTCAGGGGCAGTAGGAGGCCCGGGAACCTGGCCACTTTGCATGTCTAATGGATAAATACTGAACTGAACTCTTTGCATGCACTCTGGCTGAGGAAGTTAGGAACTTGAGGGGCCAGGTGGGTCAGACTTTCAGCATCTTGATCATGAATTGATACTGACTGACTGTTGAAGTTACTTAGATTTCATAGTGTTCGTACTGAATTTGGTATTAGCTGGTATTAGTGTAAAACCACAGAGCAAAGAAAAGTTACACTTCTCCCTGGATTCTTTTTTTTTTTTTTTCTTTTTTAATTTGTAATAGGATTTTTTTTACATTTTATTTTTAATTATATTTTACTGTTATTTTTAAAGATTTTACTAGTTTTTAGAGAGGGGAGAAGGGAAGGAGAGAGGTAGAGAAACATCAGTGTGTGGTTGCATCTCGTGTGCCCCCTACTGGGGACCTGGCCCACAACCCAGGCACGTGCCCTGACTGGGAATAGAACCGGCAACCCTTTGGTTTGCAGGCCCATGCTCAATCCACTGAACTATGCCAGACAGGGCTATATTTTATTGATTATACTATTACAGTTGTCCCAATTTTTCCCCCTCTGCCCCACTCTCCCACTCATATCCATGGGTTGTGAGCATATAAGTTCTTTGGCTACTCCATTTCCTATTCCGTACTTTACATCCCCATGGCTATTCTGTAACTACCTATTTATACTTCTTAGTCCCCTCACTTTGTCACCCTTTCCTCCACTCCCCACTCCTATCTGGCAGCTATCAAAACTCCGTATCCATGATTCTGTCTCTCTTCTTGTTTGCTTAGTCTGTTTTTTAGTTTCAATTGTTGACAGATATGTATTTATTGCCATTTTATTGTTCATAGTTTTCATCTTTTTTTCTTAAATTAGTCCCTTTAACATTTTATATAATAATGATTTGGTGATGATGAACTCTTTTAGTTTTTTTCTTGTCTGGGAAGCTCCTTATGTGCCCTTCCATTCTAAATGATAGCTTTGCTGAGTAGAGCAGCCTTGGCTGTAGGTCCCTCCTTTTCATGACTGAATATTTCTTACCAATTCCTGCTAGCCTGCAGAGTTTCTTTCGAGAAATCAGTTGACAGTCTTATGGGAACTTCCCTGTAAGTAACTAACTGCTATTCTCTTGCTGCTTTTAAGATTCTTTCTTTATCTTTAACCTTTGGCATTTTAATTATGCTTTGTCTTAGAGTAGGTCTCTTTGCATCCATCTAGTCTGGGACTCTCTGTGCTTCCTGGACTTGCATGTCTATTTCCTTCACCAAATTAGGGAAGTTTTCTTTCATTGTTTTTTCAAATAGGTTTCCCAATTTCTTGTTCTTTCTCTTCTCCTTTTGGCACCCCTATGATGTGAATGTTGGACCTCTTGAAGTTGTCCCAGATCCTCTTATTTTTTTTTTAATTCTTTTTTCTTCTTGTTGTTCTTATTGGTTGCTTTTTGCTTTCTTATGTTCCAAATCATTGATTTGAATCTTGGCTTCATTCATTGTACTGTTGTTTCCCTGTAAATTGTTCTTTAATTGGTGTATCCTTCGATTCTGACTGGATCTTTTTTATGCTGTTGAGATCCTCACTAAATTCCTTGAGCATCCTTCTAACCAGTGTTTTGAACTCTGCATCTGCTAGATTGCTTGTCTCCATTTTGCTTAGTTTTTTCTGGAGTTTTGATCTACTCTTTCATTTGGGCCATGTTTCTTTGTCTTTTTATTTTGGCAGCCTCCCTGTGTTTGTTTCTATGTGTTAGGTAGAGCTACTATGACTCCCTGTCTTGGTATCATGACCTAATGTAGCAGGTGTTCTGCAGGGTCCAGCAGCACAGCCTCCCCTCTCACCTAAGCTGGGTACTCCAGCTGTGTCCTTCAAGTAGACTGAGTATGCCCTCTTGTAGTTGAGCCTTGGTTGCTGTTGGCAGGTTAATGGAAGAGATTTACCCAAGCCAGTCAATTGTAAAGATTGGCAGTGACCACTTACCACCAACCTCTGCCCTCTGTGGAGGATCAGCTGTGCAGGGGCAGGGTGGTGGTGCAGGCCTAGGCCAGCCTTCTCCTGTGTTTTGCCCAGGGTCACCCTGCCTGAGATGATGAGCAGTCTGAGATGGCTGCTACTTGTGCTGGGCTTGGAGATTCCCAGGCAAAGCCAAGCTGTGAATCTAGGCTGGCTGCTGCTAGTGCTGTGCCTGGGACTCACTGAGGCCAGCTGTTGCTTCTTTGAAAGGATTTAAGAAGTTTTGAAGCATGAGCCAAGACCAGCCATTCATATGGAAAAGCTACTGTTAACAGCTGTAAGCTGGGCAGGACGGAGCCTCAGGGATTCTCCAGGGAAGGACAAACAGTGTTAGCCAGGTTGAGGGAGTCTCAGTTATGGCACCCGTGCGCTGGCTCTGTGGCTCTGCCTGCCTTTCTGACTGGAAGAAAGCTGCTCCCAGCTCTCACCTTGATGCCAGATACTTCAGTTCCTCCCGGAATGCCACAGGTGCCTTTCAAGCTGCTGCCCTGGTGCTGGAGCTCAGAAGGAGTGAGTCTGAGTAAGTTCATGTGTGGGTTCTTCAAGAGGAACTGCTTGGGACTGTGGCAGTTTCTTCCACTGACTCAATCCCTGCTGGTTTTTGTGGCCAGAAGTTGTGGGGATTTATCTTCCTGGCACCAGAACCCTGGGCTGAGGGCCCTGGTGTGGGGCTGGGATGCCTTGCTCCGGAGATAACCTGCCCAAGTTTTTATCCACCACACGTGTATGTGTGATCAGCCCATTCCACATCTCCGCTCCTCCTACCAGTCTGGATGGATGTGGTTTCTTTAATTCTGTAGTTATCAAACTTCCATTCAACTCAGTTTCTGCTGGTTTTGAGTGATCGTTGGTCTATAATTAGTTGCAATTTTGATGTGGTTTTATGAGGAGGCGAATTGTACCTGCCTATGCCACCATCTTGACCAGAAGTCCTTTCCCTGGATTCTAATATCTACCTTTTCCCCTCTTCTACTTCAGATAAGCACTTTATTCTTCTCATTCTGTTTAGGTAGCCTGCTATTTGTGACTCTTGGCCTCTACAGCCCCTTGAATTTGTTTTTAGTCTATGGCTTTTGTGGTATTTCTGATCCTTAAACACTGATATATCTGTGATATACTAGGTTCAGGCATTTTCCATACTGCTCAATAAACGTTTTACCTCAGCAGTGTAATAATAGTAACAAGCCCTGTTGGATTATTTATACAGCTAGTAAATAACTACTTGGCACTTCATTGTTTCAACAACAAATCATGTGTTTTTCTATATCATGCATAGACTTAAAAGGGTTTAGAAGGATGTCCTATAAAAAGATTAGGTTGTTTCTAGAAACATTTTTTCAAAACCTACAAAAGGGAGAGCAACTCCATGATAAGTCAGAAAGTTTATACATCTCTCTCAGAGCTGGGAAGTCTGTGCCTACACAGGAATCTCTAAACTGACTTTGAAAGGTATTTATCCCCTGTCTCGTCTACTTACCGTAACTCGGTGGTTCAACACGGTCATTAACGAGCCCGTGGATATAGCAGAAGTCTGCTTCCTGGTCCCTTGACCCTTTTCCATGTCTGGCCAACCGGGCCACAAAGCTGAGTGACTTTGTCCTCAGGCAGCCTGAGTGACACAGTAGCTCATCTCAGTGCGCTGCTGGAAAAACTCCGTCTTTCTGCACTGGTGGTGGCGCAGTGACATTTCTACAGTGAACATCGAAGGTGGTAGTGAGTGGCAAAGCTCCTAGCAGAGGGCCCAGAATGCACCATGAATGGATGTTTTTCCTTGACTTCCGTACCTCAGGCTATAAATTCTACATATTCAGGCTATGGAAGGGAAGGTACAGAGTCAGCAAATTTGAACATTTGAGAAGGAAGCTGTAGTGAAGGCCTAAGGCCTTTGGCTCAAAGCCAAAGCCATCGGCCTTCTCCTTTATAACCGTGGTGTGCTTCTTGAGTTCTGAAGTGGTGAAGGCGACTAAAATAGCAGAGAGAGAGATTAGGTGACTGGCATTTTTCTCGTGCTCATTCGATAGTGTCAACTGCCATTATTGTCGGGGTCTGAAGCCGCACCAGCTGCCGCATCGCTGCCCCGTGGTTTCGGCCTAAGCCTCTCCTGTCCTGGTGTCCACCTCTACCTGCCCCACACCCCTTTCTTTTTGTTTTAAGCTCTTAGTGGTCTGTGGTTGGTGGAAGAAACCTTACTACTTTTTGAAAACCCATGATGGGTTCCGTTGACAGGAAGGGAGAAGCCAAGTGTCCCTGTTAAATGTATATTTCGGGCCCTGGTAAAATGCACCGTAGCTTTGTGCTCTCAGCACATCGGTGTGACTCTACCTGCCTACTTCGTTGTCTCTCGGTGACACAGCAAGAGAAAGGGACTGGTTTTAATGTAAGTAAACCCAGTGGAGCTTAAACCCTAAGAATCTAGAAATCACTTTAACTTTCAAGTGAAAGTATTTGCCCAGCAGCTGTCAGTGGAACAAGCTGTTCTCACCATCAGGTGCTTATTTTTTTTTTTTCACCATGCATCCTACAGTCGTTGGAGATCCTGAGTGGATCTCTGGAGTAGATTAAAAATAAAAATAAATAAAGCCCTTGAGATGCCCTCCCTAGTGTCTAATAACCTTTATCGCTCCCAAAAAGTTCTCTTCCCAGAGCCCGAGGGGTAGGAACTTGGGTTGGTTACCCACTCATACGCTGTCAGAAAGCAAAAGAGAGAGCATGGATTTGGTGTTCGGTAGGAAGTGGGGTGGCAGCTTCTGGGAGAACGATGATGCCCTAAAATCTAGCTTTAATTTTGACGTCTAGTCCTTTTAGCCAAGATCAAGTAAAGTGTTAAGTAGGAATGTTTTTTACATTTTTCAGGATCTTTGGAAACTCCCCAAGTTATTTTCGCCAGATCCAAACCCTTGCCCACACAATCTGGAGCCCTTGCTACAGTTGTAGGACAGAGAAAATCAAAGTCGGTGAAGTCAGGGCCACTTTAAGGTAATAGTAAGAGCCTATTTTTTATTCTAACTTGCTGACTCCCTGCTACAGCAAGAGACTCAGTAGGTCTCAAGAGAAGTGATAGTTTCTCAAAATGACAAGGAAATTGGGATTTTATAAAGACCAAAGCTCAGGACTCTCCAAAACTGTGGGTCCAAGTTAAGCTCTGTTTTGCTTCTGTAATGGCGTGCCAGTAGGTGGTGCTGTAGCAGTAATAAAGTTCCTTGCTGTTACTGAGGCTTTTGTTTAAAAATATGGGGACATCAGCGCCAATCAAAGAAAGACACTAAAGCCATAATTGATTGCAGGTAAAATGTAACAGAAGAAGCTGAAAAGTGTAATATTTAAAGGTCAAATTTCAGTACCGTGATTATTTATGAGTGAAAGCTTTTAAAGTAGAGTTGGGTAGTTGTGAATTGGACTTTCAGATAATGGGAGACAAAAAGGAACAACTTTTTTTAACAATTAAGTTTTTAATCTTTGATGAGGTCAATTAATAAATTATGTTTTTTCTTAATTATTTAAGATAAACATATGCCATCATTGGCAACAAAACAAACTCTCAACCCCACCCTGCCACCCATCCAAAAAAGAGCTTCTACCCAAAGGGTTGGCCTGACTTGATCTTGTGAGGTTGTAGCCACACTTCACCAGCACTGCCCTCAGTATTTTGCTCCCAGCTGTGGCCTTCCAAATTTTCCAGAAAATTCCGTGACCCTGCAAGGTTTTGATGATTCCTTTCCTCTTTGCTCTACCCTACACTCCGAAGCATTAATGGCACACCTGCTATGAGCTTAATACTCTTCTTACCTCTAGGGGAATGTTTATAAACTTATTTGAGAAGCATTATTCATCAGAATACCCCAAGAGAGCAAAAGAGGGAGGAAAATTATTTACTCACCACAGGATTCATTTACATTGGATCAGAAAGCTTCAAATATCTTTTCCCGGCCCATCGAAACTCTTTCCAAGAAGGAATGAGAGGAGAGAAGGGAAGGAGCACCAAATCCATGGCTTGATCATTTACCAAAATGTACCAGAGGAACTGAAAACAACCAGGATTCTATTGCTAATACTTAGCTAATGGTACTTCAATTCTGATAGTAAGCAGCCTATTCAATAATGATAAAATTAATAAAATACAGAAAACCTGAAGCGAGAAGATCCATATTTCCTTCAGGAGACTGGCAGCCAGAAGAATGAATGTGACATTGAGCTCCAAACCAAACCAGTGGCCTGCCAAGAAGAACTAATGTCCATCCATTCCCAGGACTGTGGGCCTTGGACCTGCCAGAGTTGTGATATCACTTTCCTTGAACCTGTTTTATTAGTATCCCTTACAGCCCGCTTAGAACGTTACATGGCCAAACAGGTCGTCAGCAGAGAAGCCTTGGGAAAGAGCCTACCCTTCAACACTTAAATCTCTGTTGCAAGCCCAGCCCCACTGAGCCTGAGCTGCATATGTAAGCTGAGGGTGGGTAATGCTGCACTTTGTAATTAGCTGAAGGGGTGAGCCCACATACCAGCTGTGTATGGGCTGAAAGGACAGCATTGGGTCCAAGGGCCTCAGCAGTCCAGCCTCCCATGGTGCGGCACAACTGCTGGGAGGCGCAGCGGCAGACCTACCAGCCTGGCAGATGGCAGTGGCAGTGGGCTGCTTGTCCTTGAGCAGGGCAGTGAGGTGGTTCGCAGAGTGAGGAGGCAGAACCTCGGAGTCACAGCCCATCCCCTGAGTGCAAGTGAGTGCACTGTAGGCGGAACCACATTGTAGAAGGGACCATTGCGGAGGCCCCTTCCGTCACAGTTAGAAATGAACAGCTGTACCGAGTCCTAAAGCTCTTTATATGTGGGTTTAGGGAGGCAGTCCGGTTAGAGTAGAGGATTCCAAGTGTGTTTGCAGCTTGTTGAGTAAGGCTGAGAACACATCAGGTGTCCTTACCAAAGAATAGAGGGAGCTGCACTGAAGGATGCTGGGAATACAGCCTATCTCAGACCCCCAATGAGCTGTGCCCCTGGCCAGTGTTGTTTCAACACATACATTGTTCTTTTTCTTCTTAGATTCTGTGTTGTCTGTTTGGCATTTATGCATCACAGAGCCAGTAATACTGTCTATATTTTTGATGCTTTGGCATTTGTGGGGGTGGGGGGCTTACAGGCCCAGGGAGCCTGCCCCACCCAGGGCTAGCTAGCCAGTTTCTAAAGACAGTAACAGCTTGCCCAGGAGCATGCCTTTCATGTGCCAGCCACCCAATTCCCAACTTTATATCCCCAAACACCTCCTAAAGAACTCTCACAAGGTAAGCCAAAATTTCCCTGGCCCTAAATCCCTCCAGGGCCAGGTACCAGGCAGCAGAGCCCACCAGAGTTCATCAAACCAGCCGGTCCTGGGCTCTTTACCCTATCCTGCCTCGCTTTTCCCAAGGAAACCCCAAATAAGGCCCTGGCCTAGACTTTCCCCTGGCCCCTGACTTCTGTCTCCTGACCACACTGGAAATCATTCTCCCTGCCCAGTCTCACTCTCCTCTCCTGTGGCCACACCAGCTTCACCGTACCGCACCCAACATGTAAGTTCTTAGATCGGACATCCATAGGAAGAATGGCTTTAACTTGCAGTCTAAGGAGCCAGGAAAATATCTGAGTCGGTTAGGCCTGTACCACCTAGTTCTGCGCAGCTGCATGGTGCTTCCTTCGTCGCAGGCTGTGTCACATGAGTGGTGTTTCCCCAGCGTGCGTTTGCCAGCCTCAGCCTGGCTGCAGCCACCCAAGAAGGTGGTGGGTCCCTCTGCATGGCAGAGTCGCCTGGCTGCCAGCCACGGAAATTTCGTGCTTTCCTGTCCAGAGGGCCCCTTCATTTAGTAGTTGTCTCCGCCTTCAGAAACGACACTAGCGTAGCTGAACAACCTGGTTGGGAGTGGGGGAAGAAGCAGCCGGCTTTCAGGTTAGGGGGTCTGGGGTACTTCTAAGAACCCACCCAAAGGGGGTTCATTTGCCTTAAAGAAAACCCGGGAACTCTGTTTCTGAAATGGACTACTGAGAAAGATAGCATCTGAAAATTGAGGTTGTCTCTTGCTGAGCTGGCAAAGTCCCAAGAGAGGAGTGATGATTCTTCAATTGCTAACAATTACGGCTTTGTTATAGAGATGAGGGAAGTGCCATGCCCCTGTCTCAAGTTACCTCTCTGTTACAGAAGCACACACACCTCCTGGAAAAGATTCCTGGCAGCCTAGGTTGTTAGAGTTGTACCTGCCGCTGCTTCGTGTATCAGATGTGTCCTGTCCTGTGTCATTTCCATTTGCTTTGGGTGGGAAAGATCCTGTTTTTTCTTGTAATCCTGAACTGGGCAAGTAACCAGCGTAGCGTTGCCTTACACTGTGAGTCTTATCACTACAAGTTACCGTCCATACCCTGCGGCCCTCCATCCCATGTTGCTGCTAACATTTCAATGAGACGCTTGTTATGGGCACAAACTTCGCTTTGCCATCCTTCCATCCTCAGGCCATAATTGCTCCTGAGAGTTCTGAAGAAAGAAAGCGACATGCTAAGCCATGCTAAGCCATGCCTGTCTTTGGAAAAAGCAAGGGTTGCACATGGAAATATTTACAACTCCACTTGCCTGGTCTGTGGAATTTGAACTGGAACCCAAAGAGCGTGGGTGTGGAACTGCAGGGCATGGAGAGAGGTGCCTTAACGTGTCACCTCTCTGTTGCCCTGTTGACACGATTGGCTTTGATATTTGGTGCAGACACCGGCCAGCAGTGTCCATGTCATTATGGATGAAATAAAACATACACACGGACTACCGAGTCCGGTGGAGGAATAAGGACGATATCATGGCTTTTCCCTGAAGGGAAGCAAAAGCTGCGGCCTCCACCATGACAGGCCTTTATTCTATATCTCTCCCATTACAAGATGGTTCTCCTTCACTATCCCCAGGTTACAACAAAGGAGCCAATGCCCCTCATTACATCACAGAAGAAGGATATTAGCAAATGAGAAGGCAAAAGTGGTTGAGGTGGTTACACTGGGCCCAAGATTTAGCACTTGCAGGGTGAGGGGGTTTTAGCAAAGAGCAAGTCTCCAAATAGCCTAGGTATATTGCAAATCTGATTACCCACGAGAGAACCTGTCTGTGGGTGTGGGTCCTGTGCATCTCCGAGTGGGAGCTGGGCCCACGCCATGCAGAAGGGTCTGCCGCAGATATTCACCCTTTATTCTTTCTAATTATGATCAGACAGAAAAAGGCTCAAGTTCTCTTGAGTTCCCAGAGTGAAGAACATCACTGGTCAACGTAAAACAGCAGCCTGTTACACTGCTTTGTCTTCGTCTTTCAGACACCCATGTATTTCCATTCAGGGCTGCGATAGGCATCAGAGAGCCGTCTTCTCTTAAAACCTAAATCCAGGCTGACTAGCTATCTGATATCGGAGAGGAACAGCTTGGCTATGTGGGGCGTCCCTGTGGCTGCATCAGTTACACATAGCAGGTATCCCGAGTGTAAAATGGAGGTAGGATTTGGAAAGCCAGCCTGGTTGTAGGATGATGAAGTGAAGAAAAAGAGCTGTTAGAAGTTGCTGTGCTGGTGATCTTTGTTGCCTGTCGTTATTAGAGGGAGCACCCCCTTTATATCTGTTGGACAGAAAGGCGACTTTGAGGGGTTTCCCCCCGTCCATTCACTTCCACTGTGCTCCCTACAGAAATTAAGACATGTGACAAGCCCAAATGAAGGTGTTTTGGAATTTAACAAAAGCTTTTTACCTTCTTATGGCTGAGCTGTAAAGTGGATTAGATAATGAATTGTTCATAGTCTTTAATCACATATGGGAACATGAAATCTTTTAAACCACAACTCTATTTTAGAAATATGACTCCCCTCAGGCTTTCTATTTTGTATTTATTCATCCTTCCTACTATTCTCAAATATAAATCACCGTTACACGTGTGTTAGACATATTTACCTCCTCTTTTCATGCAGAGAATTTGAGTTGCCCAAAATAGCCTTTGTCATCAGGAGGAGATGCCCTCAGCTTAGCTGGGTTAACAAAGTATTGTATGTAAATGCGGGGAAGAACAGTCTCAGCAACCAGACCTCAGGAAAACCCACTGCCTTGCTTGGGATCATTGGCAGCTCCGGGGGCTGACTAGCAGGTCTGTGATTCCCTCCCCGTGGCCAGGTGGTCTCCTGGGCTTCCATCATTCTCTGGGTTAACAACTCTGCGTACTCATAACTCGACCTCTCTCTGTGTGACTGTTTCTGTCTCCACTTTTTGCATTCAGCTTTGAAAAGACAGAATCAGTGTACTTTGCAGTCATCCATCCAATGAAGCGCCCCTGGTATGCAAAGCTAAAGGAAGGCTCCTTTCTTCTGGACGTGCCAGCCTGCTACTAGTGTGGCATGATTGTGTGCTTCTAGACCGCCAACTCATGCATTTCTGGCAGTTTTCTTCAGGTGGGATTGTAGCACGCATAAATCTTAAACTATAAAGCCACGTGCAATAAAATAATAAAATATAAAGAGAAAATCAAGGCCAAAACCAAGATATTTCAAATTTTTCAAATAGAAGGCCAAATAAAATGACTATAATCGAGTTTAAATTGGGTTGTAAGTCTCCTAATAGGCAGGACAAAAGGAAAGCATGATAAATCAGAGTATGTAGTTCTTATTTTCAAAAAAAATAATCTGGAAGAAAACTGAGTTTTCTCCCAGCTCTTCCTCTATAAGAAGTATTTTACATGCCTTATATGGGGGACACTGAGTGAACCCACAAGCGAACACAGCGGTGGGATTCACAGGGCCACTTCCCAGCATGACCCACGCAGAGGCAGAACAGCGTTGCAGCGCAAGTCGGTGAGGACGGCTTCGTGGGGGGCGGACAAACCCAGTCCGAGTCCCGGGGACTTGTGTAACCCGAGGGCAAGATACCAACTACAGGGCTGTCCGCCCTTTTGGCATCTCTGGGTCACATTGGAAGAAGAGCTGTCTTGGGCCACACATTAAATACACAAACACTAACAAAAACTGATGAGCACAAAAAAGGTTTTAAGTAAATTTACAATTTTGTGTGGACCACATCCTTAGCCATCCTGGGCCGCATGCAGTCTGTGGGCCACAAGTTGAACACCCCTGATAGAGGAGTGGATGAATTGTATGTGTCTTAGACAATCCCAAATATAACTTCCGCCAGCTGACTGCTTGACCAGAGCCCGCTGTGCTCCTAGGTGAGGACCCAGATGCCTAGTCTTTTATGTTACTTGTTGAAGGTGCATCTTTATGCTTTGGAAAGCAGGCAGCAGAGGTAATTTCTTGTGAAAACTGTGGAAGTGAAGCCCTACTCCTGCCCCGTCAGATAGCAGGTTTGTTCTCTGTTCCTTTACTTACATATCATTTTCTCTGCGCAGGCACCATCTGCCTCTTCTTGCTCCCTTCCTTCCCCAAATGGCTAACGCCATTTGTCCTCCTTTTCTCCTTTCCTGCCTCGCCCCATTCCCACCCCCAAGCTAATTTAGATGTTTCTGACTGTGCTCCGGTGGAACTCTGGATTGACTTACCTACTCTGGCATTTATGACCCTGTAGTATCTTTAGAGCACAGGTGGCAAACACAATGCCCTTGGGCTGAATCTGACCCTCCACCTTGCTTTATCCCTTCCGGCACCTTTTTTCTACCCAGCTACAGTGCTGAGCTCTCTCACTTAACTGTTAAGGAGCAGTTACATTTATACAGTCCTAAAATTACATTCGGCCCTTTGAAGGCAACCTCGAGGCTTATGTGGCCCCCGGTGAAAATGAGTTTGACACCCCTGCTCTAGAGAGTACTTGGCTATGCCCTCACTAGGCTATAGTTCCCTGGAAGACTGATGTCCTTTGAAACCCCTGGGCCCAGCATCGGTGCCCAGCATAGTAGGGACTTAAGAAATTCTGCTGATAGAGCAACAAGTATAAAAGACACATGGACAAAAACTAGGGTGGGTGGAAATGGGAGGGAGGTGGGGAGGGCTGGGCCGGTGGGCTGGGATGGGAGTAAAAGACAGAAAACTGTACAAGAAAAACAATTAAAAAAAGAAAGAAAAATTCTGATGAGACAGATGAATGGTAAATTATATTCTCTTGCCAACACCTATCCACATATGCAAATCCTTCTTATTCTCCAAGTTTTGTCTCCTGCAGTTATCCTTATTTTTATAATTACGTTTATCTTGCCATTCTTTCAATCCCTAGAGCATTACAATTTATATCTCAAAGGTTATCACAGTGTTGTATTTTGCCATGTTTTACCATACTTACTTGTTGGGTGAACTGTCTCTTCAATAAGACCATACATTCCTTGAAGGCAGGATTACATGCTATATGTTTCTTGAATCCCTGGCAACACCCAGCATGCATCATTACTTTGTAATATCATCCCTAAAGAAAAGACATGACACGCATAAAATTTTTCTGGATTACAGTCTCTTTCTTCTTTTATCCTGGCTTTACGTAAAATGCTTAACCTAGTATTCTCAGAAACAAAACTAAAGTTCTCTCAACCTTACCTCACATCTTCCCTACTTACTCTTCTTTCAAATTCAGTGCCATATAGCAGTACCCACTATGAAATACCTAACTTTTATAAGAATTCTAGAAGGTAGGATGAAAAGAGCATAACTCACTGTTTTCATCTGCTTCCTTCTTGAACCGATTAGTCATTTGAATAAGAGAAGACACGGAGCCCTGGCTGGTGTGGTTCAGTGGACTGAGTGCTGGCCTGTGAGCTGAAAGGTCACCAGTTCAATTCCAGGCCAGGGCATATGACCGGGTGTCGGGCCAGGTCCCCAGTAGGGAGCGTGCTAGAGGCAACTGACTATTGTTTCTCTCATTTTCTCCCTCCCTCCTCCTCTGTGGACTATAAATAAATAAATAAATAAATAAATAAATAGTAAATAAATAAATAATATCATTTTTTAAAAAAGAAAGAAAAGAGATGGAGTTTTTAATAAAAGTCTCCCAGATGAAAGGGACAAGGACCGTTTCCTTGTTTTGTTGGTCATCAGGCAGCTCCTATTCCTGGGACTAGGAAATCTGACTCATCTCTTGTCATCGTCGGCGCAGGACATTTGGTGTAGGGATAGGGAGAGAAGAGAACAGGGAGAGAGAGTCTGACGAGCAGAGTACAACCTTCAGGAGAGCGGTGCTAGTCACACAGAGGGGTCATGATACATTCAGTGTCTACCGAGCCTTCTTCCCTGATTCAGGGAGTTCGACCTAAGCTGGGGCCCTTGGTTATAGCTTCAGTTGATCTGTGAATCCCCTGAAATTGTACACTGAACATCAGGTGTGCTGACAGAACATCAGGTGTGCTGCATTTGTGCCTTTTTCTGGAAAGATCCTCAGCTTCACCCCAAAATTCATAATTATTGATTTAACTCTGTAGTTTGAACCATAGGTTATATTTTGCAACAAGCTCAAGTCACCAAACAGTCTCACGTGGACCTGCTATACTAGCTTCTTTTTTTTTTTTTTAAGATTTTATTTATTTATTTATTTATTTATTTATTTATTTTTAGAGAGGGGAGAAGGGAAGGGGACAGAGAGGAAGAGAAACATCAATGTGTGGTTGCCTTTCACACGCCCCCTACTGGGGACCTGGCCCAAAACCCAGGCATGTGCCCTGACTGGGAATCAAACGAGCAACCCCTCGGTTCCCAGGCTGGCACTCCATCACTGAGCCACACCAGCCAGGGCTATGCTAGCGTCTTAATGCATCAGCCCTTAGCACCTCTGGCCTTCCTTCTTCCCGTTCTCTATGTGATTGCAGAGTGAGCTTTTCAAAATGCAGGCTGACTATATCTGACATACACATACACATACCACTTAAAGCCCTTCATGAAAGCTTACCATTGTTCTTAAGATGAAGGTAAAACTACACAAAAGGTCTTGTATCGCCTGCTTACCCTACATTCTTAACCTCCCACCACCTTCCCCCCCTGCTCTCTCCACACTAACCAGCCTGGCCTTCTCTGAACTCCCCACAGTCCATCCATCCCCAGAGCCTTTGCAGATGCTGTTCCCTCTGGAATGCTCTTCCCCTGCCCTCCAGTGCATTTCCTCTCTCTGGCTCTCTGATTAGGGTTTGTTCACCTTTCACTGACACCTGTACACCTCTCCTCTGTAGCAGTTGTTACAGTTCCTTGTGCTTGGCCATTAGGGTCTGTCTCCCTCACAAGACTCTGAAGTTACAGGAGGACAGAGACTGTCTGTGTTATTCACCTTCGTATGCCCAGGGCTGAGCATAAAAGCTGCTGTAGAACAGGCCTGCTGTAGGAATTCATGATTGAGTGAGTTATCTCCCTCATTTAGGGAAGAGAAGCAAAGGTGCAGACTCTTGGATGCAGCCTAAGTTCACATAAGTGACAGGTGGTGAAGCCAGGTTTGAACCCAGATTTGACTTCAAAGCCATTGCTCTGAGCCACTATGGAATAACAATAGTCATCATTTCACTGAGCACTTGCTGTATACCAGGCACTGTGCTAAGCAGTGTGTTTTTGTCACATTTTATCTTCTTGAAGCCTGCAGAAGTAAGTGGCTCTGTTGTCTCTGTTTAGCATGTGAGGAAACTAAGGCTGAGAGAAGTTAAGTAACTCGTCCAAGCCACACAGCAGTAGTGGAGCTGAAATTCAAGTCCAGGCAGCTTTATTCCAGAACCTGCTGGCCTGTCTCCTCATATCAAAACCCCCGTCCCCTCAAGGTGATTGTGTTTCCCTGCTTCCTTTCTTAACGGAGCAGAGTGGCTGTGACCAGGCTCTCCTGCCTGGACCACCCCCCACCCGGAAGTGTCTGGTGGTTGTCTGTAATCACTCTCTAGGGGTTTCGTGAAGGTGTGGGGGCATGTGCAGGGGCGGCTGGTCTGCCTTCAATCTAGCCATTTATCTTGCCGTGTTTCGGATGCAGTCAGACCGGGAAGGGGGAGGACATTGATCCAGGTTGGCCTTTTGCCTCTGTTCCCATGGAGGGAGGGTGGGGGTGGGCAGTGATCCTCTTTCCCACACCTCGGAACTGCAGCAGGAACTTAGGTGGGGACTTCGGTGGGGGAAGTCCTCTGCCACTGGAGGGTGGAGCTCAGTGAAGGTGGGAGGGAGGAGGGCTTGGGAATCACCCCTGGGTTGCTTAGGAAAACATTCTCTGCAGGTAACTAAAAAAATCAGTGGCTTGCATGAGTAAGAGATATATTTTTCTTATACATCAAGAAGTTTGGAGGCAGGAAGTCCAGGGCTAGTGCAGCTCTTCAGAGATATAACTGAGGAGCCAGGCTCCTCTCTTCTGCCACTGACCCTGATGAAAGCATTGGCTTTCAGCTTCTTGGTCATAAGGCGGCTCCAGCCCCTACTGCCATTGTGTCCTTGTTCCAGGCAAGAAGGGGGCTGGGAGGAAGGGCAGAGACAGATGCCTGCTAAATCTGTCCACTTTTGAGAAAAGCTTTTTTGGAAGTCTGGCAGTTCCAACTAATTCATTATTGACCTCCCCTGGATCCTGGGCCCACTTCTCCCTAGCAACCGAGTCTGGAGAGGCGGTCCTTTGGCTGGGCACATTGCCCCTCCATGCAATTCGAGGAAGAAGGAGGAAATGAGTGTTGAGAAGCATCTATCGGTTTCTGTTACGACACGTTTTCTTTCCAGAATTTCCCTCCCTGTTGGATGGGGTCCATCGCCTTTCTGCAGCCCCTCTCCACCGGCTTCTTGACTTCTGCTGATACAATGCCATTCCTTGCCCCTCCTTTGCCAGACCTGGCACTTACCACATGGGGGTGGGTGACCTGCTGGATGGAGGTTTCAGAAACATGAGAGTCCCCATTTTCCAGGAAGAAAGATCCTTACCAGTGAGGAAGATAGAAAAAAATGAGCCACAGAGAAAAAAAGAACCTCTAAATGTGTTTATTAGTTAAAATGATAAATTTGCTCTAAGCATAATGTAAATATATGATATGCCACATTCATTTACAAGAGTTATTACTGTTTGTTCTTGATTATCCTGTAGTAGTATGATTATGTATATTCAAATTACCCAGATGCACTTTGTCGTAAGTTTAATTTCATTACAAGACCAATTCTGTCCACATACGTTATCTTGCTAAGATTTTGCTCACAGTACAGCTGCTTTAAAAAATGAGAGAGGCTATTAGCGACCCCTGTTTCATTTAATGAAAAGCTCCCTTGTACTCAGGTCTTTGCTGAGATTCTCCAAAAAGAATAAAACTGGAGCCTGGTAGTAGTGAGTCTGAGAATTTTAAACAGCATTTAAAACCAACAATGAATCAAATTGAGAGTCCAGAAATAAATCCATATGTGTATGGCCAATTGCTTTTCAGCAAAGATGCCAAGACTACTCATGAGGAAAGAATAGTCTCTCCCACTTGTGGCTGAAGAGACTGGTGGTAATGGAGCAATTGGTTATCCTCGTGCAGAAGAATGAAGTTGGACACCCCTGCCTCACACTGTACGCAAAAGTGACCCAAAATTGATGAAATATCTAAAACTAGGGCCTAAACTATAACATTCCTAAAGCAAAACATAAGAGTGAATCTTTGTGTTAGATATGACACCAAAATGCACAAGCAACAACAAAAATTCAATAGGGTGGACTTCATTAGAATTAAAAAATTATGCGCTCCAAAGGGACCATCAAGAAAGTGAAAAAGCAGTCCATGGAATGGAAGAAAATATTTACAAAACATAAAAATATCTGGCAAGGCATGTATACCCAGAATTTACACAGATCTCTTAAAGCTCAACGGTAAAAAGAAAGGTTTATTGAAAATAAAAATAAAAAGACAGAAACCTCAATTTTAAAATGATCAAAGAGTTTAAATACTTATTTCTCCAAAGAAGATACACAAATGGCCAATGAGCACCTGGAAAATGTCTCATTGGGCATTAGGGAAATGCAAAAACACATGGCGAGATGCCAGGGAACACCAGCTAAGTAGCTGTGATCGAAAGACAAGTAGTAGCAAGTGTCGGTGAGGATGTGGAGAAATTGGAACTCCAGTGCATGGCTGGCGGGACTATAAAGTGGCGCAACCAATTTGGAAAAAGATTTGGCAGTTTTTAAACAGTTAAACATGGAGTTACCACACGACCCAGCAATTGTACTCTTAAATATACATTCAGGAAAAATTAGAACATGTCTATGTAAAAGCTGTACCTGAATGTTTATAGCAGCATTACTCAGTAGCCAAACTGTGAAAATAACCTAAATATCTATCATATATAATAAACAAAATATGATGTATCCGTACAATGGGATATTGTTCAGCCATAAAAAAATAATGAAGTATTGATGCATGCTACAATATGGACAAAGCATCACATAGGAAAATGTGATGCTGACTGAAGCCAGTCACAGAAGACCACACGTCCTATGGCTGTACTTATGCGAATGTCTAGAATGGGCAAATGCACAGGTACGAAAAGCAGATCAGTCTTGGCTGGCGCCAGCACAGGAAGAGGGGTAATGGGGAGTGACTGCTAATAGGCATAGGGCTTTTTTTTGGGGGGGGGGGTAATGAAATGTTCTAGAACTAGATTGTGGGGATGGTTACACAACTCTGAATACACCACCGAGCTATATACTCTTAACATTGGTGAACTATGTTGGTATGTGATATACGTCTCAAACCTCAGAGAAGTCGTTAGTTGGTATCTTAAAAAAGTGAAAAATAAAACAAAAAGCCTCAGTGTAAGCAGTCAAATTATATTTACTTCTTAGAAAGCCAAATTCTTTAATAAATACTTATTTGGTGCCTCCTGTACATTAATTCAGCCAATATCTGACTGCCTCCTTTGTGCTGGGTGGGCCGTAAGGACCTGGGCAGGGGATTGCAGGGGCCCCACTTTGCCTCTGGTTTCTACACTTCCAAGTCAGGCGGTGTGCCTGGGCCTGGGCCTGGGGGGAGCAGCTGTGCCCAGGCCTGGCCTTGCTGGCTTTTCTCCCCATTGGGAAAGGTGTCGGGCTCCAGGGTATTTCAGTTGCTTTAGTCAGCACAGAGCAAGGAGGACCCTGACTATAGTTTCAGAGCCTTAAGCTTCACCTCGGGCTCCAAATCCAAGACAGAGCAGCTGCAAGTGGGGCTGGCTGCGCCACCAATTGCTCCTCTCCCGTTGTTAATCCCTGTCATTCTGCTGTCCTCAGGCACCCCTCCCTTTGCACTGTCCTGCTGCCCACTTGTGATACAATTGAACAAGTGGTTTGGACTTTGAAAGGTGACTCTTAGAGACACCTCAAGTGACCCAGTCCCTGGCTTGCCAGGATGCTCTTATTCATTACCAGGAGCAGCAGAGATCTGCTTTTGGCTAATTACCCTTTCCCATGGAGCCTGGCCTTAAAAGAAGGTACTGTAACTGCTGCTAACCGACACCCCCCCTCCCGCCCCCGCCCCTCCAGACCCCAGTTGAGCCGCCTGGGTCCTGAAGGAGAGCTGCATTTCTTTGCTAAGTGCAGACAGTGAGAAACCTCTAGTCCTTTTTGGCTCTCACGAAAGAGTTCATGCACCAACACTTGAGTTATTAAATCCCTTTAAGGGATGGAACAGCTGGCTTTGTGATGATTATATATATTATACACTGTTTCTGCTTTGCCCTGTCGTTACCTGGTCAAGATGCTACAGTTTATTTAAACATTCATCCATCTCTTTCACAAATCCAGGGTTTTGTGCCCCCCTAAAGAAAGTGAGGTGCTTCAAAGTCTCTAAGCACTCTTTCCAGGGAGCTTAGAATTGAACTAAGTCTGATTTCTCCTCTACCCAGATGGATGAGTTTGTCAGTGTCCTCAGCCCTTCATTACATTTACAAAAGAACTAGCCTGTGGAGGGAGAAAGCCCGCTGGGTATTGGGAGGTGGCAGTGCAAGTTAGGCCTTACGGGCCTCGCTGTCCTGCAGGCCTCCGGCACTCGCTGCTCCGCTGCTCCGGTGCTTGCAGAGCCTAAGGAAAGCCTCTTCACCCCTCCCCCTCGGGGCTCTCCCCTCCTGGCCACAGGACGGGGAGTGGCAGGAAGTGGAGTCTGCCCCGGTCATGGGAGTTTGGAAAGAAACAAAGCCTGACCTGACGAAGAGCAGGTTAATCCTGCTATTTCATTTCCCTTTCAGAGAGGGTGGGGGCAGGACTGTGATACGGAGTATTTGGTTTCACATTTGTTCCAGGAATGATCCTCGGCATAAATCCATTTTTCTTTTAAGCATCCTAAAGCATCCCAGGGAGCTCCTCCTCCAGGGCCCCCTCCTCATCCCCACCACGGATTTCATGGCTACTGAGCAGCTGACAGGCTCCCAGAAAGATCATCTTGTCATTCCTACAGAAGAAGAGAATCTCTAAGTCTTGGAAGTCAGGATCTCTGGGTCAGCAGTGTCCCATTCGTGCTCTGCCCTTCTTGAAAGGTTTGGATGAAAAGTCTGCAGCGCACCCGCAGAGTGGGGTGATGAAAAGAGGGCCCGGTTTAAAAGTTGCAGGGACGGGCTTGCATCTTGGCTTCCCTAATATCTGTGTGATCGTGGGCAACTCACCAAACCTCTGTGGGCCCAGGGCCCTCATCTGTAAAATGAGGGTAATGTTTCCCGTAGTGTGTTCTGTAAGATACAAGTTGACACAGTCACATAAGTTTGAGAAATGTTATTTACTCTACGTGATTTCCTAAAGAGTCGTATATTATTAGTATAGGAAAGGCCCAGAGGAGTCTTTCAGCAGAGAAACTTGTTTTGACCCAGCATCCCCCAGATTTATCTGACCTAGGACTGTTTTTCTGGCAATGCTGATGTGTAATAACTTTATACCGTGAGGCATGAAGCTCAACTGCCAAACGCCACAAACCTGTATCCCATTCCATGCCTTGTTCACCAACCTCAATGTACAGTGACACATTCGTGGGGGAAAAAAGAAAGAATTTTATATGTGGCAAGGCGGCATCTAGTTTTAAAAACTAAACATAAGTAAGAGCCAGAGCAATTATTCAGACCAACACAGGCTTGTAATGAGAGTTTTGGGAAAAATGTCCTGAAACTTCTGTTCTTTGCTTCCGCCTTTCGGATCTGTTCTGCGTTCTCACGGGGCCTCGGGCGCATGGCAGGAACCTTCTGTGGACAGATCACTAGGCCCAGCACGCCGTTAGGTGCCCGCAAGGAATAAACCAAATAAATCACAAGATTTCCTAACCTTAATTCAGAGACTAAACAGATACACAAGGAAGAAGTTCAGATTTTAGAGTGAGGAAAAGAATGGTTACAAATTCATTCGTTGAGAAATGTCAGTGTGTATCACTAATCAATCACACATCCCCCGAGAAGATTCAGAGAACAAGGAATGTAAGGCAGCACTGTGTAAACAAAACATAAAACTGGGTCAGGGCCAAAGAGGAGATGCGTGAGGTGAAAATGTGGAGATAGGATCAAGCAAAGGTGGCACTTCCAGTATTGGAGACGGTAGCGATTCACCTGGCATAAGTACTCAGGATAAAGTTAGGTTCTGAGCTAACCTTGGCCCAATGATCCTAACATCCTAAAAACTATGGCTAATGATCTAGTAAGGAAGAAATGAGGCTGGTTTGATTAAGCACTCAGTTTAGAGAGATGTCATCCGCATGAAGTGTCTTTGGTATTTGGGGTGATGTTGGCTCCCCTCCTCTCCTCTCCGATGGCTCCTTCCCAGTCCCTTTTATAACGCTCTGTTTTCATTCTTTAGAATCTGGTCTTTGGCCATCTTCCCTGGCCGCCCTCCACATTCGACAGTTCCAGACCTGTGCCTGCGGTCAGGGCTGTCGCAGATGGCTCCACAGGCTGGCTGTGCACCGGGAGATTCTGGGCTGCCATGTGCTAGGTGACACACGGACGCGGCAGCCCTTCTCCAGCCCAGACCTCTCTGGAGCTGTGTATCCCAGCCACCCCTAGACCTCGCTCCTGAATGTCCCACGGCCCTCTCAAACCCAGCACATCCAGCGCTTAGCTCATCCTCTCGGACACACTCCTCGTGGGGTCCATCCCTGTTCACTTTCACCCAAGGTGAAGACAGAAACCTCAGAGTCATTCTAGCTGGACCCCTCGCCCCACATACCCAATGGTTTTCCCCTCTAAATACCTCTCAGATCTCATGTCCAATCTCATTCATTTTCAGTGCCTTCATTCAGACACGTATCACTTTTTGTTTGAATTATTATAGCGTCTTCCATATGATCTCTTTACTCTGTTTCAACAGCTTTTTTCCTCCACACTGATCTTAAAGTGATCTTTGAAAAACAGTTATAATTATGATGCTTCCCCACTAGAAAGTTATCAAAAGCCCCCTTGAAAGGTGCAGACTCCTAAACTGGGTAACCAAAACCCTTCATGGTCTGCTTTCTTCCCTCCCCGAACTTCCCACCACTCCCCCAACACATCCCTTCAAATTCTGAACTGCATGCCACACTATCTTCAATTTTTGTGCTGTCACATGGGATGTGTCCTCTTCCTCTTCATAGGAATCCCATCTCACCTTGGTTAACTCCTGCCTGCACTTCTTCCATCCTGGATCTTGTCATCTCTTCCACTTCTGTCTCTTACCATCAACTTCTGTGGCCCCTTCGCCTTCCCATTTGCTAAATATATTATTTGCTAAAATATATTCTTTTATTTTACTTGTTGGTTTATAGATTATGAACTCCCAGAAGGATTAGGAATTGTCATTCACCTCTGTATCACCAATGCTTTTCGTAGCACTGGGCATGGAGTAGGTATTCAGCAGGTGAACGTGAGATAAAAGATGAATACATATTTCTGTTTTTATAAGATTTAACATAAACCAAGTAAGTCTCCAGATAGTGTTAGAATCAGCTGTGCAATGTTCGTGCCCTATAAATTATGGGCATTTTTCTTAATCATTTCTGTACTTTCTGTGCCTTAGACCTCTAGAGCACACAGAAGGTCCATGCCATTTTTGCAGCCAACTTTTCCTAGTGTTCAGCGGCTGTGTGTCTTCATTCACCCAGAAACCTACATGGGGTGGGGAGACAAACAAGCCATAGGGTGCACATCTTTAATAAGCTAAAGGTGTTAAATCTACTGCTCACTGGCTGTTAGGAAGGTAAGATTTAAGTGCGAATCTCCTACATAAAGTTGACTCAGTAGCAAACTAGGGTGCATGTGCTCATACTTTATTGACTGTTTGTATGAGAATGTAGTCGTTCACTTACCTGTTTTCCATTCATCCCAACGCAGCCTCCATTGGGGGAAAAAGTAAAATAAAGTGTCAGTTAACTGAAAATCTCATTATTATTTAAGCATATTATTACTCAACTTTAAGGAAGAAAATGCAAATAGCAAATATATAAGATAACATAGTACGGTAGAAAAAAATCCTGGAATTGGATTCTTGGTGTCATACCAACCACTTAGTGACTCTGTGATCGCAAACAAGACTATTAGCTTCCTTAGGCTGTTTCGTTATCTATGAAATGGAAATACATTCACTTAGAAATACTTTTTTTTGAACGCCTGCTCTGGGTCAGGCGCTTGGCTTGGCAACTGAATCAGAAGAACTGCTGTGTCTTCTTCATGTGGTTGCTGTGAAATTAGTTGAGATGTTGCAACTGAAAATGTTGTTGATGGTCTTGTATCATCAGGTGACTCCCTGAACCCGCTTAATCATCAGTCATCAAAGACTTCTTCTTTTTTTCTTTTTGGCAGAAAAGTACACTGATTCATTTGCAGTAAGGTTTGGAACAAAGAAAAATTTGACCTTAACCCCAATTACCGAAGTTCAGATAGCCACAATGACTGAAAACAACAAACATTTATCATCGCAGCCTCTGTAGGGGAGGCGTTCGCACTCAGCTGGCTCAAGGTCTCCTGTGAGGTTGCAGCCAGGCCGTCAGCTGAGAGCGTGATCTCATGCGAAGGCACAACTGGAGGATCTGCCTCCGAGCTCACCCACGTGATGTTGATGAGCTTTGTTGCGTTTGGGCCCCTCCAAAGGGCTGCTGTATGGACTGAAACGTGCCCCCCCTCCCCATTTATTTGTTGAAGTCTTAACCTCAGAATATGACTGTGTTTGGAGATAGGGCCTTTAAAGAAGTGATTTAGTCCAAAGGAAGCTGTTAGGATGGGCCCCCTTTAATACGTTCTTATGAGAAGAGGAAACTTGGACACACGAAGCGGCACCAGGGGTGCACTTACACGGAGGGGAGACCCTGTGAGGACACAAGGAGGAACTGGCCATGGCAAGCCAGTGAGAGAGACCTCAGAAGGAACCAGACCTGCCAACACCTTGGTCTTGTGCATCTAGTCTCTTGAGCTGTGAGAAAATACATTTCCGATTTAAGCCACCCGAGGCACTTGGTTACGACAGCCCTGGCGCACTACCGCGGCTGCCTCCCAACCGGGCAGCTGCCTCCCTCGGGCAGACAGTGCAGGGGGCAGTGAGAGAACCCGGAGGCAGGAGCCGCGGTCTCTTTATAACTTGATCTTGAAAGTGGCATCCCATAACTTTTGCTGCATTCTCTTCATTAGAAGTGAGTCAGTAAGTTCAGTCCTTACTTGAGAGGAGGAAATTACATAAGGGCATGGATATCAGGAGGCAGGAATCACCAAAGGCCATCTCAAAGGCTGCCTTCCACACTAGTTTAGTTTTGTTTTTAATAAAGTAAAAATAAAAAGTTAAGTGGTACACACATTGGCAGTTTTGACATAGTAAAGCAGATTCAACCTCATCAAATACACAGGCACTCTGACCAATATAATCTAAGGTCTTAGTACCATTCTGTGAAGCTGAGATCATTATGATCTAGCGGATATAAAATTTTGACATTTAGGACAAGGTTTTCTGGGTGTGGAAAAGAGTATTTTATGGACTGGAGAAACAGTACAGTGACTCCTGACCATCCATGTCTAATATAGTGATTCTCAACCGGGCGTGCACACTACTAGGGGAGGGGTGAAAAAGACAAGGGGAATAAAAAGAGAGAGAGAGAAAAGCATAGTGAAACCGTAATGTAATTTTATGTATGGAAAGTGAGAAGAAACTCTCAGCTGTCATAAAAGTAAGCTACGGAAAGTAAAAGCTGATGGAGCATAGGCCTTAAGAGGTTGAGAAACTGCTCCAAGCATTCTTTATTGTGAATAGACAGAAAGAGGGACCCAACGCTGTAGCTTGGAGACGGGCATGCCACGAGCCATAGTGCCCAGAGAGATGGTGCACTCCAGAAAATGCAGTGAAGAGTAACGGAAGCTATTAGTGGGCTATGGTTCGTTTGGAAGACAAGTTGAAAGTAACAGACATAGTCGGGAGCCTTTTGAGAACTAATAGGAAGAATTCTACAAGAGCAGGATGGGCCATGGTTGAACCCAAGCTCTAGTTCAAAGGATCCAAAGGACATCTGCTTTGTGATGATAGCAAGCTGACATCTGATTCCTCAGTAAGTACACTGAGTTTCCAATGGCTTTAGCCTCTAAAATTAGTAACATTGTCAACCTGATTGTCTCATGTCTAACTTTCAGAGTCCGTGTGGCAAAGCTGTCATTACTCCCAACCAAGGTCCAGCTTCTTTTCACCAACAGCCTTCTTTCTGGTCTCTTAAATGGTGCCGAGAGGAAATGAAACTCTTCCTTGACCTTCCAGAGCACTCTGAGAGCTGTCCCTTGTAATAATATCCCCAAATACTGCACTCCGTAACTTGGCTCCTGCTTCATTGGAACTCCCCGTCGGGTGGCCCTCTGTTGTCAGAGAGGAAGAAGCTGTTTCCTGTTATCCCCTGGTTGCACGAAAACAAGATGACAGGCTGGTCTGGGGTCCATTTCAGTTTTCTGTACAAAAAGGTGTGGAACTGGAGAGTGAGATAGTGGGAAGGTCTCACAAAATGACCCACACCAAAAAGGTGCTGTGGACCGTGACCAGTGTGGCTCAGTTGGTTGGGTGTCATCCTGCAAAGCAAAAGGTGGCCAGTTCGATTCCCAGTCAGGGCACAGGCCTGGGCTGCGGGTTTGGTCCCCAGGCGGGCGCATATGAGAGGCAACTGATCGATGTTTCTCACATCAATGTCTCTCTCCCTCTCTCTCTTCCTGCCTTCCCCTCTCATTCTCTGCTTATAAAAAAAAAAAAAAAAAAAAAATCTATCAATTACCTAAAGAGTTCTCCTGATATGTAGACGTTTATGTTGATTTGGAACAATTTCTGAGATACATTGTTAAATGAAAGATACCCTCCTTTAAAAAATCCCATGGTAGCTTCTGCTCCCATTTGTACAAAAAGTGGGGAAGGAATATGTTTGTTGGTGCAGAGACCCCTGCCCGAGAAGGACACACACACAGCCCCGTCATGAGTCTGGGAGAGAAAACACGCTTTTGACACCACACCCTTTTGTGTGGTTTGATTATTTTTTAATTTGTGCATGGATTACTTTTTAAAAATAGAAATAGAAACAGTTTTTAAAGAGAAAGACTTGAAGAAATGACATTTGAAGTTACTACGTGAAGACTTTACATCCATGCCCTCTTCTCCCCACACGGGCTTTGCGTTTTCCGCCTCGCCGCCTCTTGCCGCCGTGGTTCGACAGTCCTGCCGGTGAGAGCAGCTCTCTGTCCAACCCCGGCCGTGTCCCCACGGGACTTCTTTTCACTTACGCATCATAATCACCACACGAGGGATGTTTCTTACTGCCTCACTTCTTAGCTGAGACTTGTATATTCCTTCCCATGCTACTTTTTAGAAAACAGAGGACAAAGTTCCGAGATTAATTGTCTAAGGCACGTCTGACTAACACTGAACTTCAGCAAAGACCAGGGTGGTCTTTCTTCAGAGGGCGCAGTGGTTCCGCTCTGCCCTTGGGTTTTCCTCCTCTGTTTTCTTTCTGTGGCCTTACTGTCTTATTCATTTTCAGAACTTCAGCTGTCACCTTCATTCTAACAATTGACATCCCAGGGCCTGTTGGTGGCATCTAGAATCCATGTAGTTTTAGTAAAAATCCCAACTCAGGCATCTAAGAAAAAGGTGCCTGTGTCGGCTCCCAGGACCAGAGAGAGTAGGAAGGAGAAGAACTAAGTCTGGTCAGACCTTTCTTTCCCTCCAGCCTCTCTGCTGCATGTTCTTTGTCTCCACCTTTCTTTCCATTTCTCTTCACAGCTTCCTTAACCTCCGTCTTCCTTCTTGATAGCAGTCAGAGTGGTGTAGTGTGAGCAGCCCCAGCCTTGTTCTTCCCGTTTGACGACCACAGAGCAAAGAAAGAGTGCATTTCCCTCCTACATAAGTGTGTATAGATCCCAGGGAAGGGCTGTGATTGGCTTGGCT
Organism: Anoura caudifer; assembly: GCA_004027475.1. NCBI lineage: Eukaryota > Metazoa > Chordata > Mammalia > Chiroptera > Phyllostomidae > Anoura > Anoura caudifer. The sequence goes on from PVKU01000857.1 coordinate 289,400, forward strand.
TCGGTGGCATGACCACCTCTTAAGGCAGTTGCTTTGACCGAGGGGATGGGGACCGGGGGCCAGGCCTGGATCACCTGCCAACTTTTGTGATCAGGAGAGGACGAGACTAACATTGGTAGTCCGGCCATAATCACCAGGTTGGAACAAAGCAGGTGGGGAGCAGTCTCCCAAAGGAAGTAAAAGCCAAAAGCACAAACAGATGGGAAGGGATGCTCAGGCAGGCAAAAACACTGGAGCTCCCTTCCTTCCCACCCTTAGCTTCTTAGCCTCTGTGCAAATACAGAATTAAATAAGATAATGCACATGGCAAATACTTCACAGCGTGCCTGGAGCAGAGTAATGGTAGATCAGGATCTACTAGTATTGAGTATCTTTTTTGAAGCGTGGCAAAATACGCATAACAGATTTACCATTCAACCATTTTTAAGTGTACATGTCAGTGGATTAAGGACATTCACATTATTTTGCAGCCATTGACACAGTCCAACTCTAGAACTTTTTTTAATCCTGCAGATATGGAACTTGATACCCATTAAACACTGACTCTCCATTCTCGCTTTTCCACATCCTGTCAGCCACCATTTCCGTTGTGTCTCTGCAAAGCTGACCGCTCTAGATGCTGCATACAGGTGGAGCCACACAGCGTTTGTCTCTTGGTGGGTGGCTTATTTCGCCTCGTGTCTTCCGGGTTCACCCACGAGTCAGAATTTCCTTCCTGTGGGCGGAATAGTGCCCTATTGTGCCTACAGACCGAATTTTGTTCTTCAGTCGCCTGTCACTGGACACTTGAATTGCTTCTACCCTTTGACTATTGTGAATCATGCTGTGAACACGGGTGTGCTGACCTGTTCAGGTCTGCTTTCGGTTCCTTCGGGTACATACCAAGAAGTAGAACTGCTGAGCTGTGCAGTAATTTGGGATTTAACTTTTTGAAGAACTGCCATTCTGTTGTCCATCATGGCTGTACCACTTCACGTTCTTCTCAACAATGCAGAAGATTCCAGTTCTCCATCTGCACCAATACTTTTTCTTTTCTTTTCTTTTTTTCTTCTTTTCTTTTCTTTCTTTCTTTCTCTCTCTCTCTTTCTCTCCTTCCTTCCTTCCTTCCTTCCTTCCTTCCTTCTTTCTTTCTTTCTTTCTTTCTCTCTCTCTCTCTCTCTTCCTCCCTCCCTCCCTCCCTCCCTCCCTCCTGCCATCCTAATATGTGAGGTGGTTGTAAGTCTTTTAGATTAAACCTTGGGGACTGAGATAATACGAGTGCCATTGACAGAATTAGAACAGCCAGCATTGGGGACAAGTGGGACAGATGCTACTGTTAGTATTTTAAAAGTCAAGTTTGACATGATGGCTGGACATTAAACTCAGAAAAATCTTCTCAAAAGCCAGGGAGAAGTTAGAGCCAGCTACAGAGCTCAGCAGCCATTCCTACAGAGCTACCTGTTAAAGCTGTGAGCGGGTAAAACCTCTGGGGGAAAGAATGTGAGAACGAGCAGCAAAATGCAAAGGAGGGAAGGGAGACACCCAGATGTTCCGGAATCCCAGAGCGCCGCAGAGGGGAGACCAGGAAGAGCAGGATGACGGATGAATGCAGGTGCTAAGACAAAGGATATTTTTTAATTGCCTGTGGGTGTGGTTGTATTAAATTGAATCATTTTCATAGGAATTAGTACTCCCCTGCAGAGTCCATTATAATTTTCAGAATGTGGATCATCATAGCTGGCTCTTACAATGACCCAGACAAGGACACCCATTGTTATTCCCTTGTTACGAGAAGGAAACCAAAGCTCAGAGAGGTTGTGATTTTCCGGAGGTTACTGCTGGGTACCTCTCACTTTCCCAAGGTGATCCGTTTGGGGGAAGCTGAAAGCAGAGTGGCAGCAGTTCAGGGCCTGTGCTCACATTCGAGTCAGCATGAAGGGCCACACCCTGGGGCCCAGGCAGCTCTTGGCACATGAGCCCTCACTCGTTGCCTCCTGGGAGCGGCATCTACTGGCCACGCTCCCCTTCCGTGGACTGCTGAGAAGTCGGTTGTCTAGACTCTACAGCAGTGATTTTTGAACTGGGAGTTGTGACCTAACACTGGGTCATCAGCTCAGTTAGTGGGTCACAACCTGGCCCCTGCGGGCTGCTGGTGCGGGTTTCTTGCCAACTCTGGCTGACCTCAGTGACTTCATGCTGTTTATGTGAACTCGGCTGCAGTGGAAATCAGCCAACAGCAGAGTCGGGCTCTCGTTTGTCTGTCTTACCATGGAGAACCAGTTGTCACACACTTACTAGCACGCCGGTCATAACCATCGCTGCTCTCCCTGCCCCCGCCCCTGCCCCCCACAGTGGAACAGAGTGAAATAAAAAATGCCAGGGCCCATCTTCAATAAAAGTCAGAATTTTTTATACTTTAAGTCATAAAATATCTATGTGTGTGTTCGTAGAAGATGTATTTTCTTTTTACTGTATGTTGCAGTAAAAAATTTTTTTTGAAAATGATGGTCTAGCCTTCATTTTTTTTCTACTAGTAATTGGAACTCTGCCGTCGTCCTGATCTTCAGGCAAGGAGCGCCGCTGCCCAGCACCCCTTTGGATCACCCTTTCATCCACTCCAGGAGAAACGGGTCTAAATTTCTATTAGGTTGGAAATTATTTTTCCAGAACTGACAAAATCTTTATATATCAGTTCTTTTAAACTGAAAGCTAAATAAAAATCTATTCTTGAACCCCACCAAAGACTTTCCTACAGTGAGTGTGTATTCGTCCTACCATCAGAGGACAGTCGTCATCATTACACCCCAAAGCTCGGGAGGCCCGGAAAGAGCAGAGACAGAGTTGGACCCCACACCCTTGGGTTTCTCTGCTACTCTTCCTTACTGGAGCTCTTTGTAAAGAAATTAAATCCCCTTCAGGAGGTAAAGAAGCTTTTTAAAAATAAATCATCTGTTTAATGATTTAGTAATTTATAAAGCCATATTGTTATTATCTATAACAATACATGTTATGTATAAACATTTTACATATAAAGATGTATAAATACGTATGTGTAAGTGGATTGTGCTTCTAGATAAACATAGCTAGATCTTAGAGTTAGAGCCCAAGAACTTTGATTTAGATCAACCTTGCAATTTTTTAATTTTCATAAAAGGGAAGTGATTAAGTATCCTTATGGGGGGAAAAAAAAACCCTATCCCAAGGGTCTGCCCTTGGGATACTTACTATATAAATGTAGTTATGAAAAGAAACACTTTTCACTGAGCAACACTTGAAAGTCCTTCAAATAGATTTGTATCTTTTTATTCCATGATGGAATTTGATCATCCCATCTTACTGGGTTGTTGTAATAAGAAAAGGAACCAGAGTAAGGGGAAATGGTTTTTTGGGTTTATAAGAGTTAAAAATACTTTCAGAAGTGAGTTTTGTACATTTTTCTTAGAAGAATTAGGCTTATTGTATACAGATTTTAGTTCTTTACAGTAGAATTCCTTAAAATAGTATTTTATTGAAACTATTCAACACTCATTTTTGCAAGTAAAAAGTATATCTCCCCATAGACGGACACTTGAGCCCATGTTGGTTTTCGTGTGTAAGAGGGGAGCCAGGTGCCTCTGATGTGCATTAGAAAGGAGGAGGCAGGGTTTCTGGGAGGGGCTGGGAGCTCCCGGCACTGCTGCGGTCAGCCAGCTCCCTTCATGGCTGTGCTTCAGAGCCACCGGGCGCTGCCTTGGCCCTGAGCACGCCCCTTGCAGCTGTGCCCGGCGCCTTTGTGTCACCCGGGCAGGGTTTCATGAAGTGGATCTGATGCTCTTGTGCCTGTGTTGTGCATTCCTCCCTCCTGGAGCTGTGCCCGGGAAGGTGAGGGGCCGGCAGGTTGGCCCTCACTCCCCAGCTGTCCCCTTCTCCTAGTGTCACTCAGGATATAAATAAATTCATTCAGTCTCTTTCCCAAACCGAGATGCTGCCAGAAGGTACTGCCAGGGCCACTCTGATCAGCCGGAAAGACCTCAGGGACATAGAAAGTCTTTGCATTTAGGTAATTTTTAAAATTAAGTTTTTTATCTTATTTCTCTTAATTGCCTCAGACCTTGGAGGGAGAAAAAAACCACTCTATTTATAAGTACATATTGTTTGAGGTCCAGGCCTCCTTTACTGGCCTGGAAGTCATGATGAATTCTGTCTTTTCTGGACCGGAAAAGCCACAACTCAGATGATGTCCCTGAAATTCCGCATCTGTCTCCTTCAGAGAACTTGATGGGAGCCCTGGTCTGCAGTGCGGATTGCCGCTTGTCGCAGCAGGCCCTTCGCCGTCTGCAGTTGCGTGGGTTGCCTGTTAGCTGGAAGTCTTTGCTTCCATAGGGAACCCTGCTAATGATCACTTTCCACATCAGTCCATTGAATGTTTACCCAGCAGCTCCCGTGTAAATATTTACCTGGCAGAATGCTGGGAGCTCAGGTCATGTGAAGATTTGTAAGATGTGGTCTCCGCATTTAAAAGAGTGTGCTAGGGGACATGAGAGATTCATGGAAGACAGAGCGTCCCCATCCCCACCCCCAAAAGTGAAAGAAACAGCGAGGGTCAGAGAGTGTAGGGGAGTCTGTCCACCAGTCCCCTCACGGGTCTTAAGCCTCAGAGTGAGCCTGGAACGGGAGCCTGCTGGCCTCTCGGTTCTCCACTCCTAGGTGCCTCTTGTACTGTACTTCACCTTGGTGAATGTCAAACACGGTGTTTAAAAATATTTTTATTTGCTGTGTTAAAGTAACACAAGCCAGTTACTTTAACCTGGTGCTAATGGAAGAACAGCAGGCTGGAGGAAAAATTGGGTGTGTTGGACCCTCTGATAGTTGCCAAGCTAGTATAATGTATTTCACAGGTGCTTTCAGAGTAATTCTCATGATATTTTATGTTCGTGTTGCTCAGTGACTCTAGAACTAATCTCATATGATGTAATTCATTTATTTGATAAATGCCAAGTAGTGTATAAATAGGGAGTATGACCCATAGACATGTGACCAAACAAAAAGAAAAAATTTCCAGGCCAGGACATCAAAGCAAAAAAGAAGATGGTGATTTAAGTTCAATGACTGGTTTTCCAAAGTCCTACAAAAAAAACAAGCAAACAGAAAAAGGCCAGGCTGCGATTATGGCCCCCGAAGCAGAGGGGGGAGGTGGGGGAGTGCAGTCACATTACTGTCCTGTGTACATGTCCTGCCCTCACGCTCCCGGCAGTGAGTCATCAGGCACGGTGGGACTGGAACCGCTCTGGACCACGGTTACGGCAGCATTGAAGGGGCAACAGGTAGCAGGAGACCCTTTGTGTATAAATGGTCCGCATTCTCCATGTGGAGGTCAACCAGAAATAACCCCTCCCCTCCCACCTTCCCACTGCCACCGCAGGCCCCGAGAGAAAGGGCCTGTCTCAAACCTCGGTGCTGAATGAGGTGGTGTCGGGGACTGTCCTGGTCACTCGTGACTGTGAGCGGCCCTTGTGGGAACTTGGGCATGAAGTCACATTCCCTGGGTGCTCTGAAAAGCTTCAAGTTGAGAATTTAGTGTAAGGTGGCCCCAAACTAGCAGTGGCTCCAGGCACCTCATAGAACCAAAGGCCTAGTTTTTCCTGGAGGAATCCCCCTTGACTCAGCTCTCCAATAGTCCCCACAGGGACAGTTCTGAGAACTGTGAGTTCACAATTTACAATCCGGAACAATAAGGGTGCATGGCACCGTAAACAAAAGCCAGCAAAAACAACAGAGAACAGTGCTAGACCTGCAAAAACTAAGATATTGAAGTTAGCAGATATACAGTAAAAAATAAGTGTTCTGACATAGAGAAATTAAAGGAGGGAGGAAAATATGAGTAAAACCAAGAGATTAAAATTATGACCAAGCAGATCTGAAAAAGAACCAAATACCATTTTTAGAATGGAAAAAAATCATAGTGATTACAGTTTAAAAATTGATGGGTGAACTTAACTGTAGATTAGACCCAGCTGGAGAGAGATTTAATGAGCTCGAAGACATGTTTAAAGAGTTTATCTAGAATGTGGCACAGAAAGAAAAGGGGTGGAAAAGACACAAGTGACAAGGCCTAATATCTGGAGTTCTGGAAATTAAAAAATAATAATAACAAACAGGACAGGGACAATAATTGAGAGATAATGGCTAAAAAACATTTTCAAAACTAATGAAATCTACCCAAGTTGCAGCGAATCACAAGAAATCCACACCTAGACACCCACACTGAAACTCACAACACAGACAGCCAGGGCGGTAAAGGCGGCCAGAGAGACAGGAGTCTCACCGAAGGACACCGTGTGTGCGCCGGCACGCTTCCTGACAGCAGCAGGGGAGAGCAAAATATAGCGTGACATTGCCTCGGTGAGAGCAAAATACGGAAATGTATTTTAAACAAAAGTATCTTTCAAGGATGAGGATGAAATAAAGACATTTTCCAAGACATAAAACCCCCAAATAATTGGTCACTAGTAAACCTTCGCAGAAGGAAAGGTTCTAAAGAACGTATTTCCAGCAGAGGAAGGTAATACCAGAAGGTCTGAGATGCAAGGAGGAATTATGAGCAAAGAATGTGTTAAAATATGGGGAAATGTAAAAATAACCAATTAATTGATGATAAGGTTTTTAGGAGGTTAGAAAAGGGGGAGAGGGAGGAAATACAAATATTCAACCCAATATCGTAACTCGAGGGGGAAGGTATGATCAGTTAAAGCGGCCTGACTTTCAAAGCAGTCTAACTTGGTTTTATACAGTGAGGAGGTTAAAGACATTGATTAATTTCAGCTTTACATAGTTATTCTACACAAATGAAAAAATGAATAGAATAACTACTAAAAGAATAGAAATATTAAACTTCCAAAGTAGTAGAGAGAAAGAGAATGAGGAAAAAAATAAACCTATAAATAGGAAAACAGAAAAGGTGGAATAGCACAACTTAAGACAGTAGAAATAAATAAAAATGTTAGTAATTACAAAAATGTGGGTGGACTAAATGTTTCAAATGAAGTCAAAGACTGAATCATTCAACAAATATTCACTGAGCATCTTGTAAGTGCTAGACACTATTTTAGGTACTAATCAACGAACAAAACAGCCCCAAGTCCCTAATAGGAGAGACAGGCAACAAACCGAGTAAGGAACACAGACGGTTCATTAGATAGAAGTAAGTGTTCTAGGGAAGAAAGAATAAAGCCAGGATAAAAGACTGGGGATGGGGAGAGTCAGCACTGTAAATAGGAGTAGTCGAGAAGAGTGGTGTTTCAGTAAAGACCTACCGGAGGTGAGGGAATGGGAAGCAGAGGGCTAGGGAAGGGAATTCCAGGCAGAGGGAACGGCATGTGATGAGCGAATGCCTTGAAGGGGGACCGTGGCTGCTGTGCTTGGGAAATGCACGCAGGTCAGTGGGGCTGTAGTGCAGGGAGGAGGAGGAGCGGGCTATGGTGAGGACTGTGCAGTGGGGAGGGGCCGGATCATGAAGGACCCAGGGGACCAGGGGCAGCACTTACACTTCCCCTCTGTGCAGTGGGAGCTCTCCATGGCTCTGAGCAGGGTGCCAACGGGCTGATTTTGGACTTAACAGGGTCTCCGCAGCTGCTCTGTCAGGCGGGGTGAGGTGGGGGCTGTGGAGGTAGCTGGAGATGGTCTAAGAAATCGGTATATTGTCAACCGAGATTTTTAAAAATCCCTTTTTAGGCCATTTAAACGAGATAACGAAGACATAAGGGTATAAAAGGGATGAAAGAAAAAGGTTGGGAATGATGTGCCAGGGAGCCAGGGAGATGCAGCTGCCTTCATCAGACAAAGTAGATTTGAGGGCAGAGAAATGTGGAGGGTCACTTTGTCACGACCGAAAGGTCTACAGATTCACCAGGAAAGGAGGTGACTTTTTCTTATTGAGTTATTTTAACTAGTATATCTGCTGGTTTTAAATATTAAATGAAATGCATATTTGTGAAAAATATGCAAAAAATTAACAACCAGAAAGAGAAATAGACAAATTCACCTTGACACTGGAATGTTTTACTGTAAGTCAGTAATTGGTAGATCAGGCAGTCTGAAATCGGTTATGTTCTAGGAAACTTGAGTCATACAGTTAGCAGATCTAATAGATGTGTGTAGAAGATCGCACTAAATAAATGCATGGCAGAGATTCTTTGCAAACATCCGTGGAGTATTTGCAGTAAACTATATTAGTCAATTTTTAAATGTTAACCAGTCCTTGAATCTCTGGGATAAACCTGTCTTGATACTTACGTATTCTGTGTGTTAACACTGCAGGACGCGGTCAGCAAATGTAGTTAAGAGAGTGTGGCACAGAGCAGGGAGCCCTAAGACTGGTCTCCTGTGTGGAAACAGTGTATGACAGAGAGGCACTGCAGTCAGAGGAGGAGGTGTATTTTTCAATAAATAATGCTAGGGCTTAAATCACATTGCATAGACTGTATTCCCAGATCACCATGCAATAACAAGAAGAGAACTGGAAAATTCTCATGTGTTTAGAAATTGAAGAGTTAACACATCAAGAAAATCATAATGTAGCCCTGGCTGGTGTGGCTCAGTGGATTGAGCGAGGCCTGCGAACCAAAGGGTCACCAGTTCAATTCTTAGTCAGGGCACATGCCTGGGTTGCAGGCCAGGTCCCCAGTAGGGGGCATGCAAGAGGCAACCACACAGTGATGTTTCTCTTCTTTCTCCCTCCTTCCCCTCTCTAAAAATAAATAAATAAAATCTTTTTTAAAAATCAAAACATAATTAGAAAATTATGAGGAATATAGCTAAAGCAATATTAAAGGAAAATTTATACTTATAGTATAGAAATGTAATTGAGTTTGGAAACTCTCTTTTGAAGCTACTAAGTTATTTGAACATTCTTTTTGGGTTTCCAATCAAACAGATACAACATATTACCTGAGAGTAATGACAGACTTGCTCCTTCCTTTCTGATTCCTGTCATTTCCTTGTTTGCTTTACTGACGTGACTTCTAGTCTGGCACGCAATGAAAGTGATAGTCCCCCTTGTCTTGCTCCTCTTCTTAAAGGGAATGCTTTCAAAGCCTCCCAGTTAATGCTGTAAGGGTCACTGTTGGCTTCACACTGTACCTGAGCTTAGGCTGGATTGAAGACCTGAGTAGGAAAGGCAAAAGCGCTCACCACTCCTAAGACGCTGTGGGGAGTGTTACTGGGACTGACCACGATGTAAGTAAGTGGAGGTTTCTCACGTTAGGCCCCCACGGCACAGACTTGTAAAGATGAAAATTGACACACTCGACTTTGTTCAAATTAAAAACTTAGACTAGTTCTAAGATGCCATAAAGATGTGGGAGGTTTCTTTTGTTTTCCTTTTTTTCCTTAAGTCCTTACCCATTAGAGAGAGATACATTCTGGAGTATGTACAGGTGCTTTGAAGCGCGCCAGGAGGAAGCCTGCTGAGAGGGAGGGAAGGAGGCAGAGGGCGGGAACCTGGCCGTGTCTCATCCTCTTCGGTGTTCTGTGTATGTTTGAAATTTTTTATTTGAAAAAGATGGTTTTTGTTTGTTTTTTAAGAAACTATCCATTTCTGTGGTGACTGTCCTATATTTTCTGGAAGTCTTAACACTTTTTAAAAAACCATCTTTGAAAAGGTCACTTGTTAAGTGTGTATCTAAATGCAATCTAATTTTTATCTCTGAGTAGGACTTTTAAATTAATAAATCATGAAGCAGCCTTTTAAAAAATACCACAGAGTAGAAAGGCAAGTCACAAATTAGGTGAAGGTGTTTGTAACACATAGAACCAAGAAATTATGCCCAAGATACTAGGCAAAGAACTTTAAAAATCAATAAGCAGTTTCTCACGTATGGCATGAAAAGGATAAGCAACAAAAGAAAAAAAGTAGAAGAAGTGGACATCGTCAAAATTTTTAAATTTTATGCTTCAAAGGGCACTGTTAAGAAAGTAAAATACTAAGCCACAGAATGGGAGAAAATATTTGGAAATCATGTATATCAGGGGTGTCAAACTCATTTTCACCAGGGGCCACATCAGCTTCACGGTTGCCTTTGAAGGGCCAAGGCTGATGTGGGCCCCAGTGAAAATGAGTTTGACACACCTGATGTGCATGGTAAAGGACTTGTATTGAGAGTATATAGGGATGTCTTACAACTCAATAAAAAAGACAACCCAGTTGTTTAAATGGGCAAAGGATCTGAACAGACTTTTCTGCAAAGAAGATGTACAATACCCAGGAAAAGCACAAAGATATACAAAGCACAGGAAAAGATTCTGAACATCATTAGTCACTGGGGAAATGCAAATCAAACCCACAGCGGAATACCACACACACCCACCAGCACGGCTGTGACGAAAGACTCACACGTGTTGGTGAGGGTGGGGAGGGATGGGAACCTCCACGCATTGCTGCTGGGGCTGCAGAATGGCGCGGCGGCTTTGGAAGACAGTTCGGCAGTCTCTGGAGCCGTTAAAAACACAGTTACCATGTGACCCCACAGTTCCATTCTTCTGTCCGTACCCAGCAAAAGTGAAAACATGTCTGAACAAAACCTCGCGCATGAATGTTTATAGCAGCATTATGAATAATAGCCAAGAGATGGAAGCAACCCAAATGCCCATCAACCGATGAGCGAGAAAAGGAAAGGCAGTTTCCACACGCAGTGCCGTCTTATTCAGCCATGAAAAGGACGCAGAGCTGGTGCGCAGTCCAGCGTGGACAACCCTTAAAAACCGCATGGCGAGTGAAGGAAGCCAGACACAGTTTGTTACACTGTGTTGTGACAGCTGTCAGCTCAGTTGGTGAATTCTTATGCAGCCACTTTAATGTTGAAGGTGGAAGAAAATAAGCAACATTTTTGTCCATATGCTTTTATTATTTCAAGAAAGTTAAAAATGCAGCTGAAATGCTAAAGGATTTGTGCAGTGAATGTGTGGAGAAGGTGCTGTGACTGATCGAACGTGTCAAAAGTGATTTGCGAAGTTTTGTGCTGCAGATTTCTCACTAGATGATGCTCCAAGGTCAGATAGACCAGCTGAAGTTGATAGCAATCAAATCGAGACATCAGTTGAGAACAATCAACATTATACCATGTGGGAGGCAGCTGAGATACTCAAAATACCCAAATCAGTAAAATTATTGGTAAAAATGAAAAATGCATTTTTTTTTTATGGAAAAAACTGAACTAACTATTTGGCCAACCCAAAACCCGCCTAAATTCTCCCAGTTGTATGCTGAGATCACAGGTAAGAAGAGTCACAGCAACGATATGAAATTCAAAACCACATAAACAAAGTAATAGAATATTTACTATAAGTATTTTTACTGTAAATATTACTTGTTTTTAAAAAAGCAAACAGGGAAAGAAAAACACCAAATCAGGAGAGTGGGATGGGAAGGAACTGGGAGTCTCACAAGGGACACTGGGTACTGGGGTTTCCTTTCTTAGACTGGGCGGCGTGGTGCAGTGTCTGTGCTGGGGACGGGGCCGGGCTTGCAAGGGAGAGTGGTACCGCATGACATTGGAGGAAGACTTAGACAAACCCAAAGCTGTTTTTCCTTGCACCTACTTATCGAATGCTGATGATGCTAGAAAAGGTTAACATATTTAATATCTTCTATTTAAGAAGCAGAAGGGATAAAAATCCAAAAAAAAAGGAAGAAACTGAAGGAACTACACAAAATAGCAGAACAGGAGTGTCTTAGAAAGGTTTCCAGTCAAAGTTAAGACGAAAAGTTTTCTACTTGAAGGTGAACTTCATTTGTTTGGGCCACGTCGTCTTTGTTCTTTGGTGATGTTAACTGAGCCAGACATCGCTGCCATCTGGGTCCCTCAGTGGTTGGTTTTCTCTCTTTAGATCCTGCTCCTGCTAAGAGATGAACCGCAAGCACGCGCAGGAAGACCCCGTCAACTAACCCTCTACTCCTGGGCGTGCGGCGGCGGGTGAAGCATCCACCAGCGCCGCCAGGGGCCCTTAGCATTTTCCTGCTGCTTCAGTCCCCGGAGCCTTGGAGCAGAAGTGGCAGTAGGTTGCCGCCAATGAGCCAATCCAGACCTTCACTGAGAGGACAGGAAACCACATCAGCTGGATCCTGATGGCGCTTGGCAGTGGGGACGTTCAGCGGACGCGATACCGACCCCAGCAGAGCAGATGTATCTTTTACCCCCTCCCCTCCCCAGCCTGCTTAGGTCTTCTCAGTCCCTCTCCTGCTACCACACAGATGATATAAAAGAGGCTCTTTGGCTATTTGCATTTTGCTTCCTCTTCTTTTCCAGGTTGCAGTATTAAGCTTTACTTCCTACAAGCCTAAAATCCCGACAGCATTATCTACCAAAGTTGTTCTTCCCTTCCCCGAGGGTTTGGGGAGAAGAGGGAAGCTGCCATCACAAGTCTCCCCGAGCGTGGAGGAAGGTCAGTGTGTCACTGACCACACGAGCCATGGTAAAGGCACCCTTTGGAATTACTGATTTCTAAAATTAATAAAGTAATTCTATTTTTATTTTCTTTTTTTCCATTTACTAATTTCCCACAATCAGTATTCACCAACGAAACTAAAATGGGACCAACCTCTCATTTTATTTCATTGCTGGGCAATTTTTTAGGCTTCATTTCAGAAGTGTGAGCTGTACAGAGGCGTTTTATTCCTGGACCTTGTTTCAGCAGGTAGTGGGTTCGGCCTCTTCGCCAAGGGCAGCTCCTGCACCTGAAATGCGTCTGTGCAGACGTCCCCATCCTCAGGCCGCAGCCCGAGGGCCCTCCCGTAGCACGTGAGTCCGTGTCCACGTGCAGATCGTTTGCCCAAACAACCCGTGGCAGTGAGGCAGCGATGCCCCACCGCTTCCTGCCGCCTGTCCTCTGCTCCCGTGCTTCCTCCCCTCTCCCAGGCCTTCTGTCTGGCTTCTGCTGGAGAAAAGGTTAGAAGGTGGGTGGCCGAGTCTGCCAAAGGATTGACTTAGCTGCCCTAGGGGAGTACTGGGTGAGAATCCAGTCTGGGGTATCTCCAGCAATGTGCTAGAGACTCAGCATTGAAACCCTAAGAGAAAAATGACACCCAAAGAAGCAGAGAGCAAAGGAACGCTGTTGCCTCTGCAGTGAAGGAAAACAAAGGTTTGAGCACATTGAAGCGTTTTGTTCGCTTGTAAAGGATGAGGTCTATCGGTTGCAAGAGAAAGGAGAGAATGTTTTCCAGATGTTCCTGGGACTTCTGGTTGGTAGTTTGAGGGCCGTCTTCACTGTTTGCAGTCTTGGTTGTGAATTGGTTAAGAGACAGATGAGAGTTCCTCCATCGTCCCCTGCTGCTGTTTAGAATGGGGAAATGAGGTGTTTGGGGAGAATCCCCGTACAGACCTTGGGAGAAAGGATAAGAGGGTGTGAGCCAGTGAAAACTTTTAGACCAACTAGAGTACTTGGAATGGTCCCAGGCACGTCATCAGAATGGAGTCCTCAGACGGGGCTCCCTGCTCTCGCCACGTGTTGGTCAGGTGTGAGAGCACACTCTGCATCCCTCCCTCCACTACCCAAGCACGTTCGAGTCATTGTTACTGGGTCAAGGCTTCTCCTGGTGATGCACCAGGCAGGTCACGTGATCCCCCTCCAAGGGCAGTGTCATTTTCACTGTCCCTCCTCACCCTCCCCCAAAGCAAGCAAGTGTTTTTGCAGAGGGACAGACAGGTGTCCAAGTTCCTGCAGTGCCTGTTGTGATGTGCAGCAGGGTGCTGGGCATCAGGCCCCGGCCCGCGTTTGCACTGCGGGTCGGGATACGGGTAGAGCTCTGACACGAGAATGTTTGGAATCACAGTGTTTTCTCTTTGGGTACTGCTGGAACCCTTCTTGTCACCTTGGTTCATGAGGATGAAGCTCAGGCAGTGTTTTCGTCCTGTGCTATGAGGTTGGGTAAGAAGGAAAGTTTACTGTAGGACCACAAGATGATTTCCCTCGTATTTAAGCCTCCAGGAAGGGCGCACAGTGTTGGGTCCGGTACACTGCTGCCTCTCAAAAGGTAGTTTCTGGAAGGTTGGACCCTGCCCCAGGCCTAAGACATCTCTGGAGTTGCAGCCTGAAATTGTACTTTTTTAATAAACACTTGGGTGATTCTCAAGTCCATTGCAATTTGAGAATGACAACCACAGGGAATTAGACTCTGAAAGTTGGGAGAGCAATGGCCTGTGGCCAGTGGGCTGGGCATGCTGCATCCCCTCTCCAGGTCCACCAGCCCTTGGGCAAAATGGGACACAACGCCCCCTGCCATGGCTGGAGGGCAGGGACAAGTGTCTCTCAAGTACAGCAGGAGTAAATGGATGCTACGTGGAGTGAAGGCTGAGAGAGGCGCCCTCAGAATGGGTGGTGCGCAGACAGAGCAGGAAAAATGACCTGGTGACCAGACTCAGGAGTACAACTCGGGAGAACTCCAGAAGGTGCAAGGTACACACATGCCAACATGTTTTGTACACGTCCTTTGACCTGCAAATTTTAGCTCCAAATAGACTTTTTTTTTTTAACCAGTAGCACAGTGACTTCCATAGAGGAACATGCTTTTCAGGAGCTGCTAGGTGGCTCCTCACTGACTGCAGATGGCACTGACGCCAGGGTACTTCTGCATTGCTCCGGGATCCTGCTTTCCCTGCCCCCTCCCATTCCCACGTGCCTGGCAAGAGGCCCGTTGTCTGAAAGGGGTTGCTGGTGAGCTGTTTCCAGGCTGAATCTGACAGCAGAATTGGCCTCTTATTCGTAGGCCATCTGCCCAGTCTCCCTAGTTCTCAGCCGACTTGGAGGGTGAGATGAGATTGTCAGAATGATGGTGCTGGTCGTTTATAGTGAATGTGCAAATCAACACATTCCCACATGCGAGGGGGTTCACACCTGGTGCTTTTGCCCACAGTTAAATGGAGGTCAAATTCATGTCTTGTACCTTCTGCAAATCTGAGCCGCTTCCTCTGCATGTCTGAAGAAAGCAGGGAACACAAGTGACAGTGCCATCCTCTCCAATGGCAGGCGGCGGCACAGCGGGCCAGGGAATTCGCACTAAGCAATGTATTTACCTTTGCGATTCTCTGCCCCAGATTCCAGTTACCTCTGATGAGCAGGTATGGACATGAAATTAAAGCCAGTAACTGAGGATATTTATCATGTCAGACTTACACCTTAGAATAAGGTTCTTACTAGAAACAATTTTCCAAAAGATGAAATGACCCAAGATTCCCCAAAAATATTTATTTATACAAAGATTTTGAGAGTAATATTTGTATTTGTCTTTATACCTCAGTCTACGCGTCTGGGGCCAAGTCATCGCATGGCACACACATGCAGCTCCCCTGCGTGCCCACGCGCCGCGCCTGCTTCCAGGAACACCAGGTGGACACAGGGTCTTGGGGGCGAGGGGAGCCCCTAATGCCCCAAAGGCTGCACAGACCCCAAATTCAGATATGCGTACCCTGACCTGGAAGGTGTCTAGCCAAGTGTCCAAGGGGAAGTGTTTACGATTGAGGAAGAAGGCGAGAGGAGGCACCCAGAGGGCAGACAGGAGCGGGTTCTCACCTTCTGCTTCTGAGTTCAACATAGCCATAGGGCCCAATATAGCCGAGGGCCCTGGAACTACATTACCTGCACTTTTCCCTGTAATGACCCTTGATGCTGATTGATGTCAAGAGGGCAGTTTGCAAAAACAACAGATTTGTCCTTCATCTCAGGCAGTATGAGATACGACACTGGGACCATGTCTTGGTAACCTATCTGAAGAGAAATGCTCACCGTGCGTAGTGTGGTCCAGACTCCCTAGGGCAGACGTGGGGCAGCGCTGAGCGAATCTGACCTCAGATCAGAGGGCGTTTTCCAGTCTGGCCCTCTCCCGGCCATTCTCTGCCCTTCCTCCTCCCCAGGTGTCCCCAGTCCCATTGCCGCACGACTTGTCAACTTGCCATCTCTCTTCCTCTGTCTCCACCACCTCTGTCCACCTCACAGAAAAATCTGTGTGTTCTGAAGAGTCCTGCCTTCCTCTCACCAAATCCACACTTTCCTTACCACAGTGATTCTCAGAGCCAGCAAGAAAGAAATGTTCCAGAAGGGAACCTCCGTCCTAGCCTTTTGCCTGAAGCTGTGGGTCTTGGGTGCCAGGCCTCTGAGTGAGGTCTGTTGCTTCCGTGCTCTCCCGAGGAGCAGGCAGCCAGGCAGCCAGGCAGTGGCAGTTCTCGCTCCTCTTTCTCTGTCGCAGTGGGGGTCTCAGCTACACTTACAGGACTTCACCACCATGTTAGAGAGATGTTCCACCTTGGGGGTCCTCCCGACGTAGTACAGGATGGTCAAGGGCTCCAAGTCCTGGGGCACGCAGCACGGGGAGGCAGATGCTTCAGGGTTCAAGGTGTTGTACAGGCCCAGCACCTGGGGAGGAGGCAGCATTAGAGGTCGGAAATCCCCCCACCGGCCTGGGGCCCTCCACAAGCTGCAGGGGCTGCTGCTCCAGAGACGGAGCACGTGGCAGACATTCACCCAGAGGAGGACGCAGCATATCTACACTTGTTTAACCGCTTCAGCATGTTCACAGATTATGGGGGACTTTAAATTGATAATGGAGTTCTCTCTGTGTTAAGAAAACACTGCTATATCAGTCTTCCTGGCTCTAACTGGTCGCTTTGGTGAGAAGTGCTCTCACCAAACATTGCCACGAGAGAGGGTGGGGCCCCAGGCAAGATGCAGTGATAACGAGCTCTAAGGAAAGGTGCCTCTAAATGTCTGCCCTGGTTTTGATTCCCCTCTGGGGAAAGACAAGCTGGTTTCAGAGTCATGGACTTCCCTCTCTTTCCCCTTTTCTTCCAATTGTTTCATTTAGCTTCTGCATGCTATACATTTTCTTTCAAACTAACTTCTCTACACTCAGGAGGCTGGAATGACCACAGTTCTTTAACTGATGCAGAAGCCATTCTGCCCCAACATTCCTTGCCAGCCATGGGCACACATTTCTGACATACGGGGTGGCGAAGGACAGCTAATTTTCAGATTGGTACAAAGGCTTTAAACAAAGCAAATAAAAAGTCTGTCTGGGTACCTCAGTTGGTTAGAGCATCATCCCCACACCCCAAGGTTGCGGGTTCAATCCCCCTCAGGGCATGTACAAGAGTCAACCAATGGATGCATAAACAAGTGGAACAACAAATAAATATTTCCCTCTTTCACTCTGTTTGCCACTCCCCTTTCTCTAAAATTAAAAAAAAATAATAATGAAAGAAAGTCTGGTTGAAACTAAGAAATTATAAAGGGTAGAATGGGCCCAAGTAGAGTTGGGCCAGGGTGCCAGGATCAGAGCCTTCACCAAAAGGATTTTACTCCAGCTCATTGTTCGCTCACTCAGCATTCACTCCTTCAGGCACCGGTTGTAAACTAGTGGCCCAGCCGACTCCGCCCCCATGCTCCCTGCCGCTCCGCCCCACGCCGTACCTTGCTGTGGGTTGTGTCTGCACTGCGGAGGTATGGACAGGGGCCTGAGCAGAAGTTGGCGTAGTAGCCCTTAGGTTCGTGGACCCATTTCCAGCCCAGATCCTGGCGGAAGTCGATGTAGAGAGGGCGCACGCAGCAATTCTCTTCCACGTTGCTGCAACACAGAACACATCTACAGAAAACCAACCCAAGAGCAAACTACCACTGTAAACGACTTCACAAATGGCCCCTGTGTTTGCACTTGGGGTCCTCCCTGGTCATCGTCAGAGGTGGTCTATTCGATGGGATCCCAGGTTCCAGTGCCTTGAGCTGTATAGTCTATAAAAGCATTGCCTGTGTTGAAGACCATGATCCCAAGGACTTAACAGGCAGATACAGATGATGGGGAAGAGAAAAAAGGCAAAGGGGCTGTTCCCTTTTACATTTTGAATCAAAGCAGACACGTAAATTGCTTCACATGAAACTGAGCAGCTTAGTTGAGGTTGATTTTATGACCTTCCTATTGTGTGTCCAACCAGAAATGAGCTCTACACTCATGCAGCTCATGTTCTATAGGACTTGACTGTTTGGACTAAATCTTGAGGCCATCAAATCAAAATGAGGCCTATCCTTCTACTATTAGACTCGTGATTCCTAGACCACCCCAAATGCGATTATCAGGCCACTTCCATTCTGTTGCCTGCAGAAATTCGTTTGGCAATACTTCTTCTCAAGTGGGCAGCTAGTCTGCACTTCAGGACCTGCTGAGATCTAGAACTTGCCTCTTCCAAGGCAGCTTTTGGGCAAAATCTGGCTTCTTGTGAGTTCCATGGGTGAACCATGGCAGACATTCCTTGTTGTCTGTTCAATAGCCATTCCTGACCCCCATTCTCCCTTGATGCATCCCATTATCAAGTCTAGGCCACCAGATCCTTGTTTTCCTGGACTCCCTGCAGGTGGGGATGGTCACACAACAGCAATGACCAGACATGAGAATTATGGAGGGAATGCAGGCTATTCTGGCAAGAAATATTTCGTTCTGTATGAAAGTCACAGAAGAGGAGCTCTGCTGGCTCTGCCTCTCCCCCTTTCTCATCTTCAGCATGGACAAGACCCCTGTGGCTCTGCAGTCACTGTGACTGTAACCAAGAGAAGGAAAAGCAAGCCAACATGTTAAGCATGACTGGAGAGAGAGACAACCTGTGTCCCCTATAGCATAATTAAGCAGCCAGGCCAACCCTGAGCCTGCTGCAACAGACTTCTTGTGAATAAGAAATCCCATGCGATTCAGGCCACTGTTACTTGCAGCCGAGAGCATTCTTTCCTAACTGATTAAGTGCCACATAGAACAACAAATCTATCTGCCTTTCCTACCCTCTCTGTTCCCCAAGCTCAACATCCCTCCTTCATTTGGCTGTTCCTAATAAGACATGGTTATAGAGCTAAAACTTTCCTCAGTCATTCTGCCCAGCTCCATCCAGCCAAACAGACTCATTCATGCTCCTTCCTTCACTGGAAGGGCCTCCCCCTCCAAGATCCCTACCTACCCAACCCAGTTGTCCTCCAGGGCTCGAACCCCACACCTTCTGAAGCCTTTCCTGCATCCACAGAGGAACTCCCAATTCTCAAGCATTTTACCCATCAGACCTTCTCATGAGTGTGGTTTTTTCCTACCTTTTAGGAATCACTGTGCATGCTTCAGCAGCCTCTCCTTTATAAACAAGAAGCTAAACTACTTACTACTAAATAAGAGAAGAGGCTCTGTCTTTTTTTTTTTTTTTAATCTCCTCATAGTGGCTACTCAACTACATCTGAATTTGGTCACTAATTTCTCTAGCTCAGATTCCCCCTACAAATGGAGGCTGCCATGTTTTCCCTCATCCAGCAGCATCCTGGGACCCTCCATAGCGAACTGAGCACTTCTTTCCTGGAAATTCCTGCCGGCCTCTCCCTGCCACGCAGACACCCCCACAGTACTTTAAAACACAAGGACTGTGCAGAGGCTTCAGCCAAGATCCACCATCCAAACCATCTGAGCAGCTCTCTCCTCCTGGTGTATGTACTTCCTCCAGGGCCTTACGGAGCTGGGCCACAGAAAAACTGTGGGGCTCCCGGAGCAACAGAGATTTATAAGAGGTTTGAAATCTCTTTCCCTGGAGATGTCTGTGAATTGCATCAGGGCCCCTCGGATGGGTGTGGCTTAGGCGGGGGGCCGGCCCCACAGTAGGTGCACAGTCAAGGTTGTCTTGGGAATTCACAGATCCTCAGTGGGCCCAGGCTCACCTAAAGCAGTAGTTGGTGTCCAGGGCCCGCTTCTTCCTCTGCCCACCCTGGCCCCCGTTGTCAAGCCGGTGTGGGGGGATCATCATGAGGATTAGATGAGGGTTGTGGTGGTCCTTCTGCTTCCTGAGGCGTCCCAGATCCCCACGGCCATGATCATCCTCGCTGTCCACACCTACAGGAGGGAAGGCAGAGTGGAGGCCACTCTCTCACCCCTCCCCATCACCGCCCGGGAGGAGCCACAGTGTGGTCTGCAAGGATGGGAAAGATTGGGGGGCGGGGGGTGGCACCGGAAGAACCCACAGGGCACCCCTGGTTGGGCCCCTCATGACTCCTGCATGCGTTCATCTTCCAAAGGGTGGCGAGCCCTTCCCGAGAGGCTCCTGGGACCTTCAGGTACCCACAAAGCATCTCTCTCACTGGGTGGCTACCTATCATCCCTTCAGGCTGGTTAGCTTTAAATTCTGGAATTTAGGAATCCCTTAGGGCTGTGTGAGTTTCCTCTTATCATCTGAATTGGTCAAGATAGCACAGCAGTCCCTGCTGCTATTTAAGGGGGTATCATAATCTAAGACATGCTGAGTGGAAGCCAGAGGAATGAGACCGAATAATTGGACTTAACAGTTTCAAAAATGTTTTCACTATAAAACTCAGATAAAAAAATAAAACAATAAAAACTCAAATGAGCTAGCGAAGTGTATGATAAACAGCTTAGCAAACGAACTCCGGAAAGAAAACCCGCTATGTCATGTCCCCTAAGGGGAGATCTGCGTTGTGACAGATAGCCGCCAGCTGCGTCCAGCTGCCCCCAGGCCAGGCCCCGGGGGCTTGGTGTACTAGTCAGGGGAGGGCCTTGCCCTCACCTCGGGGCGCTGGCCTGTGAGATGAACACAAGGCCTGGTTTCCAATTTCCCTTCCTGAAAGTCTTTAGGAGCAAAACCGAAGTGGAAGAATTTTGTCCTGACCGGACCTCTAGGTAAGGATTCCAAAGATCTTCTGAGCTCTGAGATTCTGTAATTAGGATGTCAAGTGCTTGGCTTAAAAAATAAATAAATAAATAAATAAATAAGCAAGCAAGCAAGCTCTGGCCCTGACCGGTGTGGCTCACTTGGTTGGGCATCATCTGGGCATCATCCTGCAAAGTTAAAAGTCATGGGTTCGCTTCCCGGTCAGGGCACACGCCTGGGTTGCAGGTTCGGACCCCAGTCAGGGCACGCATGAGAGGCAACAGATCGATGTTTCTCTCCTTCTCTTTCTCCCTCCCTTACCCTCTCTCTAAAAATAAATCAAATCTTTTCAAAAATAAAAAATAAACTAAAAAAAAAGTTTAAAGGCTCTGAAATCGAGCTGCTGCAGGATAAAAGGACTGCCCGGGGCAGGGAGCCAGGAGAGGGCTGCACCCTTTTCCAGACAAGCCTCTGACCTCAGGCTCCTTTGACTGGTTGGTGTGGCCCTGACAACCCACCTGGCCTCAGGTGGGCCTCAGTTACCCAAAGCGGGACCATGGTAGGAAATGACAGCCTCCCTGAATTCAGAGAGTGTCTAGGTTGAGCGTCTTAGAAACACATCGGGAAACCAGACGTGAACCTCGACTTTTAGTCAGCTCAACACAAACACCCGGAGCCCCAAAGCGGTCAGTCGTTCAAACCCTGATGCCCCCTGGGCAAGGAGCAGGTGGGCTCTGTGACCGCTGGCGGGCCCAGCGGTCAGGACCTTCAGGCTCGTGTGCGCCACTACTCTTTTCTTTTAGGAAAGGGAAGGATGGCTGTTATTTGCTGATCATTCCTGGTACTGTGTGAGACACGTGTTATCTCATTTAATTTGCATGACAACCCCGTGAAAGAGGTCCTCTCTTGAGCTCAGAGTGATGGCACCGCTAACCTACAGGATTTCACTGCTCTGACCAACTTGACATACTGCCTTCCGGCGCTAACGCGCTCTCCACGCCCAGAAGCTGGAAGCCATGCTCCATGCTTTGGGAGGATCGCAGAGTGACTCAAGCACAGCACGGTCAGCCATCCCTGTGAGGGAGCTCAGTTCCTTTCCCTCAGGCCTGGTAGGGGTCCCCTGTTCTATCCACATTGTTACCTTTGAATTTGATTTCCATCACCTCGTGAATGTTTTCCAGGATGTCTCCATTGGGCTGAAAGGTGTGACAGGGACAATGAATGCTGATTTCCAGACCTAAGTTGGACTCTGCAAAATAAGACACAGAGTTGCTGAGAAAAGCTCTTGGTGAGAGAGAGATGTGTACCCACCACTGGCGCGGCAGTGCCAGCACCTCTGCGGCCGCAGGCAGAGCAGACCTGTCCCGAGGGGCCCAGCAGACAGAAAGGGAGGCTGAGCGCCTGCCTTCCCACTCACATTGGCACACTTCATGTATTCCTGAAGGTGTAAACCAGTGGGGGATCGGGAAGGAGAACTTCAGTACTTATCCATTTTCAAAGGACGGTATTAGCAAAAAATCGTCACCTGCCCTACTTGGAAGCAAAAGAATGAGGATGCAGGAAGGAACAGCCCCACCATCTGTGCTTGATGGGAGAGGAGGTGTTCAAGCCATGGAGGAAGGGAAGAGGCAGAGGGGCTGGGAGAGACCCGGGAAAGGGGAAAACTGAAGAACGCTGGGGCAGAGAGGCAGTGATTGCAAGGGCCCCAAACTCAAGAGGGCCACAAGATGGGAGGCAGGTGGCCCAGTGTGAGCCATAGGGCTAAAAGTCAGGAGCAATGTCAGCGCAAGGTCAGCTGCAAAGAAGCAGCAGAATCAGCCAAAGTGGAAGAGGCCAGCATTTCCACCAGGGCTGAGGCTGCAGACATGGAGTGGTAGACGCCAAAGGGGACAAGGTGAAAACCGCAGTTACACTTGAATATATTCTCCTTAAGGAACTAGGACACAGGTAGGTAAAAGTTCCTAGGAGGTTTCTTCTTTGGGAATCCTTGTTCACCTAAACAAGGGATGTCGGGAATGTGGAAGGCCCACTGAGGGAAACAAGCGGCTCAGGAAGAGGGTTGTGACACTGGAGCTCGGGCCGGAGGACACAGCAGAGGCCTGTGGCCAAGGGTCCAGACGGCAGGAGCCCGGAGAGAATGGGCCTGAGGACACGTGTATGCTGGGCTTTGGTGGCTCACGTTCCCGGGTGGGAGGGCCAGCTCTGGCCCTTTCTCCTGTTAGCTGTGGGACCAGGTGCTTGGGTAACCAAGACTGGGGAAGCAAGGAAATTAATAAAAGGGGCTGAGTGAAGTGGAAGGAAAAAAGGGAAAAAAAGTGAAAATTTTGAGCTGAAGCTAAACCGGAGAGGACCGGCATCGCGTCAGTTCTGGTGGGTACGACAATCATCCGGGAGCTCTCTACCATCCGGGAGCAGCAGGGGCAGGTGCAGGAGAGGTCATAGGGGGCGGACCCCTCTGCGCTCAGGGTCAGCATCTCAGGGAGCTGATTGATGTCCAGTTCTCTGAAGCCACCCTAATTCTGTGCGAGCCTCCAGCCTTGGGCCCAACCTGGAGTCTTACTGAACTCTGGTGTCATCAGGGAAAACCCCAAAGAGTCCAGGTCTGCTCAGCATCCTTCTTGCGGACAGAATGACCCCCGCCTAGATATCCTAGCCACAGTTAGGCAGACCTGGATGGTCCTAGTCCTACTGGGTAAAAACCAGTTCAAACCCTCCTTGCATCAACTCAGAGCACAGCCTCTGGGATACGCTGACACCAGCTGAGCTTGAAGATTTCTGTCCCAGAAAGCTCAAGAGGGAAGGGGAGGAATCATATAATAAGGGGCCTGAGCCCCAGCCAGAGAACAAGAAGGGAGTAGAAAGGGAGGCATACATATGTGGTGTAAGGAAGCTAAACAGAGCTGTAGTCGCTGAAATGGGCTACACAACACATAGTATACTTCCCATTATCCAGGAGGGTTGAAGGTAGGCTGGGAGAGACCTGCAGTGGTGTGAGCTAGAAAGTCAAGGTGCAGACGGATGTGTAGGGAGGAGTTAGGGTTAGGGGACAGGTGTTAAGTGGGAGATGATGGCCTGGCTTGGCCAACAGGCTCGGTCTAGGTAGAGAGCTCAGAGAGTGATGACAATATTCGCCAACATTTGTTGAGCATTACTGCATGTCAAGCACTACTCTAAGACTTCCCTGCATGAACTCACTTAATCTTTATAATAACCCTACAAAGTGGGAGCTATTATTGTGCCTTATTATGCAGATCCAGGGACACTGAGGCTTAGGGAAATTAAATGGCTTTTCCAAGGTACTCAACCAGGAACTGGTAGAGCCAAGAATCAAACCCAGGCAGCCTGATGCCAGAGCCTCACTCCTAATTGTCAGAGACAAAGAGAGAAAAGAGAGGCCAACTGAGACCACCAAGGAAGCAAGGAAGCTGCCCACACACTCACTGAGTTGCAAAACTGTTCTATTTTCCCAGCGCCCTGCCAGACTGCATGCTGGGCATGCTCCCTGCCCTGCCCTCTAGGGGAGGCCTGGCTCTGCACACAAAGGAAACGCAGATGGGGCGGTGCAATAGCTCAGGAGTACGAGGGCCCTGGACCTGAGCCCTGGAGAGGGCTCCAGCCAGCTGCGGGACTCAGAAGGCAGTCTGGGAACTGGCACGCAGTAGGCTTTTGCACGCAGACGTTTGCCGAATGAATGCCAGACCAGATTTGTGACTCAGTTTCCTCTTTGGTCCACACCACCAACTCCATTTGGAGTCCATTCACTGCCTTGTTTGGGGCCACAGCCTCTGGAGAGGCCCATGAGCTCTGCATAAGTAAAGGTCTGTGTGTGACTGCCCTGCGCAGGGCGCGGGCAGCATCTGCTGAGAGAGAACAAACCTCAGAATTGGCAGCAGCAGGGAAGGTGGGTGGGGGACCCATAGGTTTTATTACGAAATTATCTTTTTGATGTCTCCAAGAGGATGGAAATCATTCTGAATGCAAACTGCTCATTGAGTTCTGCAGCTGTGAAAATAGGAACTCCTTCAAGTGCTCAGGGCCTCGAAGAAATCCAGGTGGAGCTGATCAAAATCAGACAGGGAAGTGAAGAGATTAATTTCCTGGCCCCTCCCCTCCGCAGCCACGTCAGGCTCCAGGCAGAGTGAGGTCTGACTCAGAATTCCCAACAGTGCTGCTGTCAGCAGATCCACGTGGGCCCTCCTAGGCTTTTGCCTTCGTGCTCGCAAGGGAGAGAGGATGGAATTGCCGGGTACCCTTGGAGCTGAGGCAAGACCTCCAGCCCATGATCTGCCACCTCAGCCATTAGGTAATGTCCCTTAGATGGGGACTTGCAAACTTGGCCGCCTGCAGAGCCCGGCAGGTTCTGTAAGGGGGCAAAGCAAGCCAGCATCTCATGCCAAGTGGGGACTACCAGCCTCACTCTTGGGGGTCACAGGGGAACAGTGGGGCCTAAGTGACATGAACAAAGTGTGCCCCACCTCAGGAGGTGGCAACTATTTATCTCCAATGGATCATTACCAGGAAATCTTCCAATTTTTCAAGAAAAGCCAGAAGTCTAGGTTTTATGTGAAATCTTCTGACTTAAAAAAAAAAACCAAGCCCAAAACTGTTGACTACTAGTTAAATTGAAAGCAGCAGGGTGATGAGGGGAAGGGGCTAACGTGCGCTGACAGAAGATGGTCTGACTTGAGGCGGTGGGCACACCGTGCAAGGCACAGATCTAGTGAAATGGAACATGCACTGGAAACCTGTGTGATCCTATTAACCAGTATCACCCAGATACAGTTAATTAAAAACACCAAAAGCAATATGTAGGCCAAGCCATTAGCAATCTCTGCCTTAGAGCTCTGACCCCCAGTTTCCTAAAACACCAAAGACAAGAAAGGACCCCCTGGCCCAGGGGCCCCAGCGCTCAGTCCGTGCGTGGACTGTGGCTCTGAGGCAGTTGACAGCAGCAGGAATCTCTTCACAGAGGGAGAGCAGGAGCACATGGGACCATCACAGGTCTGCCTGCCCCGAGCACGGACCAGGCGGTGCCACCAGGTGCAGAAATAGCGGGGCGCAGTGTCCCAGGCACCACAACGGCCGGTGGAGAGACTCCAGCTCTCGTCCAGGCTGTGGGGCCTTGGTCAGATCTCTTAACTTCTCTGGGCCTCAGTTTCCTTATCTGACCCAATCAAAGTTTACTGTCATGGAACAGGCTGAAAGCAGGGAAGGAACCATTCTCCACCTTACTTCCCAGGGGAGGCAACAGCAAGCAGGAGAGCTATTGGGGTCGTGTTATGTGTGCTATGTCTAGAGACCAGCTCTACTCAAGTGGCTACCAGGCCTTTCAAGCGTAATCGGCCAAAACAGAACCTTCCCTGAACGTGCTCTTCTCCCAGTCTTCCCAGTGTCAGTGAGTTTTACCACCTGGGTGTTCAGTCCTTAGGAGCCAGCGAGACTCCTCTCGTGTCCTCATACCCCCCCTCCCACAATCCACCTATCCTATTGGCTTCCCCTCCAAAATACAGAAGAAATCTGTATCACCTCCAAACCCGCCACTTCCGCCCTAGCCGAAGCCCCTGCTGCTCTTATCCAGCTGCTGCAAGGCCCTACCTGGTGTTCCCGCCTCTTCCCTTGACCTTGTGGCGACCAGAAGGGGACGTAAAACAAATCACCTCACCCCATATCCCCAGCCCTGCTTATAACCCTCCTAGGACATCTCATCACACTTGGAATAAGTCCTTAAACCTGACTGTGGCCTGATAGGTTCAAAATCACGTGGCCCCAGCTACCCTCTGACCCCTAGCTCCCTGGGCTCCAGCCATGCCAGTCTGTTTGTGACTGTTAGAGCAAATCAGGTTCCCACCTGGGGTTGTTTCCGTTGCTCACAACATCCCTTTACCCTGACGTGAGCGGGCTGGCCCCTTTTCATCACTTGGGTCTCAGCGCACAAATTCCCTCTTCATAGAGACCCTCCCTGAGCATCCAATGTCATTATCGCATTGTCTGCTTTCTGTTCTTCCTGGTACTTATCACTCTCTGAACTCCTTATTCGTCAGGATGTTTACTTGTTATGTGTCTCTCCCACCAGAACAAAAGCCCCATAAGATCTGGAAACTTATCTGTCTTGTTCACTGCTAGATCCAGGACATGGCTTGGAGTGAGCATTTAATAAATAATAGTTGAGCGAATGAATGAAGAACACCCAGAGAGTCAGTGGCAAAGCTAGACTTTAACCCCGGATCTGTGACTCCCCTTAGTTCTGTCTTCTTCCCTCTGTTTCATGAAGGACCAAGGGACCCCAGGTTCAATCCAAAGTGCTCATTCTAAGAGTCACCCTACCTCTTCTCGAGAGCCATTCACGCACGGTTTCAGTAACATCAAAAGACAGCCACTCGGCAGTGCCCCGTGTGGGTAGATTCTTGCCGCCAATATAGCGCTGTTTGGCGATGTGCTCATCTGGCCGGAGTATCTACAGGGCAGAGAAAGGAGTAAGTACCCGCAAGCTATGTCACAGCGCCAGAGGGCAGGTGAGGAGAGCATGAGGAAGCCAAGAGCTTCTGAATGCTTCTTCGAGCACTTGAGTTAACTCTTAGTCTTAATCTTAATGACATACAGGCACAAAGCCTAGAAAGGCAGGATTCACACCCAGGCCTGCCAAACTCTGTGCCGAGTTGAGGCCCCATATGGCAAAGGAGCTGGACTTTTCAGCTGGTCTCTGTTCAGGGATGGGGCTCACCTGGAAGAGCTCGATCCTCTGCTCATTGCGCTTGGAGCTAGGGTTGGGCACCCGCAAGACCCGGAATTCTGCTCGGAATAGGTTGGTGCCATTTTTCTCCACGGAGGACACGTTGAAGCGGAAAACCTTGGAGGTGATTCCTTTGGGGCAGACAGCCAGCTCATCTAGGAAACAAGGCGGGGGGTGGGGGGGCACAGCGTGAGCAAGACCCACGGGAGCAGTGAGATGCCAGCGGACACTCACCAAGGGGCCAAGGTCCCACCTGTGACCTTTCCAGAGGCTTGACCCCTCAGACCTAAAAGTGGAGATAGGAAGAAGATTCTTGGTGGCCTGGGAATTATACACAGGCCTGAGAGAGGAGCAGAGAGACCGTGGAGCCCCAGGGCGTGGCACAAAGACCGGCCACTCAACTATGATTCGTTCACTATGATCAGCCATGATCTTCCTGCTGCCTCCTCACCAGCCCCGACGGGCTCTCCAGGCCGGCTTCTCCCATTCTTTTAGAAAAGACAGATTCTCAAAAGATCTCAGCCGTTCGTTCCCCCCGGGTGGTTTAATCACCTCACAGCTAGCGGGTTCCTTCATTCATTCGACTGCTCATTCAGACAGTCATTCACGAATTTGCTGAGCAAATAGTATGTGCAAGGACAGTGCTAACACCAAATGCAAATGAAGAGACACGGCCCCTGCCTTCGGGGAGACTGACATACAGAGCAGGTTATTAATACATGGGCCCAAATAACAGGACCAGAGAGAAAGTGTTGAGGGCTTTTGAAGAAGTCCAGGAGCTCCTGCAAAGAGATCGGACATGGAAGAAAGCAGAGAGCACTTCATGGAAGAGGAGGTATTTGAGCTGGGTCCAGTTGGAGGGAAGGGTTCGAGGACAGAGAGTAAAGAAATGTCACATGGAAGGACTGCTGGAAAGAAAGGCAGGGTGGGGAGGAAATGCAAGGTGAGGAAGAGTGCCCCCAAGCGGCCAGGCTGGAACAGAGGAGATGAGGTGAAGATAGCAGCTTGGGGGCCACCCGCAGGGAGGCGGAAATGTCAGACAGAGGGGTCAGGTTTCATCCCATTGACAGTAAGGAGCCCTGGAAAGGGTCAGAGCAGTTCAGTGACATGATCCACATTATGTCACAGCCCTAACCAGGCTGTGCTGGTCTGATGAAGAGCCTGCATCTCAAGCCTGGCAGGCCCACAGGCGTTTAGATGTCCCTTCAGCCTGAGCTGGCCCCTCACCATGGCTCCTTTCTCTCTAACGGTTTCTTTCCTCGAGAGCAGGTCTCCATCACCCCACTGGCCCCTTCATCCTGTTCTTTCCTACCAGAGAGGCAGATGAAGGAAAGATCTTGTCTTTTCTCCTGCGCACTTTACAACCTCAATCAAGATCTGAGCAGCATTAACACCCAGAGGACAACTTTCTACACGAATGGTAACAATAGACAGAACTTGGACCCAGATTCCACACATAATGGCCAGGGCTGGAATGAGCTCATAATCACCCGAGGGGCGGCTTCGGAAGTCACGGACGAGGCGGGAAGGGGATCAGAGGCCCGGAGATGAGCAAACGCGCTACTGATCTTCAGGAAAGGATGAGTGAGCGTTTCTGGAAATTGCCATCTGGGGGACCTGACACTGGCTCTTCCAGAATTAATGGAACAGATGTTAGGCAAACCAATGTGTGAATGCCTGCTAATGAAGCCCTGATTAATAACTGGCTTTGAAAGAACAAAGACTGCCAACTCTCCCCTGAACCAATTCAGACAGAGCAGGAAAGGAATCACGATGGCGATTCGGTGTGCGAGCGTGAGGGTCTGTAGCCCTCTAGACGTGGAGGAGCCACTCGGACTGAAAACCCTCTCAAGCACTGACATACTTGGTTCTCGAAGGAGCTGTCATCAACATGGCTGCAGCGATAACGGCACCTCCAGTAACTGCTGAAAAAGGGAGGGAGGGTATCAGTGCAACGTGCGTGTTGCTCTGGAAAGGGAGAGGCGCGAAGAAAAGGGCATGTGCCAGGGAGGAGGGTCAAGGCCACGGGCAGCCAGGAGGGAGATGGGGGGAGCAGTGAGCTAAGAGAGTCTTCAAGACATCCTGGTGACCGTCCCTCCTTGGTTTCTTCCAGCCCATCAGTCAGATATCTGTTCCTGAATTTCAAGGGAACAGATATCTGAGTGGGAATTTCAAGGAGATTTCAAGAAGGAGGTGAGAAGGGTCGGGTCTTTTTTTTTTTTTTTTAATCACTGGGACCTACAGATTTCTAACAGCTAGTAGGGATGTTAGGGGTCATCTAGTGCAACCCCCTTCAGATGAAGAAACTGATGTCCTGAGGGGTCTCGGCCAGGGCCACCCATGGACCAATTGACCCTAGTTATGCAAAGCTCAGACATAGTCGTTACTGGTACAAAAAGAACATCCTAGGAGAGAAAAGAGAATGTGATCATCGTCTTGGCAATTAAATGCACTGAATAATAATGATGTTGTAAATGATTTGTGGAATATGTCAGAGTGTAAATAAGTAACCAAAATCTAATAACACACCCTTATGTTTCATAAGAACTTTTATTAACTCACTTGACCCTCTAACAATCCTTCAGGAGAATAAGTAAAATTTACCATTTTACAAATGACCAAAGTGAGTGTCAGGAAATGACTTTCACAAGGTCACTCAGCTAGTAGCTGGCAGGTGTGGGATTTGAACCCAGATCTTCTGAGGTCCTTTATTGAAGCAGAGACTCTGCAGGTTGGAGATGACCCGAGAGATCGTCTAGTGGAGGAATGGTTTCACCACCAAAATGGGGCAGGATTCCATGAAGTGGACCCATGAATACCAACCTATGCCTCCGACAAGCACCCATTCCCAGTTAGGTTCGTAGCCAAGCCCTGCTTCTGCAGAACACTAGTATTATTGAGAGCAGGACTAGAGGGTTGACCTTTGCAAATTAAATTATGACCAACTTTTTCCATTACACACAAAATATATAGATTGATGGCTGCCATTTTCTCTTTTTTTGCTATAGGGAGAGAAAAACAAGCAAAAAACGATTTATGTAGAATATTCATGGAAAAACCTGGAAACAGCTGACCATGTTTAGACTGTGCCATTTCAAATGTTTTCAGACACCTGGGCTCATAGACGTGCCTTTGCTCGTACACATCATTTCTGCTAGGAAAATTCCCACCGGTCCCAGTGGCGGGACCGCATGTGTCAGGGTGGCTGCGCTTCTTCACCCGGCCTGTGCTGCATAATCACCTGGAGAGGTTTACAAACAGATGCGGCCTGGACCCACTCGCTCCCCAGGGCAGATTCTCCCTGCCTCCCTGCATTGGCCCGTGGGTGGACCCAGAGCTTGCTTGCTTTTTTTTTTTTTTTTTTTTTTTTTAAGATTTCCAGATGATTCTAATATGCAGCCAAGGTTGAGAACGACAGTTTATAGTGCTCGGTAAAGGGTGCCATGGCTTCCAGATGTTCTGGGAGTTTGAGAAACCACAGCTTTAATGGTTTAACCTTTAAATGGATTACCCTTTAAATGCATTAGACATGTTGTTTGGCCGAGGCATCATTTTTTAAAATTTTGAATTAGAAGACCATAAACATTTTACACCAGTGTTAAAAGTTGAGAAAGTTCATGGAAAGATCCAGACTTTCTGCTGATCCAGGAAATGGTGCAATCTAGTCAAACGGGACCCATCGTCCTAACTGCAGAAATCAGCAGGAGCGGGTGCCCCCTTTTTAACGGGGCGTGTGTCCTCCAGGTCCCCCCACCAGCCTTCCCTACACGCCCTATTCTCTCCGTGACCTGCGGCCAAGTGTCCTGAGCAGCCTGCCAAGGCCCTGCACTGTGGCTGTTCTTCAGGGTCATTTGCATCAGCTACCCGGCCTCTGCAGGCACTCATATCTGCAGCCCCTCTAAGGAAAGGTTTGGCCCTAGCTCACTGAGTCTTTAGCTTCAGTGAGTTTAAAAAGCAACAGGCAGCTTGCTGAAAAGACAGATTCCCCAGGTCTCAATGCCCAGAGATTCTGAGGGCGGGCTGGGGCCCGGGAATCCAGTGTCCACATTTCCCTGGCCTCCGGAACACTTGGACAAACACTGGCTGGGGGGTGGTGGGGCGGGGGGGGCACTGGCTCCAGAACCAATGAGTTTTCTCCGTATGTGTTTTAATTTTCAGAATGAACAAAATCTAAATGTAGCAGCCAGAAAAAAAAGAAAGGCTAAAATATCCAGTTTTCTCAGGAACTCTGGGTTTGCTAGTTGTCTTAGCACCGCCCTCTGATGAAAGTAACAGTCTCCTGCCAGACACAGGTAATTATAGCCAGAAGATAAAACGACACCACCCTGGTGATATCTTGATAGTAAGGATGACAGGGGAAGTGAAAAAGCTGTGTCTTCTCTCCCACATGGGTCACAGAAAGCCTCAGCCTGCTTCCCACAGCAAAATCCAGGAGAGTCATAAAAGGGATTACAGTCTTGCCTTCACTCCCCTGAAGAGACTCTGCTGAATCATCCCAGATGTAACCATAAAATTGTTTCAGCTCAAAAGGGCTTTAGAGATGATCTCTGACTTCACAGATGAGGAAACTGAGGCCCAGGGAGATGGCCTGCCCAATTTTGTCTGGTGTACTTGCATAGTCTACTTGAGATTTTTTTGTTAGATTAGAAAAACAAACAAACAAACAAACAAGCCAAAAAGAAACCCTTTTGCTGAATGTGGGAGAACATTTTGTGGCTGTGTCAAGCTCCGGCCATAAAAATAGGCTGAGCTAAGAAAGAAGGCACCCAGTTATTGCTCTACAATCTGCCCCCAGGGGTTGCTAAGGGGACAGCTCCCAACCCCTCCTGAGTGGTCCAACACCTTGTAAATTCTATCGGAGAGTAAAGGTTAAAGGTAGAACTCAGGATGTGTATTCTGCACATTTGCTCGAGTGATCACTCCGCAGGCAGGAGGACTAAGAGTCCCTGCTTTTTGGGGGCAAATCACTTAACTGATGCATGTCAGTTCCTTCGTCCATTAAACAGGGAAATCAGGGTACCCGTGTGACAGGGCACAGCGAGAGGGTGGCCCAGCCCTCCCTACGCTCGCCTTGGGCCTCCCTGCAGCACCCCTGGGAACGGATTCCTTCCTGCACTCTGCTCTCCAGGCGCTCCTGCCACCTGCCCCAGCTCCCGCTGTCACTTCCCTCCCAGTGCCTGTTCCCTGGGTACGGGAGGGGGCTGGGAGTGACAAAATGTGGGAGAGAATGTCCTCTCAGCCCCTCTCAGCAGAAGCTCTGGCCCTGAGAGGCTGTTGGAGTCCCGCCCCAGAGCCAGCACCCTGCCAGCCTTCACACGTTCAGGACAGGCTTCCCTCACCCCAAGCCTCTGATGAGGGCTCTCTGCTCCTGCCTGGCATCTGTTGGGTGTTTCCATCTGCCCACTGCCTTCTTTATAAGTAGCGTGCCTTGTGCGGCTGCCTCTGCAGGCCTGGCTCAGCACCTGACCAGCTGCAGGGCGGGCCCAGGCCATGTCTGCTCAGCCTCTGTGTCACCTCCAACAGCTGCAGAGAGTCTGGGCCTGCTTCCTGTTTGCACCTGCAAGCCTCCTTGGCATTGCCAGTGTCCTACTGGGCCCTGCCCCCTCACCAGGACGGCACCATGCTCAGCAGGTTTGCTCCCTGCCTGACCACAGCTCCCTGGCCCCAGGGACAACCCACTGCCTGCTAGTTTCATGGTCCTGGAGCTGCAGCCTGGAGCTGATCAGCCATGCCCTGGCTTCCCCAAGGCTGTCCACTCTTTGTGTCCCAGGTCTGCACAAGATGGAGGTCCCCCGGCACCTGTGTGCCCTGGCATCTCTCTGGCTCATTCACTCCCAGCTGGGGATTCCAGGCTGGCTGGGCCCTGGTGACTCACACACAATCGCTCCTCCCTGGGACTCCTGGGACTCCGCCTCCTGACCTGGATCATTAAGGTCCCAGTCCTTCCCTCTTGCCCTGGGCTCTCCTCAGACCTCTGCTGCTGGCCTTAGCTTTCCACTCTCCTAAAAGTCTATGGCCTCTACCTCCTCCCTTCATGGGTGCCCAGAGGGTTGGAGGTGTAGCCGTCCAGCTGCTGGTGCATTCAGGAACGGTGGACCCCTGACAGGCCCTGAGTCAGTCCGCCCTAGAGGGCCCTGGGCAGGGAGCACTAGTTCTGCCTTGTCCTCCAGCCTGGCCCCACACAGTAGCCACATCCTAAGGCAGGGCGTTCCCAGCAGCCACAGGACACGAGAGTGGGAACTCCTCCCCAGGAATCGCAGGCTCCCGGGCCTGGTGTGGGCCAGCCCCCACTGGGGCCTTTCGCACGCACCTTTGGCCAGAGCGGTCCACCCATCAGCCACCTACTCCTTCTCTCTAGCCAGGTTCCCTTCCACCCCTGCAGCTCTCTCCTGCTGACCACCCTCACCCTGTCTGTTCCATCCTGCCGCCCAGCTCCCAGTCCAGAACGGCCCCCCTCCCAGGTGAGCCTGGTTCGAGGGAGTGGGGTGTTGAGGACACCTGCTGGTAGGAAAAGCAAACAGAGCTGCGCCCAGAGTCCCTGGCTCACATTCCTCCTTCCTGGGCTGTCAGTTTCTCAACATCTGCCAAATCTCTCTCTCTCATGTTGAAGTTTTTAAAATCCCTTTTCAGTAAACACACATGACTTCCACACGTGTACAAACACACAGACGTCTCGCTCAGAAGCCTCCCAGCTCCTCGGCACAGACAGAGCCTCCTGGGAGGACATACCCCCAGACGCACGTCCCTTCTGCACCCACAGCCACACCTCCCACCCACTCTTCCCGTGACACGCAGACACAAAAGGGCCGCCAGCACACAACTGCACATTGATGAGAGCCACGACCCTGCCTTCCCTGCGTCCACAGGCCTGGAAGACACCCATTTGAAGAACACGAATCTGTCTCCTGTACAAATCCAGACTACACATTGCCCTAACGCACGTGTACTTGTGAAGAGAGGTGTGTACCCCTCCCCCATGCCCACAGCTCATGTGGGTCACGTGTGTGGCAGAGAGGGAAGGACCCAGAGGGCAAGAAGATGCCTCTTGCCTGGGATTCAAAAGCCTGACATATATTAATTTGGGGCAGGTACCCTTCTTCCCAAGAACTGGAAAAGTGGAACCAGAGACGTGCCACTGTGAGCTGTGAAAAGGAGGGAGGAGACGGAGGTCCCAGATTCGTGACACTGTAGGGCTTGAGAGAGAGCTGGCCCTGCCCCTTTATGGCACCTATATGCCTACAGTCGCCTATCGGCTTGCGTGTACGAGAGCACGCATGTCAGAGGGACAACGACACACAATTCTGATTTAAAATTGGTCAAGGACATGATGCGAATTGAGCAAGCCGCTCAGTCCAGGGCTCCTGGCTGCCCAGAAGTGTCCTGGTCTGACCAGAATGGCTCTGTCTCCCTCCCCACCCATGTGCCCAGTCCCAATGCCCTGGGTGAACCCAGGGCGCCCTGCCGTGTGGCCACCACTAGGCCCCCCTCAGTGGAACTCCCTATTCCAGGTCAGACCCTCCACAGCAGACAGGCCAGTGAGAGTTTGGACTTACTGTGTTCCGCCAGCCCCTGGATCATGTCGAATTTATGGATTTCTTTGGCATAGTACTCCCACTCGGTGTTTTCCTGAGTGCAGCCGTCCTCTCTCTCCTCCAGCAGCTCCCGGGTGCTGTTGTAAAGGGCCAGGATCTGGTAGGGCACATGGGTCATCACCGATGGCTCAGGGGGACTAGTGAGCCTGAGTTTGCTCAAGATCTGTCCCCTAATGGCTTCCACCCTCTTCTTCTTGATGTGGCTGAAGTCCAAGGTGGTGCAAGTGGACAGAGAGACGCTGACGGTGGCAAAGTTCAGCAGGACCAGGACCACCAGAGCCCTTTGCAAGTGCATCTTCATGTGCGAGCACGGGGGAGAGGCCAGGGGGGCTGTGAGGCCTGGCGAGGGGGAGACCCCAGCAGACGTGCAGAAGGAGGGAGGAAAACCAGGCGGCCTCCCTAGATCCCGAAGACTGAGGCTTGGCAAGAAGGTGCATGAACTCACTGCACTGCGAGAGCTTCAGGACTTCCAGGAAGCGCTGGCAGCCCTGAGTGCGAAGAAGCCGACTGTGTGCCTTGCAGCTCTGGGTTTCTTCTCCATGTGTCTCAACAGGTTCTGCTGGGCTCTGGCTCCCAGCAGGCCAGGTGGAGGGCAGGCAGAGGGCTGGGAGGGGTGGCAAGGCAGCTGGGAGTAAGAAGGGAGCTGGAGTTTTTCCTTAGGTAAAAATAAATAGAGCAGATATCTGATATTGCCAGAGGCCACTCGCCGATGGGGAGAAAGTGGGTTTTTTAAAGAAGGAGCAGAAGGACCATGGCTTGGGTCCCAAAATCAGAATCCTTGCCTTGCCCTGAAGGAGAATAAGCAAAGAGAATGGAAAAGAAAAGGGAAAAAAATGTTTAAAAAAAAAATTCAGATCACCAGTGAGTAGGTGGGGAGAGGCAGGGCTGGGCCGCTGACGACCCAGCTAAAGGTGAGGGCAGCGGAGGACACACTTGTCTCTCAGGCACACCATTCATGCTTTCTCTTTGGTTTACACTTCCTCGGGGCCTTTCTAAATGACTTTGTTCACGCTGCCTCTTGTCTTCCTTGGCTGGGATGTGGGGTTATGTGCGACTGGAAGGCAAGGAGGACAGGCCCCTGTAGAGCAGCCCCAATAATCCACTTGGACGCCCGGGGTCACCAGCACCTCAGCTTGTCTTCTCCCTCGGCCATTGCTTCTGTTCCCTGCTTCTCTTTTAAAAAATAAAAAAGGAGAAGAAAAATAAAATAGAAGCCAGCTCACTGCACGCCTGCTCCGGAAAGCTGTTTTTCCTTCTTTCGCATGCTTCTTCCCCTATCTCTCGCCTCCCTTGCTCATTCCCTCGGACTTGGCTTTCGTCTTCCCTCCCTTTCTCTCCCTCCTGCTTCTCTCTCCCTCTCCCTCTCTCTCACACACACACATGCACACACACTGCTTTCTCTATTTCTCTCTGCTGAAATTTTATACCTCCCTCCGATGACGTCTCTGGTCCGGGGTGGGGGAGGGAGGGACCAGCGCACGCAGCCTCTTTTGCTGCACGGTTTTAATGTGTTAACCAGGCGCAGGAAAAGCCGAGCCCGTTTGAAAAATACTTTGCGAGTCCTCTCTTTCGACGTGGTAACTGAACTTTTTTTCTCCTCTTGGAGTCACTCCTGCTACACGTTGACTGTTTTTCTGGAAAGTTACTCCGGTGAATCCCCTCCCTCCTCTCCCGCAACTCCTTCTCCCTCTCCAGCTGTCAGTCCGTCCTCTGCTGGGCTGGTCTTGCGCTGCCTCCTCGGCCGCCCCCTCCCGGGCCAGGCCGGGCCCTAGGCAGGGTTGGGAGCGCGCGGGGCCTGGGCAGCAGCGGCCGTGCCGCCCTCGCTGGAGGGTGGCGCTCGGGGTTGGAGCGGGCTCGGAGTAGCTGGGTCCAGCTCCGCGGCCATCCTGGCCCGGATTCTTCATTGACAAGCTTGGAGTTGGGCAGCTTGCTGAAGCTTGGAGATGCTCCAGGGGTGCTGAAAATGGCGTTTTCCGGCAGATCGAGGGTGCCCTCTGGCGAGGCGAGACCGCCAGTGACAGAGGCTCAGCGAGTCGGAGCCAGGAAGGTTGGAAAGGCTGCGGGCTGGGGCAGGGCTCTTGGGGAGAAAGAGCTTCCAGAGGGGCAGAAGAACACAAGCCCTCGGCCCTCGGGGAATACCTCCCCTCTCGGCCCCACGCGCGTACAAGTGCACCTCTCCCTCCCCGAGCCCTGCTCTGCAGCGGCTCTCGCAGAAACGTCCTCCAGATGTTCGCAGCCTCCCGCCCCACCGGGGGTTCCGCGGGGCACAGTGCCAGCGAGCACGAAGTCTGCAGCTGGCAGGAGCCCATTTCCCAGATGGGTGATGGGAAGTTTTCTCTCCGTTTTCCTTCCTCTTCTCAGCCTAAGCTCCTAGGTGCTTTCCCAGGAGAGGATCCACACAGGACTGGCCTCTGTAACATGGAATCACTTTCCTGGTAGTCAGTGTTGCTCCCTGCCACCCACCCTGCCTCACCCCAGCTTCCTGGACATATCCAGCCAGGACTGGCTTCTGCTCCTGGCTTCCAGGCTACTAACTGAAGGTGTTCACTGGATCCCAGGAACAGCGGTGGATCGGTTTACAGTTGGGGAAACTGAGGCACGGAGCAATTTAAAAGGCCACACCGCCGATGGAGGGTAGAGGCAATGTTTAACACAGGTTCTCTGGTTTGGGTAGGCATTGTTGTCATTTGCATAACAAATGAGGAAACCTAGGTGTAGAAATAGCTTGCCTGGGGTTCCCTAGCCAGGATGAGTCAACACTGATATTTGCACTGAGTGTGTTGTGAGTCTATTACGCTGTACTGCCTTTGAAATTCACCCAGCCTTTGAAAAAATAATTTTTTTTGATGTTTACTACATACCAGACACTGTTCTAGGCTCTGTGCCTACAGCAGTGGACACAACAAACTAACAACACCCTTGCTCTCATGGAGCTTACATTCTAGAGCTGGAGGTGGAGTAGTAAAAAAGGTAATAAACTAAATAGATATGTAAATTATGTAGTGTGATAAAAGGTAAGTGCCATGGTAGAAAATAAAACAGGGAAGGAGAATAGGGAGTGCCTAGTTGGAGTGATGTTAGAATGTAAAATAGATGCTGCAATTTTAAATCAGAGAAGGCCTTCCTGAGGCCTTTAAGCAAACACTTGCAAAATAGGCAGGAAAATGATTAAAGTCATATTCTTCTGGACCCCACCTCTACTAAATCGGTCTCTGGGGATGGGGTCCTTTGTATGTTTTCTAAACAAACCTCGCAGGTGAGTCAGGTGCCCAGCAAGGTTTGGAAACCATTACGCTAGGGCTTCTTTCTGCCTGCGGTGAGCTGCAGCCCACCTTTGCTTTCAGGAAGTTGGGGAGGAAGTGGGAGTGAAGGTTTGGAAACTGGTTATAAGGTGGTCGTGTGGCTATGAACCCCCGAGAAATGAATAAAAAATCCTAAGATTAATTCCTTCTTCCTCTTCTTGGGCCAAGGAAGAAAAAGGAACAAGGGATTCATGGGAACCTGCGTTTCATGTCTTGGATTTTTGGCAATAAATGTTTCTTTGGATTAAAATCTAAGAGGGTATTCTCACTGAGAATCGGAGTTAGTAAGTAAAAGAGATTAGGGGTAATATTCAAGAGTAAGTACAAGGGAGGAAACCGAGGTCCGGAGAGGCTCTGCCTGGCTACACAGCTGATTAGCAGCAGAGCTAGGATGGGACTTCAACTCTCCTGGCAAGCCCGCAACCCCGTCACTGTCACAGTGCATCCCAGTAAATGTGTGGATGATGAATGATTAAACTGAGTCATTTACTGGGCATTTAAGAAATGCTTGCAATCTAGTTTTAGAGCTGCTATTCACACTTCCAGGTCCTTGCTTTTAAGCAGTGGTCGTCTAGGCCTTACCCCGAGGGTGATATTGGAAACATTGCTCACTCTGAGGACCATGCACGCATCATCTGGGAGTTCCCAGATGACCAGGGACAGAGCTCCAAGGACAGAGCCAGTGGTATTGACTTGGGGATCTTATATGGAGAGTCAATGAAAACTCAACTTGCTTGCCCCATTACCCTGAGAGTTCAGAAGAGGCCTCCCCAAGATGTGCCACTTTGTCATGTGAATTATTCTGAGCTAAAGACAATGGAGACCCTTTAGACAGGGGGCAAGGGAGGGAGAAAGAGAGGGAGAGAAGCCTTGGTGTGTGTTGCCTTTTGCACACCCTGACCTGGGGACCCGGCCTGCAGCCCAAGCATGTGCCCTGACTGGGAATCGAACTGGTGACTCTTTGGTTCACAGGCTGGCACTTAATCCACACCAGCCAGGGCTCATGGGAAACTTTTATTTCTCCCTTAAAGAATTTAAATTAGAGGCCTTACCCATAATAAGAATTATCACCAGAAATAATTTTTTATATCTATGTCTCTGTCTAAAGGGCAGGGCAAGCCTCTAATTACTGAACATCTGCTTTCTATTCCTGCAAATGATGTCTGTCCCCTCTGAAGTCCCAAGGTGCCTTACTTCATCCTTGAGTCAGAATGTCACATGTACCTTATTTTCCTTTTTTGTCTCTGAACTTCTCATGTATGTGGGGTCTCTGACTCTCTCATGTATGTGGGGTTCTCATAATTAAATTTGGTTATTTTCTCTCATTAAATCTGTCTCATGTCAATTTGATTGTTAGACCAGCTGAAGGAACCTAGAATGGTAGAGGAAAACTTCTTTCTCCCCTACACTGAGTATTTGGGGGATCTCTTCCTCTACTGGCATAGGAGAATGGCTGGTACCCCCTTATGTGTGCTGAAGAAAAATACTCCAGGAAGATATGGTGTTAGAAAGGCACCTGGCTCTGGCTGCTTAATGATTTTCCTCAAGCCATCGCTTTACACCTGTGTCCTTGTCGAATCGCTGAATATTGCTGCTGCTTACTTTAGAGGCTGTTGGGGGAATTATTTGACTTTTGACAGTTATTACTACTCAGGTATTTGATGTGTTGGTTCAGCCTCTCTGTAAATTTTTTGAAGGTGGAGATTATATACATTGCATTTTCCATTATAAACCATTAACACCTGATCCTAGGTAGCCTGTCTTCTCATCTGTCCAATGGAAACAATGCAGCTTATCTTGCTTCCCACACAAGGTTGTTATGCCCTTCGCATGAACTAACAATGGTGAAGGTCCTCTGTGCATTGCAAATACAATGGGAGCCATCAGAATAATTACTACTATTAGTAGTGGTGCTTTGCATTTAATAACTTATGCACTTAAAAAAGGATAAATGTTTTTTCACTGTCCCACAGCAGCCTTAGCGAGATGTAATGCCCGGGGGTTTCTTCCGGAAGTCAAGTGAGGCAGGTTTACGAAATATTTACTTGGAGGATGGCACAGAGAACTCAGAAATCGTGCCGCGACCCTTTAAATACTAGGACGGAAGGGCGGGGCCATCGTCAGGGACGCCACGGGGCAGCTAGGTTTCCAGGAAGTGACGTCAGGAGGCTGCGGTGATGGAGGATTTGCTGGACCTAGGCGAGGAGCTGCGCCGTGGCCCGGCCATCTCCGTGAGGACCGACGCGGGGCCGGGTTGGGGCCGGAATTTGGAGGGTGGGGAGGAGCGATTCCGCCGGCCCAGGCTTCCCCGCGAGGCTTCAGTGCGGCTGTCCTTAGCGGCCGGAGCAGGCGGGCCCGCGTCGCTCTGCGGGGCGGTGGGAGAGGAGGCGGTGGCTTCATCTGCCCCGCCCCCGAGGCAACGTGGGGCTCAGCTCTGGGGTATGCTTCATTTAAAATATTCAAAAGGTGGAAAACTGCCTCGGCGCCCGCCGGCCACTGGGACTAGTGGGAAATTTTCTCGCTTTTCTGTGCTTTCTGGTGCCCCAAGTGCGAACTCCGGAAAGGGCAGTTCTGAGGGTGACTGGAGTGGTCCCGGCCAGGGTCCCACCTGCACCCATTCTAGAGCTTTCCGGTCAGACTTTTCAGGCTGCAAGGTCACGTAAATAACGCACTGTTTTAGGCGTGGAAGGCAGGCAGGAAGACGGGGCGGGGTGGGGGTGTGTGTGGGAGGGGCTTGTGTGCCGGTAACCACCACGGGGGGCTGGGCTTTGCCTCAGCTTTTATAGCCAAGAACATCAAGACTCAGGTTTATAACGTGGAGTGGCTGGGTGCTGGGGTGTAGAGGTCAGATGTAGTATAAAGCCATTGCGAGGGTTAAAAAAAAGTGAACCTCGGTTTCCTTATCTCTAGGATGATGTTGATAACTACTTTAAGGAGTTGCAGTGAAGATGAAATGGGTAATGCACGGAAAAGCATTTAACACCGTGCCTGGCATAGGCTGTTATTAGAAGACATTAGCTGCTGCTGTTCTGCAGCTGTGATTTACCCAAGGTTACAGAGTCAGCAGTAAGCCAAGCTAGATTCCAGACTCAAGTTCAGTGATTTTTGTTTTCTTTTGACTCCATCACAGCCCCATCAAGGCGTTTTGCCTTCAAAATTGCCAAGATGACATTTACGTAAAGGTTGAACCACGGGACAGTCTTTAGTTTACACTGTGGAATCTCTCTGTTTTTGTTTTTGTTTTGTTTTGTTTTTAAATGCCCCATAGCAAAGATGTCCTCCAAGGTACCAGATAAAAAACACGTCTCTGAGGGAGATCTGAAGGACAGGAGCAAATTGTTGTAGATGAAGCAGGTTGCTTGACTGACCAAGGAGAATATTAGGTCACCAGGCCTTTCTGGTATATGAACTTGTTTAGTACCTCAGCATATGGATGTAGTTCTTCATTCATCCTGTCAAGAAATATTTACTGAGCCCCTGCTGTGTGTCAGGCATTATCCTAGGTGCTGGCGATATAGCAGTGAATAAAACAAAGCCCCCTGCCCCCATCCCATGGAGTTTATATGTTCCAGTGGAGCAGGATGGACAATACATAGACTGTAGATTTTAAATATATAAAATCAGGTAGTGAAATTGTTTTTCTACCCATCATACCTGTGGACTTATACAGGGTCTTCAAAAAATTTAAAACTTTAATTATTAGAGAAACTTTCTCTAAACATCATTTAGAGACAAGAGAATTTTTGTTTTAGTACAACCGTTGCATTGGTATGCCACGTTCAGATGGCCTGCTGTGGTCAGTGGAAAAGGGTAACTACAAATGAAGGGGTGGAATTGTCTGCCTTGGGGAAAAAACGAGCTGCTGCCCTGGCTGGTGTGGCTCAGTGGATTGAGCACCAGCCTGTGAACCAAAGAGTCACTGGTTCGATTCCCAGTCAGTGCATATGCC
Organism: Anoura caudifer; assembly: GCA_004027475.1. Classification (NCBI taxonomy): domain Eukaryota; kingdom Metazoa; phylum Chordata; class Mammalia; order Chiroptera; family Phyllostomidae; genus Anoura; species Anoura caudifer. The sequence continues at coordinate 331,591 of PVKU01000857.1, forward strand.
TGGGTTGCAGGCCAGGTCCCCAGTGGGGGGTGCACAAGATGCAACCACACATTGATGTTTCTCTCCCTCTCTTTCTCCCTCCCTTCCCCTCTCTAAAATAAATAAATAAGATTTAAATAATGAGTTGCTTATTATGAGAGAGATTGTTTCCATCATACCTGAAACCTAAGTGGCTGATTACAATTTGAAATGAAAACACTCCATAAGGGTTTTTATGCAGCTCCCATGTAACCCCTCTCAGTTTATGGATGCAGTCAGTTCTTAGATCATCTTAAAACTGAAATTCCAGCATAGGATAGTGGAAAGAACTCAGGATTTTAAGACAAGAAGGTTTTAGTTTTTAGATTTATGTCTGCCACTTAATTGGCCTTCCTGGGCCTCAATTTCCCGCTTGTAAAATGAAAGTCCTAGTCTCTGTTATTCTGAGAATCAAATGAAGCTATATCAAATCAGGTCTAAAAGTATCCTGTTTCTTTTTTAAAGCTAATAAATGAATAGATAAGTATTTTAACACCCCTTGGTCTGCCTAAATTTTGTTTATGTGCTGGGAAGCATTTGATATATAGATCCTGCAAATGGTTCATTTGATGACTCAGCATTTGAAGTGTTCTGGTTTCTCAAGCTGATGCCTCAAAATTCTTGTAAAAGATTTCTTTTCTTGTCATAAATGGAAATCCAAATAGTGTGCATGTTAAAGCAAGTGCTATCTGTATTTCTCTGGTGGCAGTTACCATGGAAATTAGGAATTCTTTCCAAAACTCCTTTTTATTTATTTTTTATCCTCATCTGAGGACATGCTTGTTGACTTTAGAGAGAGGAGAAGAGATGGGGGGAGAGAGAGAGAGAGAAATATCAATTGGTTGCTTCTTACAACCTAGGTATGTGCCTTGACTGGGAATCGAACCTGCAACCTTTTGGTTTATAGGACAATGTTCCAACCAACTGAGCCACACTGGCCAGGGCATCCCCAAAACTCCTTTTGGATAACTCTTTCCATGTCAAATTGCAGCTTTGAAATGAGATCTTCCTAAAATCCTGCATAGGAACATGGGAGCCTTTACCACATTCTTCTTTGAACTGTGGCATGAGGTCACTACCCATTCTAAAGGAATTTCTAGCTTTGTTGCTTTGGGTAGAAATGATCTATGGCAGTTAAACCAAAACCTTATGATCATTAACCCATGAATTTCCTAGTCTTCTACCAAATATTGGGTTGGCCAAAAAGTTAGTTTAGTTTTTTCTGTATGATGGCTCTAGTAGTTCTTAGTTATCTTTTTTTTAAAGATTTTATTTATTCATTTAGAGAGAGTGGAAGGGAGGGAGAAAGAGAGGGCAAGAAACATCAATGTATGGTTGCCTCTCACATGGCCCCCTCACTGGGGACCTGGCCTGCAACCCAGGCATGTGCCCTGACTGGGAATTGAACTGGCGACCCTTAGGTTTACAGCCCGACCTCAATCCACTGAGCGACACCAGCCAGGGCATTCTTAGTTACCTTTAACTTCATTTGAAATAATTTTGTTACATTGTATCATGACAGCTGTCATATCAGTGTGCAATTAGAAAAAACTTACCAAAATTGGCAAATTTTTGTACAGCCATTTTAATATTGAAGATGGAAGAAGATACACAACATTTTCAGTGTACTATGCTTTATTATTTCAAGAAGGGTAAAAATGCAACTGAAACACAAGAAAAGATTTGTGCAGGGCATGGAGAAGGTGCTCTGACTGCTTGACCGTGTCAGAAGTGGGGGTTTGCCAAGTTTCCTGGTACTGTTGACATTTTGGGCCAAATAATTCTTTGCTGTGGGGCCTTCTTATACATTGGAAGATGTTTAGCAGCAACCCTGGTCTCTACCCAGTAGAAGCCAAAAGCGGGAGATACTCAAAACATCCAAATCAATAGTTATTAGTGAAAATGAAAAATGTCTTATATGGAGAAAACTAACCAGACTTTTTGGCTTACCCAATAGAACTGACCTCAGTTGCTTTCAGGTTTTGGAGCATTTTCTAAGAATATACAAATTACTCAAATCCCATCCTCTAACATGTATTCATAAATCCAGTTCTTGCCTATCGTCCCAGAATTCTTGTCCTCATAGTGTCTCAAGGACGTTTGGATCAGCAGTGCCCCTCATTTCTCCTTTTAGGGGGCCAAGATGGGTCGCCGAGCTCAACAGGAGTCAGCTCAAGCCAAGAATCACCTAAGTGGCAAGAATTCTTCAACGCTGACTGGAGAGGTGGGTGTTAAAAAATCTGAAGAAATGCTAAAAGTTGGTGATTTCTTAATGAGCGAAGACTCAGTATTCCATATTTCTTCTCTTAAATGTCAGTTCTCCCCCTGTCTTGATTTGGGAATTCTCTTCCTTGGCATTTGTCCTGTTAGTTAGAGATGAAAAAGAAATGTTTTGTCTTTGATGCCAGCGTAGTTTCTGTGCATTGCTTTGTATTCTCAGGGAAGAACTTTCTTAAGTTAGCTGAGAAAGGGACTGGGACGTTTCAAAATCTAGTCGAAATCCAAGTTTTTATTTCTGCTGAATAAGGCCAGCGAGGCACGCTGGTGACAGAAAGTTACATTACACAACTGGACATTGGCTTTCACTGCTGACCTGCGCCTTCTGCAGTTTTCTGGCGGGAAGGGGATCAGCACTGGCCTTACTTTCCTGGAAACTTTTCCTCTGAGCGGCCTGGAATTATGGGAGTTGATCCAGCCTCTTTGAGGAGGGTGGGTAATCCCGATGAGCAATACTTTTAATTCCAGGGTACTATTTTCGGCAGTTTAGTCAGAGCCCCTTTTCACCCTCCTCCGTCCTTTGGAAAAACTGTGCCCTTTTCGAGAGTTAGCATTAGGCTAACCCCTGTGTCAGCTCTTCTCCGGGCTGATGTGGGGCTCTGGCCTCTCAGTTCCCACAGTACCTATTCTAGACCATCTCCTGCTCTCTGCTGATTTTCACTTTCTCTGTGCGCCACTGGACAGTGAGTGCTCGGGCTGCAGGAGGCGTGGCTTTCCAGCTGCCCAGCTTGTGGGCCCGTAGAAGGTTTAGAGTAGATGAGGGGCTGTCACTGAGGAGCCTCGTGGGTCGGGAAGGCGCATGAGCACAGCATGCAGGGGACAAGACACAGGCACACTTTACTTACCATATACCACATATATAGGAATAGTCTTCATTTTTATAGGAAATAAGTTTTTCTTCATTTCTTCAAGTGCTCCGCATGGCCCTTTCAGTGTATTTTCATTTCCTCACTTACTGCAGAAAGGTGGGCAGAGAGAACCATTTCCGTAGTCTAAGATACCAACCACGCCAGCACAGAAACGCTGGCAGCGGACCCTTGGCCTCGTTGCCTGCAGACGGTAGGGAGAGAGCGAGTGGGGATTGCGGGAACTGGAGGCCACGTGTCCCTTCTAGAGGGGTAACCACCGCGTAGCCCGAGCCGACCGGTGCTGTGGGGAATACAGGCCCAGCATTGCCAGCTCCTCTGACTCTGCAGGAGATGTCTAAAATTTTATGTGAAAGCAACACATTTTAGAGGTTAGCAATTATAAGAATTAAATTGACGTGTGGCCTAGGTTAGGCCCTCACATACTGAGGGTTGTCAGTATGTGACTTTGGCCATAGCACCTCCATCAGAGGGCCTATTACATTGTGTTGTGACAGATGATGTGTCTGGCTCCCTCATTAGATGTGAGCTTCTCTGGAAGGCAGGGGTTGGGTCTTACCATTCATTGTACACCTTTGCTTATCCCAGCGCCTGGCACAGAACGGGCATGCATGGCACTGCAGAGGATGAGGTGAGTGTGTGATGGGCGCTCTTAGAAGCTGACTAGTGCTGTCACAGGGTGAAGGGTGGGCCCGTAGTGCGATGCTGGGGGTGCAGTTCAGGGGGATGGTGGTGTAACGTAGGAGGCGTGAAAGGAGAAGTACCAGCTCCAACCCTGGATCTCAAGTAGCTTGAACTGCAGTCATATATGTCTTTAAAGAGAAAATGGGCAAGCAGATGATTGGGTTCATGGAAATTTCTTCTTGGCGTCTGGCTACTTGAGACTGCGGTTCTAGGAGGAGCCATTCCAATACCAGATCATTTATTTATTCAACAAATATTTAGTGAAGCTTACTGTGTGCAGGAGCCATTTTAGGGGTTGGCATATGTCGGAGAACAGAAGAGACAAGATTCCCTCCCGTGATGGAACTTTTAATCTTGTTGTTGTTGGCAGTTAGGAAGACTGACAAGTGTGCTTCATGTGGAGGGTGCTGTAACCTGTATGGTTGGGTGAGTGAGCCTGTGAGGGGCCAGGATGCCCTGGAGTGACTGGTGATGGCCTTGGAGCCCTGTGTGGGCTCCAAGGCTCACACCAAATCAGCTCCTTGGCTGGGGTAGTAAGCACTGTGCATCCGCCCACCCCGTTCCCCCGACTTCCAGGCAGGAGGCAGTCCTGGGAACTATGTGCATAGCTCCAAAGTCACAGACTGATGGACCTTTTAGGGTTTCATTCTTTCTGGGATACCTACTTACTTCCTCAGAGACATCTTCCTTTTTTTTTTTTTTTTTTTAAACTCTGGGCATTAGCATTTTTCTGGGAGAACATGATGAAAAGTCATTCTCTTTTTCACCTCATTGGTTCATCTGACAGTGAAATTGGTTCATCAGGATTCCAGGGTTCCTTCTCTCCCTGGGTTAGTCCAGGTTAAAAGCAGTGCGGGCAGCCTCCCCTGGGGCCAGATGCTCACTGTGCTGTGTGGGACATTTTGGCTGTTTCTTTCTAAAATTAGATCCCAAGATTTGTGTGTGTGCCCATTTACATTCCGAGTGTATTACTTGATATATTTATTTTTGTTCTCTTGCTGACTATATTCTAGGATGAAGCTATTCATGAAAATGTAAATATGGTACCTAGGGGCTGTCAGACATAATGGAGTTACTTTAGATTTAAGTAGGAATGAGTTCAGGCAACTTACTTTAAAGTGAGGTGGTGGAGTTGGAAGCTTTGGTGAAGGACGCAGAGACGTGGTCTGCTGGAACGGACAGAATGCAGGACTTGGCTTGTGGCACTCTGTTAATTAATTGCTTGGATCTTGAACTGGTCCACTAATCTCTCTAATCCTTCATTTTGTCGTCCTTCAAATGGTGGGAACAATACTCTTAGGTTTGTGTGGGGATTAGGTGAAATGTGCATTTAAAAGCACGTTAGTCACCTGAAAAGCAGCGCAGATGTCCGTTCATTCAGTCAACTAGAGGGCAGATGAGTATTCGCACAGTGCTCTGCTGTCTTTAGCAAAGGGCAGCAGAGAAGCAGGATGTAAGGCTGGGTCTCTTTTGGCGGCGACTTGGAAGGCTCTTCAGGGCTGCTCCTCCCCTCTCCACAGGTGGATCGGTAGGGGTCCAAAGCAGTTTCTGTGCTTTCTGGGTGCCGTGGGCAGCGGGGGTCATGGGGTCGCACTGGTGGGTCCTACCAGCCCCGGCTGAAGTCCTGGCTCTGTCACACATTAGTTCTATGATGCTGATCGAGCTTGTTACTTAACCTCTTTAAGTCTAAGCTTTCTCATTGGTAAAATGGGATATTACTATTCCATACTCCACAAGGGTGGCTGGAAAGAAAAGATGAGGTAACGGATGTGAGGCCCTTAACGCAGTCTGACACGTGAATGCGCGGTATGCTGCTAACCATGATTTCCCGGGAAGTCGGGTGTGTTTTCTCAGTTTGCCATGCCCCTCTCTGCTGAGGTTGAAAACTGGTGGTCTTCAGGCTGAATTTAGCGTACAGTCATGTCTCGTTTGATCTGGACAGAGTTTATTTTTTTTACTCAATTGCTATCATTAAAAATTAGGAAACTTTGTGTGAAAATCCAGATTTGGGGCTTCCCTTTAAGATCAGAAGTTTTGGCACAGTGGGAGTGCTGTGCTGGCCCTCCCACCAGCAGCGTTGGCGGGAGCTGGTAACTGGTAACGTTGCTCGCCCCACGCAGCCTGCCTGCTCTGGTTCGCTGCTGCTTACTTTAATACACCTGGTGGGGTTTCCTCACGTTTGATCCACCGGGCTTCCATTTCTGTTTGTGTTTCAAACTCCTGCTCTTCTAGGGTGGATTGACTTTCAGGTGTCCTTGTGTGTCTGTTAGTGTTGAATTTGGCTTTTTTTGGCTACGTGTCACAGCTCAGGCTGGGGTCACTGGGCACATATTTCAGTTAGCATTTCGGGTTGGCATTAGTTACTGAGAGTTTTCCTGGAAGATGGTTCTGGGATGAATGTCCCTTGTCTACAGTGTATAACTTTCTCTGTGGAAACCAGCTCTGAGAATTGAACTGGATTTCTGTGCTTGAACTTACACCTCCTGTCAATTCAAATGATGCTATTCTTCCATAGAACTCCTTCAAGAAAAGACTCAACATTTCTACCACCAAGTTATACTATCATACACTGAGGCTGGAGAAAAGTAATCTTGGGCACATCCTCTCCAGTGCTGGCCTCTTTTGGGTGAGCCATTTCTCCCTTGGGTCTACACCTCTTTGTGACTTCACTTTTCTTTTGCAGATTGTCCTTTTAGTAATAATAATGATTTTAGCTGATGTTGGAACAGCGGCTGCCACTCTGTTCATTACCCACAATACCCTATTTAAGCTTTATGGTAGCTCATGAGGTAGGTACTGTTGTTATCCGATCTTAGCTAAAGACACTGAGACTTTGAGATGCTGGGTGACTTGTCCAGAGTCATTTAGCTAATCTCCGACTGTAGGGTCTCCGATGCTGGCCAGGTGCTTAACCACCACCTAACCTCTCCTACCTCCTAGCTAGGTTGATGCACAGACCTCCCAGTAGAGAAAGGCTTTTGGAGAGAGGGGAGATTTGGGGTTATTCTCTCTCTCAGAACCCTTTTGGAGAGGGAGTCATTTCTCACTTGATCACCCTTATTCATCCACTTGTCCAGAGAAGTGTTTGAGTCACAGCTGTTCCCCTCCCCTTCCCCCCATCCCTTCGGTGTTCCTCCAAGGGCTCAGAACTGAAAGTTAGCCAGATTCTCTCGAAGGAATCTCAGAAATGCTGCTGGGCTCATGTTCCCAAATTAGGCCAGTTTCCTCATCCCCAGCGGCTTTGCTCAGCTGGAGCTCCCTTGGAGCCCAGCATTACTTCTCTCACCCTCCGCCCATTCCCTGACTGGTCTGCCAGCCAGGCAGTTATTTTCAGCCCAATAGGGTTATCTGCTGACCCTTTTTGGTGACATTTTTCTTCTTTCTCACAAAAATAACTTTCCTGATTGGTCACATTTTTCAGCCTTTTTCGTAGTCCTCTCCAATGGGCTGGATTGAACGATGCTTCTGATAACGTTGTCGAAGAGGGATGCAGGGAATTCGATAGGGAATGTGTTTTCTACACTTCATATTTATGTCATGCTTTGCATGCTTTGATTTCGAACTGTCCCTTGGGGTGGACATGTGTGCATCACTGACCCACCCCTGGGGTCCGCCACTGTGTGGGAGGGAATGTCATGTCAGGGTAGAGCCCGCAATCCGAAACAGCATCTCAAGATTCTTCTCCAGCACTGGCTCCGGCTCTTTCATTGTCCCCGTACAACTTGCTTCCCACAGCTCAGGCCTCATTTTACTGTCTGTGAGGTTCGCTCTGGCTGGCTTCTTCCAAGGCCCAGGGTGAACGCAGTGCTGGAAGAGCGCTTTAAGGCTCTCTCCCTCACCTGTGGGGAGGGTTAAATGAGAAATACATGTGGTGAGTTTAGGGCAGTGCACCATTAAGTTAGCTATTGTTATCATACATCCTGAGAAGTAGAATAGCCGATCATTTTGTCTTGAACCTCAGCTCTGTCAGTTACGAGGTGCTTGCCCTGGGTAACTTACTTAACCATGCTAAGCCTGTTTCCTCTTCTGTTGACTGGAGGTGGTGGTAGTAGCTCTCTCATAAGGTTGTTGGAGGATGAAATAAGAGAATGTGTAAAGCTCTTAGGACAGTGCCTGCCACGTTCTAACTATTGTTATTATTGGTGTCACGTGAGAATTAGAAAGTATTATCAGTTTAGCTTCAAATGTAGTTCTGTTCAAGATACAGAGATATTCTTTTTTACAAAAACATTAAAAACTTTTTTCAAAAAATTGATTTGAGGTACAGAGAGAGCCAGAGAAACATCAATTTGTTGTTCCACTTATTTATGACCCATCGGTTGATTCTGTAGGTGCCCCGACCTGGGGATGGAACCCACTCCCTTCGTGTATGGGCCAGTGCTCCAGCCATCCAGCTACCAGGCCAGGGCCAGAGATGTTCTTACTTCATAAAACTTAACTGGGTCCTAAGGCAAAGAAACATTTGGTTGCAGAGTCTTTTTGGTGAGAATCCTTTGTGCTGCTTGAGACCCCTTTTATTTGCCTCCTCTGACAGCTCTCTGCTGGTGCCATGGACCAGTTACTTGCCAGTACCTTTCCATGGTTTTTTAAAACCTCTGTTTAGAGGTTGGCAGTCTTCCCAGAGAATAATCCTTAATTGTTGACTTACATCATTTTGCTGTCTTGTGGGCACATGGGTAGAAAATGAGGAGGACGGGAGTGACCTTGGTGACCTCTGTGACCTTGCAGTAGAAGGTAACATTCATTCATTCATTCATTCACTCACTTACGAAACTTGATTGATAGCTTTCTACGTGCCAGGCATTGTGCTTGGAGCTGGCAATACAGTGACAGACCAGGCATGCTCCCTGCCCTCTGAGAACCTTGATCCGGGGGCTGCAGAGAAGTAAGTGCCAGGGTTGGGGAGGGCAGTGAATGCAGAAAGAGGTGGGATTGCCTCTGTTGAGCTACTTTTACCCTTGGGGAATCTGAAAAAAAGTCACATTTGAGACTCGAAGGATGTGTAGAAGAGGTGAGAAGGGGAGAATATTCCAAGTAGAGGGATGAGCGTGTGCCAAGTTCTGGAAGCGAGGGAGAGAACGCAGCATGTAGAAGTTGTGGTGGAGCCCCGACCGCACAGGTGGGGGAGAGCAGTCTCGGTGACTTTGGTGAGCAGTGAGATGGCTTTCAGGTACTCACAAAGCAGCCGCTTTGCCTTTTTTGACAAATGACCCATATGAGGCCAACATTTCTTACATGACACTGAAATAACTGGTAATATTATGAGGGTTAGACTGTGACCTTCAACATTTTTCTAGCTTTGTTTTTCATTGATGCATCTTCAGTGCACCCGTCACACTTCTGTGTGTGTGTGTGTGTGTGTGTGTGTGTGTGTGTTTGCTGGTCAAGAATGCACTTGAGATGTGCTCACGTGCAGTGCTGAGGCTTGGAGTTCTTCTGGCTCATCCTTTATAAGGAGGTGCTTAGTAGACCAGTGTTCATACTTAACTTATGTCCTAAAAATTCTTAATTTCTTTTGGGGATAGTCTCTCTCTCATTCATCTATGTATAATTATAGAAACCCTAGGAGATAGGACTCAGAAAATGTCTGTTGATTTCTCAAAGTAAGAGACTTAAGTCACCCAAATTCTACTAATTACAAGTAAATGTTAGATGCTTCATACAAATATGTGTAAACTAATCAGCGATGCCAGCGGTTGTGCCTGACTCACTACTCTTGCACTGCCTCAAGAAACATGAGAACCCCCACGTCAGATTTCTAGGCATCCTTAATTTGCATTAAAAGAAACATATGATTAACAACCATGGGTCCTGTCTGCTTACGACCCATTCCAAATGGAATGGGTCGGATTCCATTGTAATATTGGAATTTGGCTTGACTCCTGCTTGGAGTTAGTAGACTACTAGCTTATGTTCAGAAACCTTATTTTTTGGTATGTGAAAATTTTCATGGTAAAGATACTTTTGTTGTAATTGACATATTCAGATGAAGTTCCCAGAGCAAAGACTTCTCAGAATCTATGGCCGTAAATAGCATTCCGTCAGGAGAGAAAGTTGGAAACTAGATAAATGGTATAAGCCATTACTCACTCACCCGGACTGCCACCGTTGCTCCAGAACTCGTCTCTCCTTTTACATGCCCGCCCTCCTGCAGTTTCGCTAGAAGGGTCTTGTAAATACGTGCATCATTCGTTTCACCCTTGAAACCCTTTAATGGATGCCCTTGGCCCTTGGGGTAAAAAAATCCCAAATTTTCACTTTGACCCTATGCGGCAGGCGAGAACTCTACCCTCTACCCCGGCACCACCCGTGCACCCACTCACTTTGACCCTGTGCCGTCTGGGCCTTGCTACATCTGCAGCCTCATTTCCCAATGGCGAACGCTTCTGCCATTGCGTTCGCAGGGAGTCCAGTCTCTGCTTTGCTGCGCAGTTCCGTACTTATTCTAATTCCCTAAAATACTGTCCACAGAAGAGAATAGCATAGTTCCCTGGGATGGTCACCCCTACTCTTTGCTGGGCTGGCCCCTGCTTTTTTCTTTGGGTTCAGTGTGAATATCACTCCTGTTCAGCGAGAATATTATGTTCTCATTTAAATTAGCTCCCTTGCCTTCACTGGTGTGACTCACTGGTCTGGGTGTCATACTGCAAACTGAAAGGTGTTGGTTCAATTCCCAGTCAGGGCGCATGCTTGTGTTGTGGGTCAGGTCCCTAGTAGTGGGCACGTGAGAGGCAACCACACATTGATATTTCTCTCCCTCTCTTTCTCCCTCCCTTCCCCTCTCTCTCAAAATAAATAAAATATTTGAATAAAAAAAATAGCTCCCTTTATCCTCTCTTGTAGCTTTTTAATTTGTTTCTAATCTTTCTGTCACCCCAACCACAGATTATAACTACGTTTGTGTAATTATTTAGGTCCATCTCTCTCTAGGAGTGCCAGCTCTTCCCCCTGGCACATTGTAGGTCCTTAGTAAGTACTCATTCAATGAATGAGGAACAGGTGTGGGGGCTGATGTGTTCAATTTAGGAGTAGGTGAGTTTGAGGCACCTGTGAGACCACTAGCTGGAGATGTCCAGGAGGGTTTGACATGGGGGACTCATGCTCTGGACTGGGCTCTGAGCTGGAGTGTTTGATGCTGCTGAGACGGTCTGGGATGGCAAGACGCCTTCTTTGGAGCAGGGTCTATTGGATTTAGCATTTGGGGGTCCTTGTCCTCTCAGGGCAGCAGTCCGAGAGGGGTCTGCGTGCCTGGCGCAGTCCCACGTACCGGGCAGCTCTTCGTAAATACTGCAGAGGGGTTCAGTGACTATGTCATGACGTGCACGTACTCCACACCGGGTGTAAAAGGCCCCTCTCCCTCCCGAGTGGCTCTCTGCCCTTTCCTCTGCTGCTGAGCCGCCGTATGTTTCTTCCTTTTGCTGCCCTCTTTCTCTTTTTTCTGTATCTCTTCCTGTTTTTTCCTCTTCGCCAGTGATAACAGAGAACTCGATCTCCCATATTCCTTTTTGCCCATCCATCCACGTATATTTTTGTTGACATGTTTATAAGTAGAATTTTATTCATTCACTTACTTATTTATTCCTAAATTTAATACACATTTTCTGGATTCAGAGCCCACTGTAGTAACCGTCACACCACAGGATCCCACTGTACACATTTTCCAACATAAAAATGAATAATGTAACTCTGGACAAAAGAAATTATAATACATAAGTAGTATCAAAGAGTGGGAACACAGAAGGAGCAACTAACTCTGCCAGGGACTTAAGGAGAGCTTCCCAAAGGAAGGGACCCCCGATGTGGGTTGAAATGAATGAGTAGGAATTTGCTAATGAGTGGGAAGATCGGCTGGAAGATCAGTGGGAAAAGCCTGCTCCGAGGCATGCCATCGTACAGGGGCCTGGGCTGGCGTTGTTAGGGCATGGTGAACCATTTAGTGTATTGGGAACAGGCCTTGTGTTCCAAGTGGAGGAATCTGGGGTTATTTTGTATATGGTAGAGAGTCCACAAAGGTCTTCAAGCTGGGGATTACATTGTTGACTTGGTTGCCTAGGAAGGTAAGCCTGGTAGCTCTGTGGAAGGGGGGCTAGAGTGGGCGAGGGTGTTGTCAGGGAGACCAGGAGGAGGCCACTCGGAGCAGAACTTCTGAGAGATGATGCAGCATGAACTCCAGGCCTTCCCAGACCAGTTTTATAGTTTTGGGTATTTGCATACCACTCATGTTAGTGTTATTAACATTTTTATGTAAATCAATTCCCATTTTATAGTTAAATATGCTTATTTTTAAATAGAAACCTTATCAATGAAAGTATAATTTGTGATAGTAATATTTTTCCTAATCCACATTAAAATACACGCATGGCTGTTTTTTCAAAAGACACATCCGTGTACCATCTCTAGTCACATGGCTTGCACCAGTGGCACGTGGGCCTTACTTTGGGCAACTATAAACTAAGCCTGGCAGGGAGGTGAGGAGGAGAGGTCGGTGCCCAGAGCCATTTTGAGGGGAGGCAGGTAAGACATGGTGATAGATTGGCCATTGAGTTGAGCGGGAAGGAGAGTCTGGAACTGACCTCATGCATAGCTAAGAAGACTGAATAGATAATGATTTTGAGATCAAGAATTGAAGAGTCGGGAGGTGGGGAGCAAGAAGAGATCATTATTCCAGTTTCGGGCACGTTGAATTTGAGCTGACTTTAGCGTTTTCAATGAGGTCTGTCAAGTAAACAGCTGAGCTTAAGAGAGAAAGTTGGGAACTAGTGATAGCAGATACAGGGGTCATCAGCGTATATCCTGGGGTCTCTAAGAAGAACATATAGGACGAACTGATTCCTTTGGGTGTGCAGACCCTTGATCATCTTCAGGTGCAAATGTGTGAGGGTTTTAAGCAGAGAGGAGATACCAGATTTGCATTTTAGAGAGAGCACTTTGGCAGTAATTGGTCAGGGGGTGAATCCAGGTTCTGTGAGTCCTGAAACTTAAATAACTTAGAGGTCTTCTTCAAGAAAAATAATTCAAATTTATGAATTTACAATGAGGTGTGAAAGTAAGTACTTATTTATAATGAGAAAAGAAATCACAGCTAAGTTAGTAGAGCCTTGAATATTCAGGTGCCTTTCTTTGGAGGTTGTGTTAGGCACTGTACCAGAAATGTTTGTGTAGAAATGCCTCCTGATTGAGGCCTAATCTCCCCTCCCTGTCTAGAACTCTGTAACTCCCTGGGACCCTGCACTGTGGAGTACAGATTGGAGGAAGGTGAGACTGGAAGCAGGGAGGTCAGGAGGACCCAGATGAGAGAAGGCGGAACACGCGTTTGTTGATAAGCCTTGCATTTTTGTGCATTTTCTCCAACACCCTTCCGTAGGGTGGTTATTGACAAAGTGGAGGCATACGGTTGACTTGACCCAAGTTTGGAAATTTCTCGGGGAAATGTGATAAAATGACCAGCGGGTGAGGCGTGCGTGATGGACCTTGGAAGTGAGCTGGGTCGATAGGGAGAGAGGTGCAACAGAGGTGCAACTGAGAAGGAAGTTCTTGAATAAGGAGGGGACTGAATATTTGAGAAAATAGAGCAGTTCCATGTTATAATAAGTTTGACAAAGTAGCAAGGTCATTGGCATTTAAAGGGTCCGGGAACTCGGAGGCAAAGCATCAGATGAATTGTTCATGTGAACATCGACTTAGAACGATGGGACTAGTTGTGGGGCAGGGAGGCCCCAGTTACTGATCCGTCTGGGCTCAGGCAATTGTTAGTGACAGGGACGAAGAAGGAGAGAGAGGTGAGGTAGCTGAGTGCTGTGAGTTCCGCAGGAAGTGCTCCATGGTAATTTGGAAGAGTAATGGTCTGGGGGAACTTAGCGAGGTGAGGCAGGGACGTTACGTTGGGACCCTGGTTTGTGTGTGGGATTTTAGAGGCTGAGAAGCCTCTGAGAGAACTGCAAGAGAGATGAAGTTCACGGGGGAAGCCAGGCTTTGGAGAGTCAGGAGATGGACCGAGTACGCGGTGAATAGAGAATATCCGATCTGCTCAGGGCCCATAAGACTGTGGTCAGAAGCCTCACTGACATCATTAGCTAGGCTAGATTTCTTCTCATTATGTAGCGTGTTGATAATTACCGAGAAGGAGCAGAATGATAGTAAAATAGTCTTTTAATAATGATACTTTACAGGAAAAGAATACTAACTAATGTAGAGTGTCATTGGTGATAGACTGAAACATTTCTGGTCACATGCCTTTACCCAGCATAACAGAGAATTATGTCACTGTGTTTAGCCGATTGCTTTCATATTCTATGTTAATCCCTCCATTGGCTTTTTGGTATATGCTGTTTTTTAGTGGTTACTGTAGGAACTGGAACATGCCTTTCTGTCATTGGCTGCATCACGTTAATGCCGCAGCATCTCACGTGAAGTGTGAGATCTGGCAGCGCTGTAAGTCCCATTTGTCCCCTCATTCTTTGCGCCGGTGATGTCGTCCGCTTTAAAACTGCGTGTGTTATAAGCCCCATGCTACCATTTGTCGTTTCACTTCAAACAGTTGTCATTCAGAGAAATTAGAAAAAAGAGGTAGTCTCTTACTTTCCCTCACGTGTCCACCATTTTTCTTGTTCTTCGTTCTGTGCTGTCGGCCCAGGTGTCCATCTGAGGTCATTTCTCTTTAGCCTGAGTCGCTGTTCTCAGCATTCCTTGTAGTGTGGTTTTGCCAAGAAAACTTCTCTCTTTCTTGACCTGAAACTTTTTATTTCACCCTTGTTTTTGAAGGATATTGTCTATTGATAAAGAATTCTGGATTAAGAATTTTCTTATTTCAACACTTTCAAAATTGTCTTTCCTTTGTCCTCTGGTCTTTATTGTTTTTAATGATTTAATGATTGTTCTGGGTATAAATCTTTTCTTTCTCTTGCTGCTTTGAAGATTTCCTTTTTACCTCTTTCGGTTTTTAACCATTTGACTGTGACGTGCCTTCCTCTGATTATCTTGGTATTGGTTCCGCTTGGGATTTGCTGAAGTTCTTAGATAAGTAAGTTGGTATTTCTCACCACATTGGGGAAATTTTAGGCTTTATTTCTTCAGATATCTTTCCTGCTCAATTTTCTCTCTCCTTGTTCATGGGACTCCAACTGCATATATGTTAAATTGCTCGATATTGTCCCATTGGCTTGTCCTGTGTTTTTTGTCCCTGAAGCCTTGTTAATTTTTTCCTCTATTATCTTTTTATTCTTCAAATTGGATACTTTCTTTTGAGCTGTCTTTAAGTTCACTGATTATTTCTTCCGGTATCTTCAAACTGAACTTTTTGTTTCAGATTTTAAATTTTAAATTTGGATTTAAAATTTTCATTTCCATTTGTTTTTATCTCATTTTTCTTCTTTACATATCTTCTGTTTCTGTTAGATACCCCATTTAATTCATTATGACCATATTTTCTTTTGAATCCTTGAATATATTTATAGTAGTTACTTTAAAACTCTTATCTGTTAATTCTAATATCTGGGTTATCTTGGGGTCAGTTTATTTTTTGTTTGTTTTCTTTTGACAGGGGTCACATTTCCATATTTCTTCACAGGTCTAGTAATTTTTTTTTGTACAGAAAACATTGTGGATAATACATTGTATAAAGTCTGGGTTATAGTACTGCCTTTTAAAAGTGTTGATTTTTTAAAAAATTTAATCTTTATTGTATTTTTTTTCCATTACCATTTAGTCCCCTTATACCCCCCTCCCCCCATCAGCAGTCACCACACTGTTGTCCAGGAGTCTTTTTTTCTTTTTGCTCAATCCCTCTGCCCCCTAACCTCCCCCCACCCCCACTAGCTGTCATCTGTTCTCCGTCTATGAGTCTGTCTCTGTTTTGCTTATTCAGTTTGTTCATTAGATTCCACATATGAGTGAAATCTTGTGGTATTTGTCTTTATCTGACTGGCTTATTTCACTTAGCATAATGTCCTCCAGGCCCATCCACATGTTGCAAAGGGTAAAATTTTCTTCTTTTTTATGGCCAAGTAGAATTCCATTGTGTAAATGTCCCATAGTCATTTTATCCACTCATCTTTTGGTCCACACCTGGGCTGCTTCCATATCTTGGTGATTGTAAATAACGCTGCAGTAAACAAAGAGGTACTTATGTTCTTTCTGATTAGTGTTTTAGTGCTGGGTCAAAAGCCAGGTGCATTTTTAATTTGGGGGGTATGCAGTTTAGTTATTTGTAGATTACATTGAATTTATGAACAATTGGGTTTAGCTTTTGTTAGGACAGGCCTATTTTGGTTTGCCCTTAGTCCGAGAGCGAATCTGACAGTCCCAGAACATGGCCTTCACCCCTGAGGTGTGGCTCTTCTGGGATGTCAGCGGAAAACCCAGGTGTGCACTGAACATCTCTAACTAGGTGAACTCAGACTCCAGTCCTGTTTCCCTTGCAGTGAGCAGCATCTGAAATCTCATCTCTGTTTATTGTTTTTT
Organism: Anoura caudifer; assembly: GCA_004027475.1. Classification (NCBI taxonomy): domain Eukaryota; kingdom Metazoa; phylum Chordata; class Mammalia; order Chiroptera; family Phyllostomidae; genus Anoura; species Anoura caudifer. Next base: position 347,895 of record PVKU01000857.1, read on the forward strand.
TCTGTTTTTGCTCTTCAGTAGTTGCTTTTCACCGGGTTTCTTGGAGTCTCCTCTGTGTGTGTGCAGTTCAGGTGTTAATTAAAGGATTTGGGGGGAGTTTGCATGCAGATTTGGATCTCCCTCCTTTCTAGGGTTGCTCCCTCTCTATTCCTAGTGACTCTGGCAACTCCCAAATTTGTCCTCAAACCAATAAAACTGCAGCTTTCTGCTTGAGTTCTAGCTGCTCAATTGCTGCCTAGACTGGAGATTGCCCTCAGGAGGAAAACCATTTAAAAATGGATTTCCGCCCAGTGCACTTGTTTTCTTTCATGGGTCAAATTCCTTCCTGTTTCTGTCTGCTTTTGTTTGCCCTCCAGTACCTTCAAATAGTTATTTTATCTGTTTTGTCCAGAGCTTATCATTGTTATTTGTGTGGAGGTTGGTTGAATGCAAACTGCTCCTCCATTGCTGGATCCAGAGTCTGCCTGTTGCTTTCGGATTGTTTCAGAATATACCGGTTTTCTTTCCCAAGTGGCACTGTGGAAACACACTGTGTTGATCTTCTCTGGGAATAACGGACAGAGGCCTTCAGGTACATTATCTATCGAGAGAGATGGTGTGCTGACCCCAGTGGTGCACTTGGCAGTGATGCTCGGACGTGTGGGTATGTGAGAGGCCCCGAGACCTGGGTGCCGGCACAGGATTACGTGCTTATCCATGAGATGCTGTGCTGAGCACTTGCAACCTAGAAAGACCTCTAGCGTCGGCGAGGTTGGCAGTGTCCTCTGCAAGAGCAGGGAGTCTCCCTGTAGGGCCTCAACTGAGGAGGAAGTTTACCGGTTAGGTGGCTGTACCCATGTCATGCCTTTCGTGTCAGACTCTTGTCACCTGGGAGCAGTAGAGTGGCCTTTGGCCTTTCTTGTTTGGGAAAGGGTAGGGAGAGAGTCTGAAAAACCAACCTTGGGCTTGGACTATAAACCAAAAAAGATAGTGTAGCGTGTTTTAACACTGGCCTATGACGAAGTTTTTGCCGAATTGAAAAGCCAAGAACAATGTAGTAAGTTTTTCATTAACGAAATGCAATGTAAAAGACCATTTCTGAAAGCTGTTACCTTTACTACCAACCACATCTGACTCCCCACAAACAAAATTTGTTGAAATATTCACAGTTCATGAAATCTAGAAATATGGGAAACACAGGATTTAAAAAATAATAATTTTGATTAATTCACATCAGATAGCTATTGTGTTGGCTGTTGTCATTTTTTTTTTTTTAAGTTTTGTTTAGTTGCTTTTAGAGATGGGGAGGAAGGAAGAAAGAGGAGGAGAGAAGCAGCAATGCGCAAGAGATTCACCCATTAGTTGCCTCTCTCACGCCCCCAGGGGACCTGGCCTGCAACCCAGGTGTGTGTCCTGTCCAGGAATCGATCCAACAACTTTTTAGTTTGCAGGCCAGTGCCCAATCCACTGAGCCACACCAGCCAAGGCAGAAACACAATTTTAGCAGTTAAGACAATATTGAGGCTTACTGGGGTCACTCGAAATACTACCCGTGGGGTAGAGTGAAGTGTGTGCTAATTTGCCAGCCATGATCCTGCTCTGTGCTTAGAGTGTCTCCTCCTGCTTGTACAATGGGGGCAGCATAAAGAAGGCCTGCAGCCCTGGCCAGTGTGGCTCAGTTGGTTGGAGTGTCATCTCATCACCAAAAGGTTGTGGGTCAAGGCACATACCGAGGTTGTGGGTTGGATTCCCAGTCGAGGTGCGTGCAAGAAGGCAACCAATTGATGTTTCTCTCTCACATCTATTTCTCTCGCTCTCCCTTCTCCTCTCTCGAAAAGCAGTGAACAAAAATGACCTCGGGTGAGGATTAAAAAAAAAAGGACCGCAGCGAGAGCCCTGTAGTGCTTGTGGTCTCACTGCAGTAAACAGAGTGGTGAGGGGAGCCGGGCCTTCCTCTCTAGGTCTCATCGGATGGGGGCCACGAGCGCATGCTTTAACACTGCTTTTGAGCTCCCTGCAACTTTTTTTCCATCATCACTCTTAAGAAGTCTTGTGAGAGATCGAGTTTCTTAAAGCATCAAGGTGACAGCTTGCTCCCCTGCTCTCCACTTGCTCCAAGTTACTCCAGTCTGGATTTGGTTGAGGTAGCAAGTCTAGACTGTGCTTATACAAAGTCACAGGTGCCAGGAGGGCTTGCTTCTTGGAGTGCTGGGAATTTACACTCTCAGCATTGTGCACACTTCTGGCTGCACACATGCTGGATGGGTTTTCACAAACTGAAAGGAGTTCTGAGAATGACAAAAACATACAGGTTTTGATTAATGATGAAAGTTGAAAGGAATGTTTATTTTGGCTGCACTGCAAAATGTGGGGGGGAACAGGGCCTTTCTTTAAGTGTCTGGGAGGTATGGACCCAAGAAGAGGGGAGAGCTGATTGAGGATGACCCAGTAGGGTGTAATTAAGGTTAAGAGGTTGCCATCCAAGGGAGGAAAATCCAGGGTGAATTTTAAGAATGATTTTTGAGGCAGAAATCTGTTCTCTTTGGAACAGCCTCTTCAACCAACTGCTGGCAGCCCTGTCCCGTGAGTCATTTGAAGTGGGCAGTTTGATGACTGTGTATTGAGATATGGGAATGAGTGTTTTTATTATAGGGTCTTTGGGACTATTTGGAGATTGTGACATCACCAGAGTAGTTGCCAGGCACTGTACTGTCCTGAGCATCATGTCTGTTTCTCAGTGAGTAGCAGAACTGCAGTTTCCTCTTCCTGGTTCGGGCCACTTTGAAGCATTTCTCTTCGGGGAAGCTGGAATTGTAAGAGGTGGATCCGTGGAATGAAACTTGTACAGGGCAGTCGCAAATAAAAGGCCCTGCAGTGTTTTCCTAACGAAACCTCCCCATTGTCTCAACCCTAGACATTAAATACTTTTTTCCTCCAAAGCTGTTATTTTATTACTATTATTATTTCTGATGCATACTGTAGAAGCCACTATTTTCATCATTTGTTACCTGCAGGCACCTCTGGCGTTCGCTATAGACCTGTCAGGGACTCGTGACCACTGTCATTCCACACAGGAGGGAGAGCAGGCAGAGTGGAGACGCGAGCAGCCCAAAGCTGCACAGCTGGAAAGTGACAGTTCTAACCCAGGACTGCCCCTTCTTTATCCTACCTTGACCTCTCTTCACGTCCCCCGACCCCCATCTTTAAAATGAGAGCTTTCTCCCTTTGCTTCTTTCTGGCAAACTCACTTCCCCTTTCCCAGTTTGCTCACTTACTCTTTAAAGCTACGGTGCTGTTGGTATTGGGAGAGTATCTTACTGCACGCAGTGAAGTCACAGCTACTTTCCAGGTACAAAGATATATGCTGGATTCAGCCTGACAGTTTGGCGTGGTGCTCGAGCTGTTCTCGTTCATTCTGAGCATCACCTTTCAATCCAGACCTTGCCCTTAACCCCTCTCTCTGCTTGCCTGACTAGAGAGAGGAGGATTAGACCAAGCAACTTTCTGGTCTCCTGTCTTACTGAATATATCATCAATGGATATTGCTGTCAACATTTTGCTGTATATACTTAAATGATACTTTATAAAATATTTAAAAATGTGCATTTGCATTTTATATATAATTTTTGGCCAGATTACTCCAAAGCAGACATTATGACATGTCACTTAAATGCTTTAGCATACTTGTATATCTCTAACAAATAGGAACATTTTCCTAGACATCTATTTTTCCACACCTAATAATACTAGCAATTCTGTAATATTATCTATTACCTAATCTGTAATTCATTTCCCTGAGTTTCCAAAATGTCTTTTATAACTGTTTTTTTCAAACCACCATCCAATCAAGAACTACTTCCTTAAGTTCCCCCATCTCTTTTAATTTAGGATAGTCCCCTGCCCCACCCCACACACCTTTTTAATGCTACTGACTGTTTGAAGCGTTTGGGCCGGTTGTTGTAGACTTTCCCTCACGCTGGATTTGTCTGGTTGTTTCTTCCTCATCTCATTGAACTTATTTCCAGTTAGCCGGACATCAGATTGGAAGGCTTGGTGAGACTTCTGGGTGAACCTTTGTGGCAGGAGTGTTCCCTGCACGGTGCTGTGTGCTGCAAGCGGCCGCGCATCAGGTCCCACCGTCCACGCTGCTGGGTGTCATCGCTGAGCTAGCGTGGTGTAGGGAGCTCTGTTGAGGAATGCTTCCTTCTGTGCAGCTGCCTTGTAACATATGGGGCGATTTCTGTCGTCACCGTGAGAATGTCCAGTTCCCCGTCCATCAGTCTTTTACTAATGGCTTTAGCATCTTCTGATGATCAGGTTTCTTTCTCATACTTAAAATACACTTTTCATTTTGATATGTCCATGTCAGCTTGAAGGAGCTATGCTTATGCACGGGAGTTCTTAGATGGTCCGTTGCCTCCCATGATCTTAAATCCATGAGGGGAAGCTCCAGTCTGTAATGAAGTAGTTGTCAGACCCAGGGCTGAGACAGGAAGAAGCGACTGGCAGAGATGGGGCTGTGCGTGGCTGACAGATTTGAGAAGTAAAAGCCCGTCCCTGCGCGTGCGCACGTAGTAAGTACGAGTCTCCTCTCTCATCAAGCACGTGAAGACAGTTTTCTTGCATCTTCTTTCAGGTTGCTAGAGAAAGGAAGTTTGTTTTTATCCAGGAATTAAGGCTCAAACACGGGAGCTGTTTTGCTCCTTGGAGCTGGAAGATCAGTAGGCGTGAAGTTGGCAGTGGATCCTGCTTAACCAAGTGTCTTTTCTGCTGGATACGTGTGTTTGGGCCAGTGTTTTCAAACAGGTTGTGGTTTGGATTTGGGGCTGATTCGTATTGTGGGGTCTCTCTAGGACTTGCGAGAGTGTGTGAGCAGTTTCCAAACTCAAAAGGCTCCTTTTTTGGCACTGCAGCATCTTTTCTATTTTGGCATCTTAAGAATCTGGGGGAACCATATAAAGATCAGAAACAAGTCTGGCCCTCAAGGCTCCCTCTGACTTGGTAATTCCAGTTAGTTGAATCCTGGCCCATTCGGATGAGACCATATAAAGAGGCCGTTTCCTGAATTTCCCGCTCTCTGCCTATCGCAGGGTCCTTTCTGTAGAGAGCTGGTATTTCAGGACCGCAGCCACCAGTCACGTGCTCCCCACTCTTTACTCACAGCCATCCCTGCCCCTGTTTATTTTTGGAGAGAGCACATTTTTGCTTCCCTGCAGGAGCTATGCGGGGTCCTGCCCCGTTCTGTCCGTCAGGCCGCAGACCCAGCAGACTGCTCATTTCCCACACTCGGGGACGTGACTCCCGCCTTCAGGAGAGAACACGTGGGACGCACTGCCTAGGGCTGCCATCACCATGCCTATTTCTGTCCCTCCTGGTGTCACACATTTTAAGACTCTCTCTCTTTTAAAAACAAGTTTGGGTAACGTTACCTGGCTGTGAATCTGCCAAAATTGGAAATTGTTTTCCTAGCAGATGTCTTGGGGTCGGGCCTCTGAATTTCACAAGCAGAGCAATTTAAAGAATACACCGGGATTTTTGAATTCTAGGGGCAGGCCTTCTTCTCTTTCTGGCTTTTAAGATCATTTGAGCTCTGCTCTCTCTCATCCAGATTTTCTCTTTTCTCTTCCTCCCTGACACAGGGCAGCAAAGTCGTAACTCAGACAGACTGGTAATGGCTTCCCAAGTGCTTAGTCAAGGAGGATTCCAAAATTGGTGTGCTTCATGAGGAAAGCGCCTGCCTAAAGATTTTCTAGTTTCAAGGATGAAGCAAGAGTAAATTCCCTTTCTTTGAAATCCCCAAGCCATTATGCAGAGAACCCAGAACACAGAGAACCCTGCCCCAGATGGGAGGATCTGTAAATTACAGCTCCTCACCACTGCATGTGGGCACTGGGGCTGTGGCATTTGCCCTGGAGAGGGCATCCAGGCTGCCCCCACCTCCCCACCCTGCCTAAGTGCCTGGCATCTGATCTGTTACCGCTTGGGGAGGAGGAAGCACAGCACTTCCTCCCCACCAAGGAGCAGCCTGGCCCAGGAGTGTGGCTTGTGTTTCAGATCAGCCTGGGAAGAGAGCTGTGGGGCGCTTTTTGAAACACAGCTAACTAGGTAAGTAGATTTCATCATTGAGGGAAAGCAGCCCCGCATTCAGGGACTGAACTGTCCAAGCAAAAGAACCCACCAGGCCTTTTACATTGCTAAAAGCCAGTCATTGCTTACATTTTAAACAGATCATTTGCACCTAATTTCAAACTACAGCATTATGATCAAGTTACATCAGCTTCCACTTATGGCCTGCATTGTAAAGCGATGGATGCTGAGGAGCTTGTGGTACCCGCCAAGAGTTTTCCCATGGACCGGTCCACCCTGATGATCGGTGAACAGCATTTGCTATAAGCTGTCTTACACCTCTCGTTGCTTCTGGAATGCTTTCTTATCTCTGCTTATCTCTCCAATCCAGGGCGAGCCCCACTTTCCCCATAGAGCTGCTTTGACCTTTTCTTGTCCTCAGCACTCCCCACGTTGGGACAAGTCTGTTCAGCCTGCAGTTGTGCCTTACAAGTTTATGCATGTTGTCGGTGCACGCTGTTTCAGTGATGCTGCAGGAGAAAGTGGCCCAGTGCGAACCACCAACAGTGACAAAAAAACTGCAGGACTTAGGGGAACCTCTCCCCCATGGCCAAGGGAGTTCTCAGTTTTACTTTTGGACCTTGAAAGCAACCTCTCCGTGGAAGGGCTCTCAGTACCTCCATCCCTCGTACCTACCTCCTGCCTCCACCGTGGCCTCTTAAGTTTCAGATGAAGCCTGGTGTCCGATCACATGGGTTTCAGACAGATCTGACGCACTCTGAATTCTGCCTCACCTCAGCCTCGTTGAACTTCAGCAAATTTGAGGCCAGGGATGGAATCTTGCTTTTTCTAATGCACCTGGTGCACGTACGACCGTGTCTAGCCCCTCACACAGTGGGAAAGTTGAACTCCTGGGAAAAGCCTTTGTAACTTGGTAATAGTGCTTACTTAAGTCTGCCTGATCTGAAAGAAATTTCTGTCCTTGGACTCAGAGTCCTCAGTCACGAACATAAGGATTCCTGGTCAGGAAAGAGACATTTACCACTACTAGTTGCACAAGGCCTAACCTGTAGGCATTAATTCTGTCTGCCCTTCTGTCTCCGCCTGTTGCCGCACTCTCTCCTGAGGCTGGCCAGACTCCCGCCAGGAGCCGGAGGGACAGTGGTAATCCTGCCCCCCTGCTGGGCAGGGCGTTTCTTGGTAACATTTCCTCTCTCAGGTGATCGCGATGAAAAGTAGCCTGCAGTTTTACAACATAGGCCAAATTGTGAACTCTTTGGTCACGATTCTTATTGTAAAGAAATAAAATAAAATCCTTTGCTTTTGGAACTAGTTGTCCAATTCTGTTGGATTTGGAGGAGTGACCTGTATGTGGTGATCTTTTTGTTTTTGTCAATGTAAGAATGTCCAAACCTGTAGAGAATTTTTAGAAGAATTTATTTGAGCCAAACTGATGAAAAATTGCCTGGAGGCAAGATCTCATGTTCAGAGAACAGCTTTGCAGTTTCTTTTATACATTTAGAAGTAAGGAGGGAACATAGGGAAGATTACATGAAGACAGGAGAACCAGATACAAAGTAGTTAAGAAGATTATGTGCTCTCTCCAGGGTGGTTAGCATTGAATTGTCTGGAAAAGAGGATTATCCTGGCATTTCATGACCTGCCCAGGTGGGAATATATGATGAGTTCACCCTGTGAGGTTACTTTCTGTTAGATTCATTATAGCGCCCCCTTTTGGTCCACATTATTTTTAAAGGTTTTATTTATATTTACAGAGAGGGGAAGGGAGGGAGAAAAAGAGGGAGAGAAACATCAATGTGAGAGAGAAACATTGATCATTTGCCTCTTGCACGTGTCCTAGCCAGGGACCAAACACGCAACCCAGGCATGTGCCCTGACCAAGTGTCAAACTGATGACCTTTCACTTGGCAGGATGATGCCCAACCAACTGAACCACACTGGTCAGGGCTTTTCATCTGCATTTTGAAGCTGTGGTCCTAATTAGCAGCTGGCACCATCTCTTAACGGGAAGAATAAGAGAAAATGTGTCTTTGTGTTCTCTCTGTGTAGAAGGGATTTCACTCACCCTCCCAATAGCCATGGCTTCCTGGGACCAGACTTGACAGAGTCTTTTTTCTACCCCGACTTTTAAATGGTAGCTTAAATTTTAAAATAAAAGCAAACAAATCTACTATGTGGCCAAACAAAATGTGTTTACAAGTTTGAGACCTTTAGATTTAGGTGTTCACATGATCAGAAGATGGTTCTGTTGTTCGGTAAAGAAATAACAGATGTTATCTTCAAAAGCACATGGATGGTTTAAGGCCATGTGGGTTTAAAAACCTCCTCAAGGGCCCTGCTGTGGTTCAGGTCGGTTCTCCTTAGCGATTTACTGTCTCCCTAATACAGTGCCTTACCAACGGTAAGAGCTCAACTAGACAAGGTTCCTGGTCTCTGCTTGTGTGCAACTTTGGCTGGTGGTAGTTTTGGTGGTTCTGATTCTACCTGGTCCTTGTAGTTCTAGTCTCAGTGCTGTCTGAACAGCTTGACCACTGGACTTCAATTCCAGATTCCTGGGACAGAGAATTCAGTTGGTTCCCACTGGGTCAGGCTGGTCTGCGCCCCCCCACCCCGCCCCCACTGGTTTGGTTAGCTGTGTCTAGGGAAGAAGGGTGATGGCATATAAGGCTTCCCCTTCCAGCCTAGAGACGGCGAGTATGGAGTGTGGCGGGTGCACCAGAAAGGACGTGCGCACTGGGAAGCGATGGTAGGGGTCTTTTGGTACATCCAAAGATTCATTTCTCCCCTGAGAGAGAGAAGCAGTAGCTTCTTTTCCACTTCTATATTTTTGTCATTTCCAATTGAGATGTACAGAGCACCCAGGTAGCTCCATTACCTGCCTTTAAAGTTGAAAAGTCAAGTCCGTGTTCTCTAAAGGACTACTTACATTCCCAGGAGCTAAGTCGGATGCAGGCTCTCCAGGACCAGCTGCTTCTCAGTCAGCCATTTCCAGCAGATTCCGCCTCACCCTGCAGAAAGGCTCAGCATCTATGGAGCACATCCCGGGCAGGCTGGGGTGCCGCTGGGGTGCTGCTAGAGGGGTGGTGCAGCACCGAAATATCGGAAGGATGAAGGCATTTGGGCATGTCGAGGGAGTGCTTCCTTAAACAGTTATGTCAGGCCTCAAGTGACAGATTTAAAGGACGTGGCAATGACACAGTGTGGCCCAGGGGTCAGGTGACCACATCCTTCTTGCCATATTTGGCCTGCTGCTTGTTTCTGTAAAGTTTTATTGGAACGCAGTTATGCCCACTGCTTACCTATTGCCTGTGGCTGTTTATTGTGCTGCGGTACCAGAGTAGAGGAGTTGCAGCGGAAACTGTGTGGCCCCTCCATAGGAAAAGTGTGCCAACCCCTGTCTTAGTCTGTTTCCCTAAGTGTCTCCTGAGACTGAGAGTAACAGGTGTGATGATGTGAGTTCTTGGGGGAGAAAAGGAGGTGTTTTAGAAAAATATCTAGGTAAATGCTGGTGATTGAAAATAGGAAATGTTCTTTGCTGGTTTACCCAACTTGAGTGGTTGAGTGGATTGCTTGATGTTCCTTGGGGATTTTTAGTTGAGATTCGCTGCACGAGAATTCCTGCACTTGGGTTTCTGGAAGTATCCACTGCAGGTGACTGCTTCCTACCCAAATAAGCTGACTGGGTTTTTAACCCACCATCTTAGTTTCTGTCTTTTAAGCAAGCCTCTCTCTTACAGCTTTATGTTATTTGTAAAAGTACTACAAGTCAGTTATTTAGAAATTTGGAAAATGCCTGGTGGTACACAGAAGGAAAATACAAATTTCCTATAATTCTGTCATTGGAGTGCCCTTCACCAGTGGAGTTAGAGCTAATCAACACTAGATATTAGGTATTAATAATCTTCTCACATAGTCAGTAGCATACACCCACAGTTTTACATGTTTTTAAAAGTTCATGTACAGTGAACCTTCTCATATCATGAAGTATTCCTTTTTAGCACAATTTTTCATTATTGCATAGTATTTTCACATGTGTGTTCTGTGATGCACTTAACTCCTATTGCTGCCTGTGTTTATTGTTTCAAAAATGGCGTTATGTTTCTCTCTGATTGTTTCCTTGGGATAAATTCCTCGGATTGGAATTGCTGGATCAAAAACTCTGAGCATTTATTTTGAGGCTTTCAGTAGACATTGCCAAATTATCCTCCAGATCTTGCCAGTTTGTACCTACCAGAAGGGTACGAAGGCATCCAGATTTTCGTAGTAAATGGAAAGTTTACTGTGTTTTTATCTGAAAGGCTTTGATAGGTTAAGTATTGGTGTAGGTGACCTTGACCTCAGCCACTGCTTGCTTGAATGCACATGTTGAGTGACTGTATTATTTTGGCTTCTTTTTCCTTGTAGGCTCCCCCTCCCAAACCACCCCGCCGGCAAGGAGGCTGGGCAGATGATTCCATGAAGGCTTCAAAGTGAGTACCAGCAGCTCAGGGGAGGGGAGGGTGGGCAGGGTGGTTTTGCTCCTGCGTTATTCTTTTATTTTTTAATAATTGCTTTACTGAGATATATTCATATACCTTATAATGCACCCATTTAAAATGTACAGTTCAGTCGTTCTTAGCCTAGTCACAGAGTTGTGCTGTTATCACCGTATTTTTATTACCCCCCCAAAGAAACCCTGTGCCTGTTAGCAGTCACTTCCCATGTCCCCCCAGTCTCCCCAGCCCTAGGCAACCACCAGTCTGCTTTCTGCCTTTACGATACGCCTGCTCCCGACATGTCATGGAAATGGAATCAAGCGTGATGTCTTTTTGTGACTGGCTTCTTTCACTTGGCATAATGTTATCGAAGTCCATCCATATTGTAGCATCGTGTTGTTCTTAGTGTGATTTTCTAAACGGGTGGGATTGCCTGCCAGTAACTGCTAGATTACAAGGCATTTTGGTCTTTCATTCCTTGCACTAAGTTTTAGATGAAAAGTAAACCAAAGAAGTATTTACTACACCAGTGGGCTGGCCAGCTCTCCAGTTTGACAACTTACGATACACTCAGGAAGGGAATTTCTTTTTCTCAAGGAATACATGTGACTCTCGTTCACAATTTCCTTTAGCAGGAGATTTCTTTCCGCAGTCATGGCCTTCAAAGCAGCACTCGCAAAAATATTTTTTCCGCTTCTTTCCCCCTTCTCCCGCCTTCCTCTCCCCACCTCTGAAAACACGCCCCCCACGCACCCGCCCCCCCCGCCCACCACCGCCGAATCATTTGAACACAAGTTGCTGTGGCCGTGACGTTCTGCCTCTGGAGACTTCAGCACGCCTCTGCAGATGACGGGCATCCTCCAAATAATGAGGGTCATCATCACATCCCAGAAACTTCACAATGACTTAGTAACTAGTTTAAACTTCCCCAGTCATCCCCAAAAGGTCTTCTGATAGCTTCAGGACCCAGTCGGTGTTCACACATTGCATTTGGTAGTTCTGTCCCTTTCTAGTCTCTTGATCTAAAATAACTTCAACCCCTTACCACCTCCACCCAGAACACTGACTTTTTTTAAAGAATCTCAGCCAGTTTTCTTGTTGAAAAGCTAACGTTCTCCATGTTTTCTGGTTAATTCCTCATGATTACATTCACATGAATGGTTTTTGGCACCAGCAGATGGTAATGTGTTACAGGGGTGTTTAACCAGTGGCCTGCATGCAGCTCAGGATGGCTGTGAGTGTGGCCCAACACAAAATTGTAAATTTACCTAAAACATTACGAGATTTTTTTTTGTGATTACTTATCGCAGTATATTTAATGTGTGGCCCAAGACAGCTCTTCTTCCAGTGTGGCCCAGAGATGCAAAAAGGTTGGACAGTCCTGGTAGAAAGATACACTGAGAGATATCTTATTCCCATCCTTAGCCCTGCCAACTCATTCCCATCCATTCCCAATGGGTTCATGTCCAGTTCATCTTTTCTCTGCTACTTTTTATAAAAAATAAGCATGCATATACAAATTTAAAAATGTGTCCTTCTTTGTTTCCATACATTTAAATTCAAGAAAATGTGGCCCAGCTGCCTGTTTTTCTAGATCATTTTATTGGAATAAAAGCATGCCCTAAATCTGACTTTTGAAATTTAGATTTCTGACCCATGTGGAGTTAATTTCAGTGTATGGTAAAAGGTGTGGCTCTAGTTTTATCTTTTTCTAAATGGCTTTTGTCCCAACACATTATTATAAAAATCCATCTTTCCCAGGGAACTTAGAAGCCACCTTCACCGTGTTCTACATTTGCTTATGCACCCAAGTCTGCTTCGCTTTGCTACTCTGCTCCATTCATCTTTCCGTCCATTCATATGCCATTAGGTACCACATTCAACATAATGCTACTTTTTAAATTTATTTATTTATTTTTGTATATTGATTTTAGAGAGAGAGACACAGAGAGAGCGAGACATTAATTTGTTATTCCACTTATTTATGCATTGATTGGTTGACTCTTGCATGTGCCCTGACCAGGGATCGAGCCCACAACCTTGACATATCAGCATGATACTCTAACCAGCTGAGCTACCTGGCATGAGCCAACATAGCACTACTTCTCAGTATTAACCAAGAAGAAGGTGACTTTGAAATATATATTTCAGTGAAATATTAATTTCATATATTACTAATGAGAGTCTTAAAGAAGAGCTCCATTTTTCTAAGTTATTAGAGAATTTTAGTGCTTTTAATATCTGGAATTTGTTTTGAAATATGAAAATGAGACAAATCCTTTATCTGCTTCTTAAGAGAACTAAAGAGGGTCTCAAGTGTTTATTCCTCAGTGAACACACGAAAGGTTTTTCCAGGTGAAATCAGTTTCCTCTTGGAGAGGAGACATGCTTTTCCGTTTCATGTGTTATGTTTCAAGGGATTCACTGGCTTGGCTCCTCAGTCTGTGGCCTTGTCCTGACCGCCAAAATGTGGGCGTGCCCAGGGCTTGTCCTTGAACTTCCTCTCTTCTCTGCTAGCAGTTCTTGGCGTGACCTTGACCCAGCCTTGGGAGTATAACTGTCATTCAGTCACCGATGGCTCCAGAACCTGTTTCCACAGCCCAGGCCTGTTCACGAATGTCCAGCTGTCCATGCAACGTTGCCACTTGAATACGCACCTCAGTGCTAACATGTCCAAATCGGCCCTCTTAATCTCCACCCTTCTCTTCCATCCCTAACCCGTGCCTGGCAAAGTCTTCCCTGGAGCTCTGAATGGCAGCCATCTGCCCTGTTCCTCAGACCATAAACCTGGGGTCATCCTGGAACCCTCTCCTTATCTTCGCACTGTGTTAAGTGTACAGTCAGAATACATCTGTCTGCACGGCCAGTGCCCAGCTACAGCTGCCACCATTTCTAGCACTGACTGGAGTGACAACCTCCTGTCACCCTTTCACCCTTGCGTCCCTCAGCCTTATGTCCACAGAGCAGGCTGACCTTTTTAAAACATAGATGAGGTCATTTGACCTGTCTGCTCCAAACCCTCCATTGGCATTTTCCTGCCAGTTAAACTAAACCCCAGAGTCCTTACCGTGGCTCGCAAGGCTCTGCCTGACCTCAGTTTATGTAAAGTAGCACCCCTCATTGCTCCATGTTCTCCTCTCCTGCTTTATGTATTCACATATGTGACATGCGCACATACATGTGTGTTGGACACATGCATATATTGTCTTTTTCTCTCTAATGTAAGCTCCATGAGTGGTGGCCTAGTCTTATTTCCATACTTCCAGTACTTCCAACAGTGCCTGTCTATAATAAGCACTCAGTGACTATGAAACAAATGAATGACCGATTAGTATTTTTTTGTTGTTGTTGATGTATAAGCTTTGCCTGCATTTCTTTTTTCTTTTTTCTTTTTTCTTTTTAAATATATTTCATTGATTACGCTATATAGTTGTCCCATTTCTCCGCCATCATTCCCGTCCGCCCTGCACACCCCCTCCCACCCACATTCCCCCCCTTAGTTCATGTCCATGTGTCATAAGGTCTTTAGCTTCTACATTTCCCACACTATTTTTGCCCTCCCCCTGTCTATTTTCTACCCACTGTCTATGCTACTTATTCTCTGTACCTTTCCCCCTCTCTCCTCCTCCCACTCCCCTGTGCTAACCCTCCATGTGATCTCTATTTCTGTGTTTCTGCCTGCTCCTGTTCTACTTGTTCGTTAGTTTGCTTTTGTTTTAGGTGTGGTTGTTAATATCTGTGATTTTGCTGTCTTTTTACTGTCTCATTTTTTATCTTCTTTTTCTTAGATAAGTCCCTTTAACATTTCATATAATAAGGGTTTGGTGATGATGAACTCCTTTAACTTGACCTTATCTGAGAAGCGCTTTCTCTTCCCTTCCATTCTAAATGACAGCTTTGCTGGATAGAGCAATCTTGGATGTAAGTCCTTGCCTTTCATGACTTGGAATACTTCTTTCCAGCCCCTTCTTGCCTGGAAGGTCTCTTTTGAGAAATCAGCTGACAGTCTGATGGGAACTCCTTTGTAGGTAACTGTTCCCTTATCCCTTGCTGCTTCTAGAATTCTTCCTTCATTTTAATTTTGGCTAATGTGCCTTGGTGTGTTCCTCCTTGGGTCCAACTTCTTTGGGACTCTCTGAGCTTCCTGGACTTCCTGGAAGTCTCTTTCCTTTGCCAGATTGGGGAAGTTCTCCTTTATTATTTGTTTGAATAAGTTTTCCACCTGTTGCTCTTCCTCTTCCCCTTCTGGTACTCCTATAATTCTGATGTTGGGATGTTTAAAGATGTCATGGAGGTTCCTAAGCCTCTCCTTATTTTTTTTGAATTCTTGTTTCTTCCTTCTCTTCTTTCTTTTTTTTAAGAATCTTTTTCTTTTCTTTTTTTTTTTGAGATTTTATTTCTTTATTTTTAGAGAGAGGGGAAGGGAAGGAGAAAGAGAGGGAGAGAAACATCAATGTGTGGTTGCCTCTTACGTGGCCCTCACTGGGGACCTGGCCTGCAACCCAGGCATGTGCCCTGACTGGGAATGGAATTGGCGACCCTTTGGTTCTCAGCCTGCGCTCAATCCACTGAGCTACACCAGCCAGGGCACTTCCTTCTTTTCTGTTTGGTTGTTCTTTTCTTCCTTCTGGTCCACTCCATTGATTTGAGTCCCAGTTTTCCTCCCATCTCTATTGCTTTCCTGTGCATTTTCCTTCATTTCACTTACTGTAGCCTTCATTTTTTCATCTAATTTGTGACCAAAATCAGCCAATTCTGTGAGCATCCTGATCACCAGGGCTTTGAACTGTGTAGGTTGGCTATCTTGTGGTCACTTGGATGAATTGGCTCTGGGGCTTTGATCTGTTCTCCCATTTGAGCCATTTTTGGGTTTTTTTGTTTGGTCTGGTTGCAGCTGTTATGTAGTGAGGGGTGGAGCCTTAGGTGTTCCCCAGGGCAGGGCAGCCCAGTTGCTGGGTTGTGACACTGTATGTGGGGGCGGTGTCCAAGAGGGAACAGTGGTGCTTGCTCTGCGCTCTCTCTCAGATTCCTGTCCCTTCCGCGGCTTCCCCTTCACCTGGATTATCTCCTCACGAATGTGGGACCACCTGGTCAGCCAGCCACTTTGCACGGCCTCACTGGGTCTGCATGGTTGCAACCCTGTGCCTGGGATCTGCTAGCCGCTGCCTGTGCACCTGGGGTCTGCTAGTTGCTGCCTGCACACCTGGGGTCTGCCAGTCACTGCTGCCTGCGCGCTCAGGTCCTCCAACCTCCACTTTTTCCTGCCTCAAATTCACCCCTCTTACCAGTCTAGATGAATGGTTGTTAGACTTCCGTACAGTTCACATTTCTATCAGTTCTGGTTGGTTTCTTGTTTCTAAATCTTTGTTGTCTTTAATTTTGGTTGTACGAGGAGGCACCGTGTGTCCACCTATACCTCCATCCTGGTCGGAAGTCCAGATTAGTATTTTTGACTGATTACTTTGCTTTCAGTGAGAGGTAGAGCTCTAGAAGGCTGGCAGACCTGTCGGGAAGGTGGCATTTTTAATGCAAGATGATGAAAGCCTGCACTAGGGCCGTGGTGTGAGCATGGACAGGAGAAGTTTGGAGACATTCTGGAGGTAGAGTTAATAGGAGTGCCATTGGTTGAATGCAGGACTGGGTAAGGAGTTGAAGGTCACCGCAAGGTGCCTTGCTTTGATGACTGGTCAGGTGGCGGTGCCGTCAGATAGGGAATGTGGAGGAGAGACCTGATTTGGGGGCTGGTGGTCTGCACGGTTTGGGAGTCTAGAAGAGAGGTCAGGAAGGAGGTGCAATTTGGATCATCTACACAAATAGAAGATGAGGTCAGAGCCTTGGACTTGGCTGTTTGTAGGTGACTGGGGGCATTTAAGACAGTGACTACAGTGATTTGCATTGGGGCAGAAGCCAGATTACTGTGAACTGAAGAGGAGTGGGAAGTGAGGAAATGGGATTAGTGATATAAGCTACTGCTCTGAGAAGCAAAGGAAAGAGACAATATTTGGAAGGGGAAGTGTGCGTTGTGAATCGTGTGTGTGTGTGTGTGTGTGTGTGTGTGTGTGTGTGTGTGTGTGAGAGAGAGAGAGAGAGAGAGAGAGAGAGAGAGAGAGAGAGAGATACACCTCAGGAAAGAGTGAGTCCGGATGAAATAGCGTAGACTCGGAGTGGGATCCTGGAGAGGGGAACTTGGGGGGAATGCGGGAATTCAGTTCGTAGCTGTACCTTATACGTGCATGACAGGAACTTTGTTGGGCAGGTTCTGTTCTGTGAGGGAGGTGTCTTGTATGAGGTTGGTGGGAAGGCAGTGAAGCTGTTTGTGTCCTCAGCAGGAGGAAGAAGAAGGGCTGTTGACAATCTGACTGAGGCCCTCACAGCCACAAAGGGTGAAATTCTGGGATGCCATTTGCATGGCACTGCCTAAGATCAAGAGCAGGGCCTGTGTCATCCCTCTCAGTGGCTAGAGGTGTTGGAGGCTGGGGCTGTCTTCAAGACCTGCCTCGTCCATCTCGCTGTCCTCACGTACATCTCCATTGGACCTGTCCCTTCTCCTGGCACCAAAGTCATTGCCATGCCAACAAGTCCATCTGGGAGCCAGGCACTCTTGGCTCTGAAGTTGCCTGAAGTGGGGCCCTGGCATGGCCATGGGGAACAGAGCGAAGAGAGAGGCAGCCAGACTCAGTGGAGAGAGGAAAGAGAGGTAGTAGTCTGGTTAAGTTTTGTCTCTGAGTGTCTGGTTTTGGGTTTGTCCCTGCATGGATCTGCAAGGGAATGAGGCAAGTAATGGTCCCTCAGGGACTTTCAGGACTTTGCTCTCAATGTCAGCCGTCATTTTCAATCACCCTCTCCCTCCCAGCCATTAATTTTGGCCCGGGATCATGGGGACTTGTCCATCTATCACTCCTAATTGACACTAAATGATCTGTCAGTTTATTGATGAACGGCAGGAGTGGAATTGTCACAATATATTTTACTTTCTAACAACTCCTCCTGACAATTTTACCTTGTCCATCTCACTCTGCTCACATAAATCTCCATTGGCCGCTCGTTCCTTCTCACGGGCTGTCCGGGTGCCCGCTGCTCGCACGCCACCTGCACGCGTCAAGGACATCAAGATGGCGGCAGAACAGCCGTGTGCTGGTCCTGCGGCTGCCCCCTTCCCTCCTCCTCCTCTCCCTCTTGCTTTTTTTTTTAAATGGCCTTGATGTTCCAAGAATACTAAAGGGCTTCTGTCCTCCCCCGCTGTGTCATTGCCGTACCAGACTCTCTTTACCTTCTTGTTAGCAGTGAGTAGTTAATTCTTATTAAGCCGCAATAGTGTGAAAGGCAAGAACTCACAGGGCTGCTGGGCCCCCAGATCTGTAAGCACAGTTGCAAATGCACGTCTTGTCCTCTTAACCCTGCTCAGTTACAGCCTGTCCGACCCCATAGAAGTCAGTTTCTCTGAAAGGTGTTGCACTGGCTGGAGCTCACTCAAGACAGAGGTGAAGCTAGCTGGAGCTTTCCCACTGGTGTGCGTGCGCTGCACTGTGGGTGCAGGTGTGTGCTCAGGTGTGCCAAGGTGTGGGTGCTCTGCCCTTGGACCTACTGGGCCAGTCCTACACCTGCCAAGGCCCCAGGCTGGTCACCTGTAAATACCAATACTCTTAGCCATCCACCCCAGTCTTCCATTCAAATGTTATTTTTAGGTCCTTCAAGTCTTGAAAATGATGGGGAAGTTCTGAGTTACGTATCTATAAGGGTATGTAATTATTTAGGCCTAAGGAGGTGTGCGTGTGGGTGTGAAAAACATGTTATCTTTTATGAGGCCAAGGATGAGTTAGGGGAGTTTGACAATATATAAAGAATGTCATTCCTCATCCCTCCTTCCCTTCCTGTTAGAGATTATTTTCGTTAACTGATAAGGACTGTTTTTGTTTATTAACCGCCACTCCATTATCATACCTATCAACATTAATAATGATTCCTTAATGCCATCTGACATCCAGGTCATATGTAGGTACTTCTGTGGTCTCAAAGTTATTTCTTAACAGTTGGATTGCAAAAGGGCATATCAAGGTCCACACCTTGTCATTTAGTCATTAGATGTCTTTCGTCACTTTTATTTGGCAACACTCCATGCCCACCGCCACCTGTTGTTTTTCCCCATGCCATTGATTTGTTTTTTGAGGACCTTGTCCCATAGAGTGTCCGCATTCTGGATTTGGCCCATTGCTTTCTAGTGTGATGTCTGATCTGTTCCTTTGGCCTCTACGTTCCAGTGAAACTGGAACAAGTTAGCGCTAGGCCAGCTGGTGGCCAGGTTCAGGCTCACCTTGGGCAGGAGGACATTGTAGGTGGTACTGCGTGCACCCTGCCACGTCACATCCAAAGGCCCAGGTGACGGGTTCCGTGTTAAGTGAGGCTGTGACTGACCAGTGGGTTTGGAGTGTGGCCTTCATTTTACGTTCCCCACCACACCCCCGCCTGGCAGTCACAGTGTCCATCTGCGACTGCAGCTTAGAGCCGTGATTTCACTGAAGGGTGTCCGAGGGTGTTTTTCTTGTTGTCCCTGATTAACACACATTCTCGTTATAAAGCACTTTCTCTCATCAACAATATGCTCCATGAGATACAGTTCATACCTGTAATCCCGCCTTTTCCCTCCTCCAGTCTTATTTTGAAAAATTTCAAACTATAGAAAACTTGCAAGAATAGTATAACAAACACCCTCCTAATTGTAAACATGTTACCACATGTGGCCCTGTTCTCATTCTCTGCTTTTTGTTTTTATTTTTTACTGAACTGTTTGAAAGCTGCAGCTGCTTTTGCATTTGCATTACTAGTACCTAATAACTAGTTACTTTGCAAGAGCTTTTTGTCTATATTGTTTGCTTCTGGGTCCATAGTGCCTAGCACACATAGTTGCTCAGTACGCATTAGATTAGTGAGTGAGTTGGGGCATGTCTTCTGGAGCTTCAGTAATTAAAAAGGGACCAGCTATCCTTGAGTTCCAGTAAAGTAAAAGAACTTAATCCTTGACTTCAGATTTTCACCAGTAAGCATAATTTTGTTTAGAAGTTTTGAGAATTGATTTCCCGCATGCTTCCCTCAGGTACAAAGAACTCAGAATTTGCATGGCATGACCAGGCGGGCACCATGGGTGAGCAGGCGTTCGGCTCTCCGGGAGGTTGCTCATGCATCGGAGACGAGCGTCCGATGTGGGTGAAACCACACAAGTGGTTGCCTGTGGGGTGGTGGAGAAGGGAAGGTCTCAGACAGATAATCGTGTGCCATGTCTGGTAGCTCTGCCCAGGGCTCAGGTGCCATGTCCCTGTTTCTGTGGCTTTTGGAGATGCCCACGAGAGCCCCCTTCTTGGTCCTCTGCCTCAGCTTTAGCATCAGTGCTCCTGTCTGCGTTTGCACTTTGCCTCCACATGGCTTCCGGCACACAGGAAGTTCAGAAACGACGGCTCCGGGGCCCAGCCACAGCCTGCTCTCCCGCGTACCCCTTGCTGTCGTTTTGTGTGAACTCCCCAAAGGTAACTTCTTCCTTTCTCTCAAGTTATGTTCAGAAGAACCTGGACAGAAAGATGGTAGAGGGAGATCTAGATAAGTTTTTAATTTTAGTGAACTTACAGAATTCGTGTGGTTTTTGTTGTTTTTTAAGAAAATTAGAATTTACTTGCATTATTGCTGTAAATCTTATACCTTCTGTAGAATCTGAAAATGAGTTAACACCTAGACTGGGCGCGTTGAACTAGCTGGTGAGAGACGCATATCCTCACTGAAGTAGGGAAAAGCGTGGGAGTCTGTCCTTATGCCTCTCCTGTCCCCAGACACCCTTGTCGTTTGGGTGGCCGTTAGGTGGAAGGAATGAAGAGGCGGGCTGGGTAATGGAGGGACTTAGCTGAGCTGTCCTTTCTTACTCAGCCCTGAAGGTGCACAGCTGTGAGGCACTCGCTGGAAGTCACCCTTCATGGGCAGAGGCGACGGGAACACGCATTTGTTCGCTCTGTGGCCGTGTGGTCTGGGCACTGTCCCTAGGCCGGCCCTTGCCCAGGTCTAGCTCTTAGAGTAAACCCCTTCTGGTAATGACAGTCTTCTGCCTTTTTATGGAGCAGGTCTGTTTGACCTTGAAGTGCAAATGTAACTGAGTTGAGAAAGGCCAGTCATTTCCTCAAGAGAACTCAGAGAGAGAGAGAGAGAGAGAGGAGGATGCACAGACAGTACGAATTCCAATGTTCTCGTCACTGTGGGACTTCATGGCATCTTTTGAGATATTACAACTCTTAGTGAATTTGGATTTTATTATTTATTTCTTTTTAAAATAAGATATGTACATAGTATAGAATTTGAAAGATAAAACAGGTCAGGATAGGAAATAGAAGTCTCTCTCCCTTCCCTGCTCCCCTGGGACCCACTTGCCCTGTGTGGAGTTCCCTAGATTCTGTGTGTCCTTCCAAAGACACCCTGTGCATTTCCAAAAATAGAGGTACTGTGTTTTTTTGTTGCCTCACACAAATAGTAATCTATTCTGCATTTTTCTTTTCTCATATAATAGTGTTTTTTGGTGATCTTTCTGAATTTCAGTCTAGAGTATAACTGCCTCATTTTAAGGGCTGCATAGTACTCCAAAGTCCCTATCTCAATAAAAGTGATCCTGAGCAGACAGTAGTTGTGGTATCTGCGCAGGCTGAGAAAGCAGACTTCCAGTGTGTGTTCACGCAATTGCCATAACATGACCGTTTGGAAAGTGTCATGAAGGCTTTAGCTATGGTGCGTATAGGTCCCATAGTCTAGAGAACAGATATGAAGCATGCACCCACCTCTTCCTCATGAGAATTTGGGGGAGCATTTTCATCACTTCCACTTGGTTTGACATGGTGATTTTCTGTCCGGAGCAAGCAGAGATGCTCTATGTTGTAGTCACTGCAGTTTAGGGTCCTGGATGGCTTGTCTAATGTCACAAAAGTGATTTATTTATGCAAATGACTAAATATGAAATAATTGGAATCTTGTACTTCTGTCACGTGCCTCCCAGTTGAAGGTGATAGCAGTCTGTTCTGTGAGCCCCAGGTGGAGCAGTAGCATTTGGATTCTTCACCTCCCATTGGGGGCAGGGCAGCAGTCTCCCTGACACGTGGCTCTGTCCAGTTCCCTCCTGGAGCGGAGATGAGTGCTCACCCTCCAGGGAGGCGGGGAGGAGGGGAGGAGCACGTGCGGTGCCTCGAGATGGACTTGTGGCCTGTGCGCAGCAGGGAAAGGACAGCTGCGGCCCCACAGCACACAGCGGCTGTGTTTCCCAGGGCCCAAGTCAGCAGCACTACTTCACATTTGCCTGCGGGAGGCCTGCCAAAGATCGAAAAGTGGGAGCCTGGTCCCCATCTCCCTCAGAGCCTGCCCCCAGCTTCCTTTCAGGCCTGCAGCTTTTCTTAACACGTTAACTTACCTTTGAATTTTATCTTTGTAATTGAAAACCGGCAGTAGTTCTAGAATGCAAAGGCTTTGGCTTTTGGCCCTCTGCAGTTTCTGGTTTTGCAGAAGTGCAGATTCTCCTGTGACCAGAGTTGGTCATTTCTTGGAGCCAGAGGCGGGAGGGTCTCTGAGGGTCAGGAAAGAAATGACAGGCACGTAGCAGTATCCCTTATGTAACAGCAGTCAAACAGCACAGCGTCCCGTGGAACACCCCTGCCGCCGCGGATTGTCTCAGTGCAGAGGCCTTGCAACTGGGGGGTTGGAGGCAGTTTCCTCCTGTCTCCTGTCGGATTCCGGTCTGGGTCTGCGTGAGCCCTCCATTGTGGGGGACTCAGTAGAAGCTTATTTTGTTTTAATAAAGTTTTTTTTTTAGTTGTACAGGCAAACCAAGAACACTTTAATGATGTAAAAATTCAAACAAGACACAAAGCTACCTTGGCTTGAAACTGTCATCTCCTCCAAGTCTAGTCATCTCTCTCTTTTTTTTAAATGTTGGTATT
The DNA here is from genome assembly GCA_004027475.1 of Anoura caudifer. Classification (NCBI taxonomy): domain Eukaryota; kingdom Metazoa; phylum Chordata; class Mammalia; order Chiroptera; family Phyllostomidae; genus Anoura; species Anoura caudifer. The sequence continues at coordinate 370,390 of PVKU01000857.1, forward strand.
TCTTTTTTTAAAAAAGATTTTATTTATTTATTTTTAGAGACAGGAGACGAGAGGGAGAGAAACATCAGTGTGTGGGTTGCCTCTCACGTGCCCTATACTGGGGACCTGGCCCCACAACCCAGGCATGTGCCCGACTAGGAATCGAACCGGTGACCCCTTTGGTCTGATGCCACTCGCTCCATTGAGCCATACCATCCACGGCATAATCAGCTCTTTATTTCTTTTTTAATTTAATTTAAATTTATTTATTTATTTATTTATTTTAGGAAAGGGGAAGGGAGGGAGAAAGAATGGGAGAGAGACATCAATGTGTGGTTGCCTCTCATGCGTCCCCTACTGGGGACCTGGCCCACCACCCAGGCATGTGCCCTGACTGGGGATCAGACCAGCGACCCTTTGGTTCAAGGGCTGGTGGCTCAGAGCCACACCAGCCAGGGCTGGTCATTTCTTTAGAAGGGATGACTGGTAATAGTTTGTTGGTTTCTTTCACCAACAATTGATATATTTTTACACAATAGATTTACACATATATAAACACATACTCATGTATTTTTTTTACATAAATGGGATCATATTTTGTTCCTCATTATTTTCATTTTTCATGTAAGAGTATATCTTGGAGATCTTTAGCACAGGTAGACTTACCTTACTTTTCTAACTGCTGCCTAATAATCCCATGGTATGGGTGTGCTGCTCCCCTGTTGGTAGGCATTTAGGTTATTTCTGATTTTTATGCCATTACGTACCCCCCACCCCCAATTTTTAAATATAACTCACCTTTAGGAAACTTGCAGCTTTGTCCTCTGATCTGTATTCTGCCTTTTGGGGCCGTGCTGCAGAACCTGAACATGGACAGCCCATGTGTCTTGCCTAGCCCACTTGTTGTATGGATGGGAACTTGTGCACACACATGCCCACATGCACACGCACCATTTATTGGGCTCTTGGGCTGGGCGCTGTGCTTAAGCACAGTTATCTGTATTCTCAATCAACCCCATGGGGTATAGGTGCTATTATTATCCCTGCTGACAGATGAGAAAGTGTAAGTTCAGGAAAGTTAAAATAACTTGCTCAAAGTCACGTAGCTAGTAAGTAGGCAGCAGGATTTGAACCCGGTGAGTCGGACTCTGGGGTCATGCTCTTCTCCGCTGTGCCTTGTTGCCTTCCGTTTTTGTGCCCTGGGCCCCTGGTATTACGCTAGTGCCCCTGCACTGGGCAGAGCTTCAGCAGGTTCCCCAAGGGCTGCCTTGACACGGCTCTGACATGTTCGGCCTGTGGGAAGAATAACAGGGAGTGAATGGGTAACCCACACCCTTCTTAACCTTTGCTGGCCCACCTGTCTCCAGAGCTGTGCCCCAGCCAGCTGCCTGACCCCTGAGAGGAAGGTTGAGTACAAAGGATGCAGCCTATACTTAGGGGCGCAAGCCAAGGCCATGCTGGTCCTGCCATTGAAAGGCCTAATTAGGCTAGTCATTAAGTTCAATTAGGCATTGGAAATGATTGTTCCTTCTAACCCTGCATTGCCCTCCAAGAACTGGATCCATTCCCAGGCAGCCAGCTAGGAGCCGCTTCTGGTGACAGGTGCCCTGGCAGCCCTGCCTCTGGTTCCAGGCCTGTGTCTCCTTTGCGAGGCTGAGGGCAGTGTAACGCAGGAGGCTCTTGGCCCAGAATGAGGTGCTCCACGTACATGTTAAACACAGTTAGGCATCTGCCTTGGAGGTCGTTTCCTGAGCTCATTCCTGGTCAGTTGCCTTTCTTGGGGCCACCCTTTTCCTATGCATGTTAGGAGTCAGGACACCTGCCTGTGTTCTAGTCCCCTTCTGCCACTCACTCGCCATGTGATCTTGGGGCAAGTCCTATGGGCTTTTTGGGCTCAGGTTCCCTGAGGGGTTTGGACGAGGTAATCTCAGAGTCCCCTTTTCAGCCCTAGGACATTAGGATTCAGGGAAGCCCCAAATATGTGGGCCTTGGTGTATTCAGGATTTCTCTGCGCTGAACACTGAGCTGGGAGGAGGAGCAGGAGAGGCCCAGCGTGACCTGCGCTGCCAGCTCTGCCCCCTTGGGCTGCCCGTTCAGCATTAACACTGAGTGGTCTCAAAGGCCCTCGCAACCCGGAGAGTATGTCTGAACTTCTGAAATAGCTTCGTAGACAGCTGATGGAAACAAACCAGTCATCGCCACGAAACAGTTGACAAACGCTGAGGCAAGGACAGGCATCCAGGCACAGGGGCTGAGTGCATGGAGACATTGACGCCCAGTGTGTCTGGAACGAGCAGGGTGGGTGCCTGAGGCCCCACTGCACTTAGGGAAGTGCGAGATGGGCAGGAGAGGCCCACATGCAGGACCCCGAACTCTAGGCATGTACTTTATTATTGGGGAACAGGGAGCCGCTGGAGTGTTGACAAGTGTATGACCAATGGTGCCAGGGACACATCATCACACTTCATCTAAACGCCTTTTTACTGCTACATAATTATGACCTGGGGGTCTTTGCAGATGTGAAAAGACATCCCTTTCTCTGAGTGTGATGCCCTCCTTTTAAGGTTGTCTCATCTTCATTCTTTAGAGTGGAGCGTGCTCTCTTAAACTCGACAGGGTTGTGGAGAGCGCTGCTCATCGTTTCTCCTGAGTTCAACCCCTTCTTACCTGCTGATTTTGGTGACATCACTCACTTGTACCCTGAGAAGTGCACGCCTCTTGTATCACTTCAGAGCATTGCTTTCTTGATGAGACTGTGTATGGAGGGTGAGAGTGGCTTTCTTCATAGAATATGCATTCCTGCTCCACTAGAATGACTTCCCATTTGCCACTAGATACGCTACATTAGTTGAGGTTGCATTCATCTGCAAGCAACAGAACCCCATCGACAGAGGCTTAAGCAGAAAGAGGTTTGTCTCAGAAAACAAGAGGTCCAGGGTTCCACAGTCCAGGGCTGGTGTGGCAGCTCCGTGGTGACAGGAAGGCTGGAACTTCTCCATCTTGCTGCCCACCGTCCTTAGCATGGGGTCTTTGTATCAAGTGCATGCCTCATGGTTATATGGTAGCTGCTGAACCTCCAGGCCTCACTTCTGTTTTCTGGGCAGGAAGAGGGGAAAAGGAGATGGAGATTCTGGGGATGGAGTGGGATGTGCTCTCCAGAGACTGCAACATCGTTTTCACCGGTCAGAAGTGTGGTGTACTCCCGGCCCTCGGTGCGAAAGAGGCCCGGGAGCTGAAGATTTTTAGTTGGGCTCATCGCCACTCCACACAAACTCGGGTTTGCGTAAAGATGAAGGGGAGATGATTTGTGGGAGGTGCCAGGTTGCTCACTCTCTGTGGTCTGAGCCCATCAAGCCGAGACACAGACATCACTGTGTGAGCCTGTCCTGCTCTGAGGTCCATCACGGGATGCAGGGAGGTGGTGCTGAGGAGCACAGGAACAGTCTTGCTAATTCCAGAACTTCCCAGAAGTGAGAAATCCATTCAAAAGCCAGAAAAAGTCGCTTTTTAGGCAGGTGTAAGCAGAAGCTGTTGAAATGGAGGAAGGGAACCAAGGTACAAAAAAAGTAAAGATGGAAACAGAAACCACCTGATGGTGTTCCCTGGGAAACCGGCAGGCGGACCCCAGGGGCCGGCATCGCTGTGTGGCCGAGCAGTGGCCCGCCTCGGCAGAGGCTTCGCAGGTGCATGTGCTGTATAGTTGGGAGGTGGCAGGCCAGGCGGTGAAGGCCCATCCAAGCGGACTGCCCAGCATGTCAGCCGAGGGGCCAGCACGTTCAGCAAGGGGCAGCAAGAATGTGGTGAAGCAAGGGAACGATGGATGGGTCTTGAAGCAAAAAGTACGAAGTGACTCGGCTGGGTGCACCCAGCCAGCACCCATCTCCCGGCAGCGCTCAGTGAAAGGGCAGAGGGAGGAAAAGCGTCTCAAGGAAGAATTAGCAACATAGGCGATAGCGACTGGAGTGATAATAATAATGGTAATGGTAATAGAAGCTGCAGCTACTGCTCTGAGCACTTCTGTGTGCCAAGTACTATGCTAATTGCTTTGCATTAATTATTTGATTCTTATAACATCCCTGTAAACTGCAGTGTGGTGTTATCACCAGTTTTGCAGAATTTCAGTTACTCTCACAAGAGCACACAGCTGGTGAACAGTGAAACTATGTGAAACCTCTGACTTCAGAGCTCAAACTCAGCCGTTTTCCAACGGGGACCCCAGACCAGAGCTTAGCACGCACACCTAGTCTGGCTGGATCCTGTGTGACTGAGCTCCAGGGCTCTGAGTCCTCCCGGACCCCAAGAGCAAGGCTGATTCCAAGGTACCTGTTTGAGGCTTCAGCACATCCAGATAGACACCCTCTGTCCAGCTGCTTGAAAAGGAAGTGGAAAGGAGTCGCAGTGAGCAGGCAGAAAGCAAGTGTGAATGTTAAGAGTGGGTTAACTGTTTAGGAAAGGAGCGCAGCGGGAAAGTAAAATTTCTTTATGTAATTGGGAAAGTAGTGGCAGGTTTTGACAACAGGGAAGAAAGGAGAAGGGAGGACCGAGGAGGACAATGCCTTAAATTCTTAGGTAGGAAGAGAACTTGTTTTAACTTTGTTGTCCCTAAAAATGGTTGAATAAAGGGAAGAGGGACCCTTCTTTCCCTCCCCTTCCCTTCCTTTCTTTCACTGTTTGTTTCCCCCACCATGTTGACTTGGGGCTCTCCAAACCAGCACTTGACAATGTGTTGGAAATTTTAGGACTGGATAAACCAGTTGCGGAGAAGGGGTTGCTTGGAGGGGCGGGGTGCTGTTCAGGATGGAGAATGGCATTTATGAGGAACAGATGGGGGTGGGACCTGGAGAGGCAGGGTCCATGTCATACACAGCTGGGGAAGGTCCCGAGAAGTGATGGAGTGTGGCCTGTTTAGTTCAGAGATGGAGAAAATGAGTCCTGTGGGTGGGGTGGGGGGGCAGTCAAGGGATTCGGTTGCAGACTCTGAGAGTTAGAAAAGCCTTAAATGTCACCTTGCACCGCTGCCAAGGTCAGGCAGCTAATTAGTGCAATAGGATGTGCCTCTCATGCAGCCAAGCCCATCCTCACACCTTAAAAGCTGCACTCGCTTATCTCAAGTTCATGAAAGGGCTGTGGACTCTACAATTTGTGCAGCAGTGAGTCTATTAGAATAAAATTGTCTTTACTGCTGTCCTCTGGGACCCTCACAGAAATGAGATGTTGATCATATGAAGCAATCTTATTGAACAAAAAAACTTTCAAGAAAGAAAGTCGCCTCCCCTGAGCCAGCTCTCTGCTGAGGAGGACTCGCTGCTTTGCTGCGTGAGCAGCTAAAAGCCAGGAGGGAATGGCTGGAGACGCCAGCCATTGGTTAAAATTCTCCCAACATAAATGATCTCCTTGTTCTCCCTTTGATGGATTCAGCCTCTCAAAAATAAGATGCATCTGTGAACCTCACCCCTCCTCCATCCCTTTTCTTTTCGGCCCTTTATTGAGGACTGCCTAGAAGCAGGTTCAGCACGGAACTGCGCGGCAGCTTGGGCGGACGCAGTCATGAACGTGCCGTGAAGTTGGGCGCCCGCCCCCAGTCTAGGTTTTTCTCCTGGCCCAGGGAGTCTGCAGTGGTCTTACTTTCCGGCCTGTGCTGCCCTCACCACACCTGGCTGCCGGGCTGCTGCTCCAGTTTCTCCTGGTTTCGCAGTGGTCAGTGTACAAAGGCCAGGTGTTGAAGTGCCAGGGTGTCCTTGTTCCTTCTACACCGAGGATTCGCCGGAGTGGCCGCTGAGCCTTCCAGGAACTGCCGCACTGGGCCCCACAGGGCCAATGGCCTCTCACAGCAGCAGCCGGGGAGGGGTCACCTCTGACGGCAGAGGCGCCCCCTTCTCTTTGAGCACTTCCTCACTTGGTCGAGTCTCAGGGTGCTCATGGGCTTTTGCAGGGGGCCATCATTTTTTGGGGTGGCAAGGCGGGGCAGAGAAAACAGTGGGAAAGTGACTGGAAGGCGATTTCACAGGTTTCTCCACCGCAGGGCGGAAACTCCTCTCCAGGAGAAGTAAGAGACCCCATCCGTGCAGCAATTTAAAATGAGCTGGAATACGTTGGTTCGCTGTTTGCCCTCGCAGCTGCGCTTCCCAGAGACGGGCGTTGAGTCACAAGGTCACTGTCTTTTTGCTTTCCGTTGCTCTCATCGCGTCAGCGGGGAAGTCTCTGTTTTCAGCTAGGATTTCTTTTATGCCTTCCTAACCTCGCTAATCTACTTTTTAACAAAAAAAGAACCCATAGGCTCCAACGTTTGGCAAACAGAAATATCTAGCTGTAATAAAATCCAGTTTGTGTTTTTTAAAAGCTTCATTGTTTTTTTACAATTACCAGAAGGTATGGCTGGTGATACTAGCTTTCTGTTGAGGATATTTTTTTCTTTTAAAAACATGTATTAAAGTAAAATTAAGGAATCAAAGAAAATGTAAAGTAGGTACAGAAAGTCCGTTTCCACAGCAAACTTAGCGAAGGCAGCATTTGAAAATGACAGGTGTTGGGGAAAGCTCTCTTACAGCACTTCCTCCCAGCTGCTCTCCTCCTCAGCCTTCCCCCAGCGGGAGCAGCGGGGGCGCTCCTTACACTTAACCTCCTCATGCTGCTTTCAGACCGCAGGATGTGCGGTGAGTTGCGCATGGTTCATGGCAACCTCTCTTTAAATGGTGGACTTAAGTAATTTGATGGGGGAAGAAAGGAACCCAGTGAAACTTGATTTCTAGCCCCATAATCCTTCCTGATCCCTGGCCAGCATCAGTGTGTGTGCTCACAGAGTTGATACCAGCGTGTCATGAATGACGTCTCGTTCAAATCTGGCTGCTGTCCTGGCCAGCTCTGGTGTGGTTCTCGTATTCAACCACCAGCCATGTCCATATCTCAGCGCCCCCAGGGCCCCTACTGCTTCCTGAACACACCTGACCCTTTCATGCTTCCTGCCGTTTCTCAGATTGTCTCCTCCCGCTTGGCAAAGCCTTCCTGCAGCCCTCCTGCCTGTTGCCAGCCCCCTCGCCATTTGCTGGGCAGTCTTCTGGGAAGCCCCTACCCCAGGCTCCCCCAGTTGGCTCGGCTAGTTCCTTTTTTTCAGTGCTCCCTCGACGTTTTACTTGCACTCGCCTCACTTGTCCTGTGAAGTTTGGGGCATGCTAGAAACAGCAGCAGGTGAGAAGGTGTGGACCTCGGTTTCTGGTTCCAGCTCTGTGTCCAGCTCACCTTGGGGCTTTAGTTAGTCCCCTTTAACAACTCCTGGTCTCCGTTTGCTCATCTAGAACAGGCACGGGGTGGCTGGTAGTGGGAATCCATCATCACGCTGTGTGAGCCTCCTAGAGGTGTTGCTGTTATTTCTGTAACCTTCTTTTCCCCATCAAGATTGTGAAACTCTGAGCAAGAGATCCCCAGATCCTAGCACCTCCTGTTTGTGCCTAATGGGTAGTTACCTGATAAGGTTTCTGAATAAAATAATATTCATTTGAGATACTTAAGCTCTAGAGTTCTAAACTCTTCTACTTTTTAAGTTTCTTGGTAGCAGGCGCGTGCGCGCGCACACACACACACACACACTTCACTTCCCTATAACTCTTTTTAGCCACTAAAACTGTTCCTTATATACTTCATCTCTTTTGCCTGCTGATAAATACTCCTTTAGATGATAATTCAGAAGAAATAAGGTTATTTTGAATCTGACCAGCAGGGGGCAGACTTCACCCAGGAATTGTCTTGGAGGTCCCTATACCTTCAACTTGATAGGGCCTGGCATTTGCAGACAGGATATAGACATTGGCTTTCCGCTTTGTACAAAACACCTTGTTGAACTGACACCTTGCGGGCGGTAGCCAAACATGGTCAAATGTGACCTAAAACACTGGAGTGCCCAAAGTCAGGTGTGGGGGAATTGTTCCTTGTCTTTAAAAGAAGAGAGAAAACACAATCCATAAAACACGTGCTGGACACTAAACACGTGAATGGCGAGAACCAGGGACCAAGGGGAGAAAGAGAAGGGACTTCAGCTTTTAGGAGAGATTTCAGCCAGGAGAAACCTGCTGGCCAAGGAACACTTGAGTCCGTGAGAGAGATCTGGCTGTTAATCCACGTCACAGACATGAGGGCATCTCGGAGCAGAAGGACCCCAGTCAGCAAGTCTCCTGATGCCGCGTGGTGGGCACAACAGCCCAGACGGCGATGGCAAGGCTTTCCCTTGCTCACACACGGGCTTGCCCTGTGGGGGTCCCTTTGTGGGTTGCACAGTCTGCAGAGTAGAGCCTCGGTGGGGGGCATCTGTGAGTGACATGTCACCTGATCTGGGGCAGACTACCCCTTCTACAGTTTGGAGACACTTGTGAGATTTTTATTGGACATTTTTAGATTATGAGGGCAGAAAACCTTGCACGAGAATGGCGTTTTGATTTCTTCTAGAGGTGTGATGAGTTTTAAAATGTAAGGGATCGCCTCCAATTTAGCTGTTCATTCCCTTGCCAAGAATTTGGCTTCTGGCTTCAGAGTTTCTTCTCTTTGACTTGGGAGCCCTGGGGGCATCGTACTGCAGTTGTAGGTTTTCTCTCACAGTCAACAAGTTGTACTAGTAACCATTGGTCTGAACCCTTCACAGCCCTTCCTGGGTCAGAGGCCAAGGTCCATGGGTGACGGGCTGGGAGAGGGTCTTCCGCGGGGACAGTCAGGGCTCCAGATGCCTGGCACTTTGGTCTGTTTAAAGCCTATTCTGTCTTGCAGCAGAGAAGCGAGTCCTGGGTCCAATATGTGATGTGGATATTAAGAGACTTCAAGGACACTTCCCCCCACTTATCCCAGTTATGTCCCCTGCTAAAATAGGTTAACGGTGTCTAATTAACCACTGAACATTGTCATGCTGCATAAAGATAGCATCCTGGCTGTTCTCTGAGCCGTGGTACTTTATCTCCATTTAGATCTCTGCAGTATTCCATTAAACTCGAGAGAAACATTTTAACTGAGATGATGTCTACATTAGGGCTGCCTTTCACCCTTCAGTGTGTAACCTGTGTGAGCAGCCGCAGAGGCCTGCGGTCTGCGGGGCTGGGAGGATGGCGCAGGTAGCCTCCGCAGCTGGGGCTCCTTACAGCGCATCGTATCTCCACCCCAGAGCCCCAGCACGAAATGGAGGGCCCGGGATTTGGCCATGGCCCGGTGTGGCCACAGTCCCAGATGTGACGGGGCAATCAAGCTTGTCCTCAGCCGCCCAGGTCATGCCCGTGGAATGTCAGTGTGGCCTCTCAATGCCAAAAGAAAGGCATTGCATTTGAATAGAAGAGCTTAGAAAAGGACAGGATGTGGAGGAAAATGTAATTTAGCTACATGCAATCTCCTTTCTCCCCCCACGAAACAAGCTGTCATTTTGTCAATAAAACGCACATAATAAATCATACAGAGCAGCTATACCAATATTAATTATCAAATTGTCAGGCCTGACAAAGTTACAGCACTACTGTAAGTTGAAAGTACATCCTCATCGTGGAAAATATCAATCGGATTTTAAGTGGAGTCTGTAAAACGAGTGTTTCCCGGGGTGTGGAACTGCCTGCGTGTTTCCGTACTGTGTAGGGTTAGGAACCGGGCTGTGGTCTCAGACAGCCCAGAGCTTGCCTTCCGATCCTTCTGCTCTCTAGCTGGGTGGCCTTACACCAGCTCCTGTACCTCTCTGAGCCCCAGTCTCCTCGTCTGTAAAATGGAGTAAATTAAATGAGACAGTGTGATAATTAAACAATATGCAATACTACCTAGAATATATGTTACATAACAGTAACATAGAAATAGGAGAATACAAGGACAGTGCCTGGCACCCAAAAAGCTCAATGAATGTTAACTGTTATCAATAGTCATCCGCCTTCCTGTGGCAGGCTCATGGGGCCGGCGGCCTGGAGAAGGGCTGTCCCCTGAGAGTTGAGGGTGACCAGTGAAGCCAGGGAGGAGAAACCTCTTGTGGGTCACAGAGGAGCGGGGTGGAAGCCAAAAGGGGGTTGGTTGCGTGTTGAACTCAAGCACTGGGCTTCCAGTGAAAGTGGAGATGGTGGTACCACGCCCTTAACCTTGAAGTCCTGCATGCGAGAATGTTTAGAGAACCGGCGGCTTCATGCGAGGCTGAGTGTTTTTAGTGGTTGGAAAAGGGCCATCGAGACAGCTCTGGTCACCAACCAGGCCCGGCGCATCACTGCTGGGAAGCAGGAGGCCGGAGTGCCCTTCCTCCTGTGCCCCTGTCTCCACAGGGCGGGAGGTGAGGGAGCATTTACTCATTGTCCGGAGTGAAAGCTTCATTCTGCAAAATGGCCAAAGCAATCAGCAAGTGATGGAGTAGCTCTTAAAAAGAAACCTGGCATTTAATTAACTTTTCAAAGTGCTGGTTCAGCAGCCTCTGTGTTTTACATTTTGAATATTGAACAATCAGATTTGAATTGTTCTGGACCCGCCAGGGTGAGGAGCACCTGCCTAGCTTTTATGAACACCGTGGAGTCTTGTCTGAATTTCAGAATGGCCAACTCAGGACCACTCAGGATGGGGCCTCAGCCGGTGAAGCCTCCTCCTCTCTCCCCTCAGCCTGGAGGTCAAGTCAGAGTTCATGAACACCTTTGTTAGAAGAAAGCAGGCAACTTGGAAGGATAAGGCAGGTTTCCATTTTGCTGCTTAGCAACTGGAGAGTTCTGCCTGCCATTTGAAATAAGGGTTAGGGCAGTGATTCTCATATACGTGTGACTGGGTCCAGTTTCTAGAAGTTATGCCCCCAGGGGCTGGGGGTGAGACCGGGCACATGGACCCTGACCACGCTTCCCAGGTGTGACTCTCCTGTGCACTGCCGGTGAAGAACCTGGGTTCAAGGGTTCTCGCCAGCCTTCAGTTCTCTGTCTGTACCGTCCCTTACCTTCCTAAGTGTGGGAGGTCAGGAACGGATGTCTGTACCCAAACAGATGTGTGCGTGCCCAGGGGCATCTGGAAATCAGCTCTGTGTGCCTTTGAAAAAGCTCAGGGCAGAGTGCTTGAGATCGAGGGTGGAGGTCGGGAGCAGGGGTTCTTGACTCAGCCTTGTCACAGACCAGCTGACTCTGGTGAAGCACGCAGCACGGTGCCCAGTATCTCTCATGGTGCCTCTGAAACCTGCTTCACTCCAGCGCTCAGCCGAGCTAGTGTTTGTAGCCTCGGAAGTCTTCCAAGAGTAATGAAAAGTGCTCTCTCCAAGTCAGATGGTCTCACAGCATCACTCTGATGTTCCAGGGCCCTCTCATAGCCATTTCTGGGGAAAGAGGCGTGTCAGCTGCCACAGGGCTGGACTGGGTCACCCAGTTTCCTCAGAGGAATGTCTGTAAGGAGGAGATGACCCAGAACCCACCGTCCTCTCCCTCAGTCTCCACCCCACACCGTCTGTGGGAGGCGGGACTTCAGCCCCACTTCCAACAGTTACCGACCCTGGTGGGCTGTGGTAGACCGACTTCGATTTCACTTTTTTTAATCTGTCACCAACCATTTAAAAACACACTCTACATCATGACTAGGTGTGTGTATATGAAACTGAAAAAAAAGTTTAATACCTACTTTTACCATATGCATTTCACTTTTTTTCATACTCTATGCTGTTTTAAAAAAAAGGCTGGTGATGATTTGCTAAGTTGATTTCATGAGTCGCAATGGGCCGTGACCTGTAATTCGAAATCATTGTGCTAGATTCTGTGTCCCAGCCCTGGGCTCCATGTCATCGTGTGACCTAAGGTGCTTTGGGGGGCCAGGTAGGTAAAGTAAACCTGTGAAGTGCGGATTTATTTCAGAATGGCAGTTAAATTCTGTTCCTGAGATGCATATACAAATTATGTTCATAATCCCCCTTCTGTAAAGAAATATGCTCTGCAGATTCTCCTAAAATGTGCTTCCCACTTAGTCTTCCTTTTTCTTTCTTGCGTCTGATAGCTGCACAGCTGCAGGAAGCACTTTACTGGCCCCTTCACGTCCATAACAAAAGCAGCGGTGTGGACTGCACGGTGAAGAACCAGTGCTGGGCCCTGTGTCCGCGAGGGCTGGGAGCTCAGGCTCCTCAGGGGCAGCCTCGGCCGGGCTTCCCCGAGTCTTCCACGTGGGAATGTGAGCCCAGGGCTGCCAGGCTTTGCATTTGAAGAGTTTAGACATTTGGATTTTTGTACAAAATCTCCCAACTTGGACGACAAATTCATGTTAAAACAAAACAAAATCAAAATAAACAGCAGTGTAGTCTAGACCAAGCTTATCTGCGAGCTAGCTGAGGCCCAGAAGGGGCCAACTTCACCACGCGCTGGGCGTTCTGTGCCGTTTTCCCATCTCCGCAGTGGGGCGGAAGGCTCACAGGGCACCTGTAGCAGTTCTGGCAGAGAGAGAGAGAGAGAGGATGAATGAGTGCCACCTGAGGGTCCCCCCAGCAGGCCCACCGTCCTTGAGGGCCCCGTTTGGATCTTGCTCCGCCCAGTGGGGTGAAATGAAACGCTGAAGGATCCTTAGCTCCCCCTAGAGTGAGAGAGAGCAGGATGTGGGCTCAGCAGCAATTAAGGCAAATATGAAATTCATCCCCTTTTTGGATGCTGAGTGGATAAATGGCAATTAGTCAGCCTTCCCCCGAAGGTTAGCATTATCATTATTGTCTCCTTCAGACAAAATCACCGCTACTTGGGAAGTAGCGGCACATTTCTTAGGAAGGACCAACTCAGTCCTAACTCCTACGGGTAATCGGAGATGGATGTGTCTCTTGTGCACAAACAAGGGCGCTGGCCTAGGCTACCTGGCCTCTTTGATCCCCTTGTTCTCTTGTCCCGGTTTTCATTCAAGCCCTTCTACCATCGTTAACTTGCCAGTTCTGCGGATGACTGACCTGTGGATGGTGGGTTACAGAGTTCAACCTCAGCATGACAGTTAGGAGTAGTGAGTCGGGAGCAGGGCCCTCCCTCCTCCCGCCCAGGCAGAGACAGCTTTGGTGGCTGCCTGGGCTCTGCCTTAGGTGTCCTGTGACTCAGAACAGCACTGGAAGCCTCGTCAGCCAGCAGCACCGCGTGGTGCTGCCCTGCGTGTCCCTTTGCAGTTGCCTCAGGGCCTGTATTGCCCTTCCTGTGCCACTTGCCCTCCGACCCCTAGGTCCTCAGTCTCTTGGCCCTTTGAGAGTCCCAAACTGCAGCCTGGGAGATGGCTCAGAACTGTTCCGTCCTGTTCTTCCACCTTGCCCTGCCCATCCTCCTCTCCCTCTCTGACTCCAGCCAAAATTCATTTCCTTCCTTCCTTCCTTCCTTCCTTCCTTCCTTCCTTCCTTCCTTCCTTCCTTCCTTCCTTCCCTCCCT